>JACCIC010000177.1:0-600000 GCA_018907035.1 Sycobia sp. Sy_11 | reverse complement strand
AGACGGATTCGAACACGGGAAATGGCCGATAACGGGTCCGAGCTCTTTGCATAATCGTCGGCACGGCCCCCTTCCTGAAGCCCTAAAGGCAGAATCTTAACACTTTACGCATACCCTGAAAATAAAGTTACTACTTATGTTATGGTCCGCTCACTTGTAGATTTTTAAAGGCAATGTACACAGTATAACGGTGCTAAAGGTCGGGCCTGGAACGTATCGCATACCCCTGTAATCGCGAACACCTTCTATACTACCTAATCTCCTACGTGTAAATCTGCATTCCTTCGATCTTTAATGTATACCTTTCTTGAGTGTCCCATGTTCCGCCAATGTTGCGAATCTCAAGTTATCTCAATGTATCTAACCGTTATATTCCGAAAGCCCGCAGACATTGGTATTAGAGTGGCAATCTCTGATTGCCAGGCCTTGTCTACCAAACCATTCATACAACAGACTGCTCCGGTGCTTATTGGTAGTCGGCAGCATAATACTCGCTTCACTGGCACTGATAAGAAGACATATACACTCATGATACACGCATAATACACTCAGGTAGTTCGAAGCAGCATATGCTACTATTGTACAGTGGAAATACGAGGGTGGATCGATAAGTTTGCGGCCTGACGAAGAAAAACAACGTTTTGCGAGGCCCTCAAAAGCAAACTGCCAGATTATCGTGGCGAGCTGCAGGTCAGAGTGACCAAACCAACACTTCGAAACAACGTGCTGCCATCGTAGTGCTTGAGGAGGTTGCTGCCGCGTAGCTGCTGAAGATCAAGTTTTTGCGAGTGGGCATGGTGAATTATACGCCGCCGCGAAATAATGACGAGGTGCTACAGGTGCCTAGGATATGGCTACCGGAGTCATAGCTGTAAAGGCCCTGACCGTAACCCCTGTTGTTATCGTTGCGGACAGAGAGAGCACAAGGTCGCGTCTTGCACAGCAAAACCCGAATGCTTTCTCTGTAAAGGTGAAGCGAAGTTGGAGGGGTGCCGGCACGTTGCGGGTTCCGGCGCCTGTCCGACTTTTCGCGAGGCTCTCTCAAAAAAGGCTATATGGTCGTAATTCTGCAAGGGAATATTAATCGCAGCAGGACAGCTGATCACCTCCTTCTTTGGATTTGCCACGATACTAATGCTGATATATTAATTATCAGCGAACAGTATCGGAACAGAGAAGCAGTAAGTTGATTCACCGATAACTTTGGAACGGCAGCCATTTGGATTCCTGACCCACGAAAAACAAAAGTAGAGGATCATGGATCTGGAAATGGCTATGTTTGGGTACGATGCAATCGCATCACGTATGTGAGTTGCTATCTTACACCAAACCAAACCATAGGTGACTATCAGGTCATACTAGATGACCTGGAAGACACCGATAGAGAAATGAAAGGTGAGTTGGTGATGGCATGTGACTTTAATGCAAGGGCCCTAGAATGGGGCATGGCGGGGCCCGACACCAGAAGTCGAAGAGTCATGGAACTAGTGTCCAGACTAGGTCTATTAGTTCTAAATACTGGCAATACTTCGACCTTCAGGAGACTGGGTTATGCCGAAACTATACCTGATGTGACCTTTGCGACTGAACATCTGGCTTCTCGAATCCAGGACTGGCAGGTTTATTATGATGCCAGCGATCATCAGTACATCACATTCCGCGTATGTGATAGAACGCCAGGTTTCACTGGACAAAATTCGTGAGGGCCCCCTAGATGGAACGTTGCAGGGATAAATAGAGAGAAATTCTCACAAGCCACTGAACGCGGTCAGCAAAGCATTGTTAGGATTCCAAATGGCGCTGTGTGAAGACATAGATGGGGATCCATGAGGACTGGGATACAGAGTAGTTGCTGGAAAACTAGAAGCTCATCGAAACATGGGCACCTTGGCTCCAGCGAAACGAGAACTCGATGTACCTCTTTTCAGCAAGGAGGAGCTCGGTAGAGCCGTGAGAACCATGCGGAATAAGAGGGCTCCAGGACTTGACGGAATTCCGGGAGAGGTGATGAAAATAGTAGTTGAGGAGCATCCAGAACTCCTTCTGTCGATGTACAATTCGTGCTTGACAGCTAGTTTATTCTGTTCTAGCTGGAAGGTGGCGAAACTTGTGCTTATCGACAAGGGCAAGGTTCCGCCGGAGGCGCCCTCGTCGTATCGACCTTTATGTTTGTTAGATGCAGCTGGAAAGCTGATGGAGCGTCTATTGAAGCCACGACTCCTGTGGACTGTTGCTGCTGCCGATGGCTTGGCTGACAGACAGTACGGATTCCGGGGAGGCAGGGCGACGGTGGACGCAATCCTCGAGGTTGTTGATGCGGCGAGGCGCACAGAGAGGTGTAATCACTACTCTCGACCTGTTTGCCTCCAGGCTACCCTTAACGTTCGGAATGCCTTCAACTCTGTTGGATGGGTAAATGTTTTGAGGGCCATGGAGCGAGATTTTTGAATGCCACCTTATATACTTCGTATATTGGATGACTACCTTAAGGATCGATACTTGGTTTACGAGACATCGGACGGTCAGAGAAGAAAAAAACTTAGTTCCGGGATGGCTCAGGGGTTTGTACTCGGAGCTGACATGTGGAACGTTTCATATGACGGAATACTCCGGATGCAGATGCCTGTGGACACCTTTCTGGTTGGATACGCAGATGATGTAGCAGCTGCTATCATAGCTAGGGATTATGACGCTGCACAGATGCGACTCAATCAGGTGATGCGTCGAGTGCAGAGATGGATGGAGAACAATGAGTTAGAACTGGCGGCGGCGAAAACGGATCGTGCTCCTAACTAAGAAACGTATCCAAAAGATACGACGATGAGTACCAAAGCAGCTGTAAGGTACCTGGGGGTGACGCTTGATTCCAAGCTGACCTTCTGGGACCAAATAAAAAAAGTGGCGAATAGAGCTGCCCGAGTGACAGCGCAACTTAGCAGGTTGATGGCCAATGTCGGCGGTCCAACACCCTGCAAGCGGCGTCTGCTCATACGGACAGCTGAATCCATCATGCTATATAGCGCGGAGTATGGGCCGATGCTCTGATGGCCCAAAAATATAGAAAAAGAATGGCGGCAGTGCAGCGTAGAGGGGCATTATGCATCGTGAGCTCCTACCGTACGGTCTCCGAGTCGGCGGTGCTGGTAACCGCATGTGTTACCCCCATTGATCTCCAAGCACAAGAAAAGAAATTTGTCCACCAGAATAAAAATATTCTCGGCAGAATAGAGGCAGCTGCACGGGCCAGAGCTGCCATGATGACCGAATGGCAGAAGCGCTGGGAGAGGGATCCGCGCGGCCGATGGACGGCTCGACTGATCAGTCAGTTAAAGCCATGGCTCCAGAGGTCGCACGGAGAGGTTAATTACCACCTCACCGCAGCTCTTATCGGGGCACGGTCGGATTCGGGCCTATCTCCACAAGATGGGGAAAGTAACGGATCCGAGCTGTGCCCACTGTTGCACTCCCCGAGACGATGCACTTCACACATTTTTCTGTGCGAGGTGTTTCGCCTCGAAAGGGAGTGCCTCTGGAGAGACGTAGGACCATGTGGGCCTGATAACATCGTCCGGCTGATGCTGAAGAGTCATGAGAAGTGGTCCAGGATTTGCAATTTCTGCAAAGCCATCCTGGACCACAAAAGAAGAATTGAAGAAGTCGTGTAAGCCCGCAAGGGCGAATAGAATGGCGCAGCCCAGAAGTAATGTCCTCATAAACGGTTCCTGGGCTGCACATACGCGATCGTGAGGAGCTCTCCTCGGTGCATGTCTGCCGACCCCAACTCAGAGCTCTTTTCAGAGCTGTGGGAATTAGTCGAGGGGAATACACTGAGGAGGTAGTTTTTTAGTGGGTATGCCCTCACAGGTGAGTCCTACATACTCGGGTACCGGTCTCCGGGATCCATGAAAGATTTTTCTCCACCTCAAAAAAAAAAAAATTATTATTTACGTATTTATGGCCTATAACTTTTACAGAGTATTTAAGATTCTAATTGTTTTACTATATTAAATAATATACGTTATAATCAATTATTATAATAATTATTATTATTAATTATTTTTCTATTGCAAGATATGTATTTGTAATCTACAATTAGTACGAATTTATAGTTACTGACAATTAATACTCTTACGTTGAAGAATATTTACATCAAAATATTTTATATTTTATACTGTACGGATCTTTATAATTACTAAATAGCAAATATTATTTTACCTATCTATAATATTTATTCGTATTAATATCGATGATAGAAATCTTTTATATTATTATTTCTTTACACGTATAATGATTTAATAATGTTTTATAACTATATATAACATAAATAACCTTTTCAATTATTCTTCTCAGTTTTATTTTGAAAAAAAAAATATATATATATAGAACTAAGATAAATTTAAGGAATTGTAAGAGATGAACGAGCAGCTTTCTCTATGAAAAAAAACGTCCCTTTATATCCCCCACTACGATGTAATTTCCTGCGGAGAAAATTTCGGCGGCGCCGGGCTCGAACTATAAATACGGGCCCTGAAAACTGCGGAAGGCAGACTGCCGGCCATGTTCGATCCACGGGCATCTTAGAGTTTTCTAAGAAATATATAGAATTAATAAAAAGTAAGTGAACCTAAATCTCGTTGTGTCGTTTTTCTTTTCAATCCGCGAAACTCGCGCTTATCTTTAGGTCGCGGGACGCTAGTCTTTGCAGGCAAGAAAATTGCCGCTGGACATTGCAGCCTCTGTTAAAGTTTAGCGCGGATAGCTAGTGAGGTGGACTGGAGGCCGAGGAAGCTCGCGCCCCTACTACCTCCTAGGCAATATCAAATTCGTCGCCGCCCTGATATTCAACCGGTCGTGTTGGATCTGTCACGAGTGTAGCCCTCACGAACGGCGAAATTACGCTAACGCGCAGCGAAAACACAATCTCGCAATCCGCCCCGCGTATCCCTGCCTTCAGCGCTAAAGCGTGACCAAAACACTAGGAGGCAACCAGCGGGAGTCAACGACAGTAAATCGCCGTTGTAACGTCTGTGTGATACCAACGCTGTTGGACGTCACATGGACATTAATGTCATTAGGTGTAGTAATAATAAAGTGAAGCTTAATTCGTATAGAAAACCCACTTGTTCAGGTAGGTTTTTAGATTTTAATTCACATCACCAATTCGGCAACAAAATTGGAACATTGAAAGGTGTCATTGCAAGAGCAATTAAATTGTCACATAAAGTCATCATCATCATCACATAAATTGTCACAAAAAATTGATATCCAATTGAATTTATTAATAGATTAATTGCTGAGAGATTGTTTGACATTTATAATACCGAAAATAGATATAATGCATGAGTTGATGTTAACAGAGGCAAAATTATGGTCTTACCATATGTAAGAGGATTATTTGAAAAAATTCAAAGAAATTTTCGGAAATATAACATTCAAATTTTCTTTAAAAATAGCAATAATTTAAGTAAGTTATTTAATATTTGAAAAAAATATTATAAAAAATTATAAATATAAATTATAAATTATAAATTATAATATAATTATATTATATTTATAATATTATAAATATTATAAAGTTATACAAAAATTTAATATTTGTAGTATCTTTGTTTACAAAAGTACCTTTAGAGTTGTTAAATGATATTATACAGGAAAAGTGGTATGAAATTAATTTGCATACAAAATTAACAATGAATGAATTTATTCAAGAAATTAATTTGGTTTTTAATAACACAATTTTTTCATTTGATAATAAATTTTATGAACAAAAATACGGATGTCCAATGGGGTCGTCTTTGTCACCGGTTATAGCTAATTTAGTTATGGAAAAGTTGGAAAGTATAGCCTTGTCAAAATTGCTTTTTGAACCAATGATATTTAAGAGATATGTTGATGATATCTTTACAATTGTTCCGGAAGTTTTTGTGAATGAAATGGTAGATGTTTTCAATTCTGTACATGACAGAATTAAATTTACAGGGGAGGTTGAAGTTAATAGTCAGTTAAGTTTTCTGGACATTAATGTCATTAGACGTAGTAATAATCAGGTGAAACTTAATTAGTACAGAAAGCCTACTTGGTCAGGTAGGTTTTTAGATTTTAATTCATACCATCAATTCGGAAACAAAATTGGAGCATTAAAAGGTGTCATTGACAGAGCAATTAAATTGTCACATAAAGATTTTAGACAAAATAATTTATACATAGTAAGAGAGACTTTCATTAATAATGGTTATCCAATTCAATTTATTAATAGATTAATTGCTGAGAGATTGTTTGACATTTATAATACTAAAAATAGACATAGTGCAGGAATTGATATTAACGGAGGCAAAATTACTGTCTGGACATATGTTCGAGGATTGTCTGAAAGAATAAAAAGAAATTTTCGGAAATATAACATTCAAATTTTCTTTAAAAATAGCAATAATTTGAGTAGATTGTTTAAGAATTGCAAAGATAGGGATGATTTATGCTTAAAATCAGGAGTTGTTTACAAGATTAATTGCATGGATTGTGATAAATACTATATTGGACAAACAGGTAGATATTTAAAAAAGAGACTTTATGAGCATAAATATAGTTTACTTTGCTCGCATATTACTTCCGGTTTAAAAGAGCATTGTTTAAAGTTTTTACATTCTTTTGATTTTGTGAATGTGTATATTTTGGAACATGGTATTAATAATAAGTATAAACGGGAGAGTCTTGAAAGTATTCACATTTCCAGGAATCGAAATAATGTGAATTTAATGTTAGAGTCTGGTAGATTGAACAGTGTTTATTATTCCTTATTAAGTTGATTGGTTTTGGACAATTTGTGTAGAGGGGGAATTTATATTTAATTTACTAAATTTGGTGGTGGGGATGGGTATATATAGATTAGATTATAAGGTTTAGATTAGTCCCTGATGAGGAGCCGTAGCGAGCTCGGAAAGTTGGACAAGTCTTCAATTAGGTAAGGGTGTTGGGGACAGTCAGACTGCACTTTACTAACAAAGAATTTTTTCAGCTAATATTTTATTTTCAGATTAGTCTACGTGGTGAATGTAAACAAGGACAGTCTGACTGTCATTATAATTTTAATTTAATTTTTAATTTAATTTTTATTTTTAATTTTTATTTTATTTTTTTATTTATTTTTCTTTTTTATTTTTATTTTTTATTTTTATTTTTATTTTATTTTTAGATTGAATTGATTGGACTGTAAGACCAATAAAAAAATATTTATTAATTTATTTAATATTTACAAGGATAAGGGTGATCTATATTTATTAAATCAGGAGTTTAAATCAGGAGTTGTTTACAAGATTAATTGTATGGATTGTAATGAATTCTACATTGGACGAACAAGTAGATATTTCAAAAAGAGAATTTATGAACATAAATATAGTTTGCGTAGCTCACATATTACTTCCGATTTACAGGAGCATTGTTTAAAGCTTTTACATTCTTTTGATTTTGTGAATGTGGATATTTTGGAACATGGTGTTAGTAATAAGTACAAAAGGGAGAGCCTTGCAAGTAATCACATTTTCCGGAATCGAAATAATGTGAATTTAATGTTAGAGTCTGGTAACTTGGACAGTGTTTATCATTCCTTATTAAATTGATTGGTTTTGAACAATGTGTGTAGAGGGGGAATTTAGATTTAATTTACTAATTTTGGTGGTGGGGATGGGGTATATATAGATTAGAATATAAGGTTTAGTTTAGTCCCTAGTAGATGAGGAGCCGTAGCGAGCTTGGAACGTTGGACAAGTCTTCAATTAGGTAAGGGTGTTGGGGACAGTCAGACAGCACTTTACTAACAAAGAATTTTTTCAGCTAATATTTTATTTTCAGATTAGTCTACGGGGTGGATGTAAACAAGGACAGTTTGACTGCCATTATAATTTTAATAGAATTTTTATTTTTAATTTTTATTTTATTTTTATTTTTATTTTTAGATTGAATTCATTAGACTGTAAGACCAATAAAAAAATATTTATTAACGACTAAAGATTAACTTAACACATTGAGACATCCTCTGCACCTCTATTAATCGGGACTTCTGGGCAGACATAGAAAATAATTTTCCAAGAGACGTATCCCTCAGGTGTCACAGCTCTCCGTTAAAAAGAATAGTAGAAAAATTCAATACTTCATGGAGTTTTTGAGTTATAATTATGACAATCGTTATTGATTAAAAAGTTTCAATGAAAATCAGTATAAAAGAGCAATAATTCATTGAATCTAAACCAAATGAAATACAACAATTATATGTATTCTTTGAATTTTGAATCAGTATTATCCTCTTTTATTTAAAAAATTTTTATTTTTGATATTCATACAAAGCAAATAGGTCAAATTATTTATACAAAGTAATAAAAATATTAAAACTTTGAAATATATAACGGCATTAATCAAAGAGTTATAGTAGCTATCTTAGGAGAACGTATTTGATATGTTAGAAGTACAAGATTTTTCTAAGAATTGTACTGATAAGTGACGGTACACTACAGAAAAGGAATAATTTAAATTTTTTGCCTTACTAATATAAAACCGAGGCAAGAACTAAGCAGAAAGCGAAAAAAGTAACAAGAAAAATATGTCAGAAAAAATTGCTGCGTACAGGTAAGCGTTGCGACGATCAAGTTCACTTTCGTATACGTGAACGGTATAAATTGTGTCGAGTAATATAATTTATTCCAAAAAAGATATCGTATTTGAAACAAGAGGATAAAAATCGAGAGAGAGAGAGAGAAGAAAGACTCTCTCTCTCCCTCTCTTGGATGGCTCTCGTAATTTTCGCTTTATGCGGCGAAGAACGCGCGATGTGGTAAGGAAAAGCGGCTACAGTTTTGCAGTTTTTGGGAGCCTCGAAAACTTCGCGCAGAGGGACGCGGCATAACGTGACACCGGAAGGAATAGAGAGCGCCTATATAGACTGCGCGAACAGTGAAGTCTCTGTGCAGTGTGGTACGAGGCAAACAGCCACGGAGTGCAGATTTTTCCTCTCGTGAATTTACATCGCGTGACTTAATTGACGAATTGCAGTGTGTCGACAAGCTTGAAACCTGCGTATCGGGGGAAATTTGTTATCAGTGCGTGAGTGATATATTTTAATTATAAGAAAATTAAGAAACCCTTCGCGTGGATTTTCGCCTTAAATGTTATATTTATATATTTTATTAAATTACTCTTAAGATTTTAATAAATTATTTTTCTTCTTCGAAATTTCAGAAAAAGTATGCGAGCAAGCGGCTAAACATCGAAACACCGAATGAACATTATACAAAATTGGATGTTTACCATAATCCTCCTTCTGAGTGAGAACATTGCCAATAGCAAATCCACTAGCATCGCATTGCAGAGTAAACAGTCGAACGGGATCCTTAATTTTCAATTACAGGGAATAAATTTCAAACACAAAATGATCACTTCTCAGAATCTGAGCAACTGCATAAAATATTTTGGTGCCCAGTATTTGAATACTGCACCCTTTTTGGATTTATCTGTAAGTCACCCATCATTATCCAATGTAAACGCTAAATACAATACCGTTCTATAGCTTAATTTATTACTAATCCTGCCGAAATAAATCTATTTTGAATCTACCGAGGCTAAGAACGAGCCCTTATGCAGTGTGCGCTTATGTCTAAAATTTGATGTATACTCGGTAACGAGACACATTCTTCTTGATCATATCGTATTAAGATCCCTATAATCAATATCAAATCTAATACTGCTATTCGGCTTATTTGCCACAGCTGGTATTCACGATATTTCAGCATCAAATCTCACTTAAAACTAATCAGCACTCTCCGCACTTAAAACTAATAAGAAAGCAAGAGAGCCTTCACACTTATTTTGAATTTGTCTTTGCATCGTTTTTAGCCAGTTTTTAGACAAAATATTACCAACAAACGCTCAGGAAAATAATTCCAACAAACTTTTTCAATCATTTTCTAAACTTGCTCCAAGTAATAAGTTCTGCACTAATCTATTGGTCTCATTGCTTATTTATTCGTCAAAAACACATTAAAAAGCTTTGAAAAACTCGCTGTCAATTATGATGATATTGCGCCGGCAGTTTTGAAGGTCAGTTTGAAATAATTTTGGACCTTCCAACAGACAATTTCATTGTCAAAATTCGTAATATTTAGAACATCACTGTATATTTCAAATGTTCATATCTATGATGAGGCATCTCTCTATTTCACTGGGTTGAAATTTTGTTCTTCGATATCTTCATCATCGGAATATAGATTCTTATAGTTTTTGAAGGGTTGAGTGCCACCTCATGTGCATGATTCATAATGCTCTACCGTGGAAAAGGCGGAAGGGAGATATTTATATATGTATAAATACATATATATGTACTTTCGGCTTCTGATACAATATACTCGATCCTCCGGATTTTGATACAAACTTCTATTTTGATTAACTTCTAGTTAATCATAGCTATTTATTTTGATTTTTAATGTTAATATTAAATATTAATGAGCTATCTATTTCTCCATTAATGTATATCAAAGATATAATATAATTTTACTGTATTATCTTCTTATTAATCCTCTACTTTCATCCGTATTTCCTAAACTTCTATTCCATTTTTTAATCAGAATTAGCAGAAAAGATGTTTATCTGTGAACCAGGCGACTGGAAGTGAGAACCTTCAACAAGACTACTCACTTCCCTTATGAGAAATATGTATTTTACTAATTTATTTATATATATCATATCATATCATATCATATCATACTAATTTTAAAGACAAAGCGTGTTATTGTTTGAACCGATTCTTCTGAAATTTGATATATAGATTCTATATTATCTTGGGAAGGACATAGGCTATGTTTTTTATTGAAAATCATTTTACTTTCATCAATAAATTAAGTTAATGGTTTTAACAATCAGTTTCAACAGCGGCCACTACGTGGCGTCTAGAATCACGAACATTAACTAAAAGTAGTCCGCTTAAAGTATTAATACCAGGCCAGCTCAGACGAATGTTCATATCCAACTTTGGGATTCGTATCCTAAAGAAGGTGCGGCGTTAGATGGTATAACCTTTTTTGTTTTCAGGTTAATCTGACACACTCTCGCACCTTATGGATATCTTTTGATTTTTGTTAATTTTATTTTTTCTTACAAAATCTCTCTCTCTCTCTCTCTCTCTCTCTCTCTGTCTTTCTTTTTTCTTCTCTTATAAAATAGTTCTATATGCCAAATCATACTGAATATAGTTTGTGACAACAAAATATAGTTTTGTTTTTATGAATTATATTATCTTCAGAATTGTGGCAAGAAACTATGTTTTTCTTACTTTGAACAAATGCAATGATGGGAAAATAGGGTTCTTTACCAACAACCTCGAAACTATGAATATGTAATCGTCGCTTCTGCATAAAAGAGCAATATCCATCGTCTGCTTCAAAAATATGCTATTCGGATACTAATATTTTGTTTAAATTTCAGTTCGCATCACTACGAAACAAGTTCACGTATTCACGTATTTAATTGAAAAAACGGAAATATATGATATATATATATATATATATATATATATATATATATATATATATATATGGCGTCTTGAACCACGAACATCAACTCAAAGTAGTCCGCTTAAAGTATTAATACCAGGCGAGCTCAAACAAATATTCATATGCAGCTTTGGGATTCGTATCCTAAAGAAGGTGTGACGTCGGTATTCCCTTCTTTATTCTTTAGGTTAATCTGACACTGCTCTCATACCTTATGGATATCTTATTTTTCTAAATTTTCTTTTCTTTTACGTGGGAAAATCTCGCTCCCTCACTCCCTCCCTCTCTCTCTCTCTCTCTCTCTCTCTCTCTCTCTCTCTCTCTCTCTCTCTCTCTCTCTCTCTCTCTCTCTGTCTCTCTCTCTCTGTCACTATCTCTTTGTCTTTCTCTCCCGTTCTCTTATAAAATGGTTCTGTATGCCAAATCGTACTGAACATAGTTTGTGACGATAAATTATATTTTTGTTTTTCTACATTACATTAATTTCAGAATTATGACAAGAGACTGTTTTTTTTTAGTTTGAACGAAAGAAAGGATGGCAAAATAGGGTTTCTATATCAACAATCGCTAAACTACGTATATTAATATATAAAATTTATAAAAGTATAAAAATATAAAAATATATTAAAAAAATATATAATACTATATAAAAAGGCAATATCCATCGTCGGCTTAAAAAATATGCTATTGGCATAACAACATTTTGATCGAATTTAGTTGGCACCACTACTAACATCTTCACGGTATTTAATTGAAAAAACGAAAATATGTGAAATATGTATATATATGTATGCATGTGTATAATATATACATATATAGTATGTATATTATATTGTACATATTATATATACACATTTTTAATACGGTTCCTACTGAGAAATATGGTATTGGCGTGTACGGACGGTTGATTACGATATCCTGTTGCCTCAAGATGATTTCAATAGGCAGTTGTGTGTTTGGATGATAGGATGCGATGTCCAGATGTCTCTGGGCGATTTCTACGGGGAATATTGTATTTAGTTGATAGAAAACGAGATCCAGGCATGAGGAAATCTGCTTCTATGGGAAGATTCGTATTGGGACGGTAAAATACGATATCTAGGTCGTTCCGAACGATTTCTACGGGGAGTATTGTGTTTAGTCATTAGGAAGCGATGCTAACTTTCTCGGATCGACTTCTACTGGGACTATACACTGTCGTGTATAGTTGGTGGGCAACAATATACAGGTATGTGAGTACGACATCTATGAAGAGATTCGTAGTCGGCCTGGGATAAGTGGGCATTGTATTCTGCCTCCTCAAAACAAAACTCACCCTAGTAATCGTAACGAGACATTTTTTATGGTCCGAACATGATACTTTCCTTAAACGTCGTCTCGAGACACTTGGAAATCTTTTCCTACCGCTCGAACTACTTGAAGTGGAAGCTATACTGAAATAGCTTTTTTACGGAAGCGACGATAGATAAATTACGGTTCATTATTTATAGAAATGTAGATTTATATATATATTGTAACCGCCCGAACGGCGGCTGTAGGTGAGAGCGCTCGTGTGAAACCGCGAGTGTTCGGGCGTATCCGCGAAACGATACGCGCGAGCCGCGAGGGCGCTGGAAGCGCTGTAGGAAGTAAGAAGATCGGAACGAACTTCGCATTCTTGTCTTGACCTTCGTCAATTCGAGTTCTCGAGTTGGTTCTTCGTCGCATACCTTTTTCCTTTTCGTCCCCGACGCACCTTTATTCTGTCCCGCGGTAGAATACCGTAGTTTTGCCCGTTCGCGATCGTATCGTGAAGTATAAAGTAAGGTCGCAGTTTTGCGCCTTTTGCGGGAACGCGTAGTAAGTTTGCCCTCGCGCAAACTCCGTGCGAGCGCATCGGCATCGACGAGGAGAGGTCACGCGGCGAAATCCTCGTATCAGCCCCGGACTGTGAGCGGAAGCATTGAGGAAGCGTGTGCGCGTTGCCATACGCGTGCCGTTGTGAGCCAGCGACGCCATCAGCGGCTACGAGCCGCAGCCACGCGCAACCGCGCGAGCAAACAGCTAGGAGCGAGAGAGAGAGAGAGCGCGCGCCCGGTCGCCCGGACAGCAGCGACCGCACCAGCGAGCGCCAGCGACCGCGCCAGTGAGCGCCAGCGACAACGTCAGCGAGGGTCAGCGACAGCACCGGCGAGCGCCAGCGACAGCATCATCGTCGTCGGCGGCAAGTAGCTTTTGCTTTTGTTATTTCATTCATGTGTGCGTATAGCTAGGTCCTGACCCGCCGCCGCACCCGCGCGCCGCGATCTGCCGACTGCATAGCTTCGCGGTTTAGCCATATAATATGTATTTATCGCGCGTAGCATAGTGATTAGTTTTTTTATAATCCCGTTGATCGTATTGTATCGCCGTAAATGCGTTCGCGTATAAATTGTCCGTTAGTATATAATATGTAGTGTAATACCGTTGTTCCCACGTGTTTCGTTGAGAGCGTCCCGTTCCGTTTCCCCCGTCCCCGTAGATGTTAAAGGAGTGCATGATTAACTGAATAATCGATGTAGTGTCGCGGAACCCGCACTCAGTACTAAGTATATGTATCGCTTCATCATTGTAAATAGTCGGTTTGTATAAATAAATAGTAATTTTGTAATAATCTAATAAAATCACTCGCGTGGTTCATTCTCCGTTCCCCGTCCCCTTTCAGCGGAGTGCACGGCCAGCAGCGTGGAAGAGTCCACACACACACACACGCAAGTGAACAGTAAGTATAACCCGATTTCGGGGTTATAATATATATATATATATATATATATATATATATATATATATATATATATATATATATATATATATATATATATAGAAGCACGTAGATGTTAACATAACTAGATTCGACAATCCAAAATTCATTAACGGACTTTGGGATGTATAAAAGTAGGTTATTTTTCCAAGCGGACAGTTCATAATCAATATTTCTTGACGAAAACTACCTCTGGTGTAATGAACAAACAAAAACTTTCCGAACGATCGATTTATGATCTCGTGAAAACTGACAAAAACAAAAGAAAGGTAGCTTTACGTGTACGAAAGAATTTACAATGACTAATTCAGAAGAACAGGTACTTCCGACTTCTAAAAAAGTACTTTTTATTCTACCGAAAGAATAATACGAAAAAGCGTCCGAAATAGTCTATTTAATGTAATTGAAAGAAAAAGCCACACTTTTTTTCAGTTATTATACTTATATTATCATTATAAAATTATTATACTTGTATTAATTGCTATGTGTACCTTCGATTAATATCAGATTGAAATTTGAAGTCATTAAAATAATTATCTGTACGAAACGATAATTTATTTAATTTAGTAAATGAAAAAGAATAGCGAAAATTGAAATTTCATATAACTAAGTTTATTTCTTCCTATCAAAATTCCGTTCATTGTATAAAAATTATCCAATGCGCAGCTGAGATTGATATCAAACCGAGAAAGCATTATCACATAGAAAAAATAAGGCAACCTGTAAATTAACTTACTTTTGAATAATTGACTCAGTTTCGCGAATACGCTTGAGACAGTAGTAATAAATGGAGAAAGATATATGATGGGTGAAGGCCGTTGAATAGATATAGGAACCAAAAGCGCGTAGATTAGTAACATATTTCCGCCCATTATTTATATTTCAGAGAATCTACAATGAGATATGCATCATTTAATATTTTTTTTTTTTATAAATAACAATTTACAAATTCTATATTTTTTTGTTATATCTTCTTAAAAATAAAACAATTCAGATTTGTTCACACCAACCTCACTCACCAGTTCTGATACGTATCGAAACCTTCATAAGAACTCTAATACTGATACAACTTTGTATATAATTCAAATAGTTATGACATTAAATTCTGATATACAAAGAGAGCAAACCAAATAATATTATGTCGTAGCAATTAATCCTGCAAGGGATATTTATAAAGTAAGTTTTCCTGTAATGAGAAAAAAAATATATTAGTTTAAGGCCATAAAAATATTTTGACTTTATTCAATTATTTTCAAACTATTTTATATGTAGTTGCTGTGGATTTGAGCACGTGTTTTGTATCTCTTAATTAGCAAGCTTTTTCTAACAAATGACGTAATATTTTACAGTCGGTCAAGTAAGAACGTCGTCGAATTTACTGACAGATATTAAAGGTTTTGCTCTAATTTCTTCGGGAGCCGATAGATGGAAACTTTATGCTTGAGACATTGTCAACAAAAATTTAGTTGTCGTTGATCTTTTGAAAGACAATTACGTCAAATGCCATGGGTTCTAAGCACACATCGCGCTACGAGACTGTGTTCCTTTGCATACGCCTGGAAGGTCACAAGCTATCGCAATCAGTGGATCCTAAATATAAGAAAAAGTCGAAGCCATTTGAACAGAAGTGGGTACAGCGATATAAATTGGCTGAAATGTCGATGCATTATGAGAACGTGACTCGATTAAAATAATAATAACTGTTTTCGCGAAATCCTGCTTTAACACGGCTTAATGAATAAGTAAAATGAATGGTGAAAGGTTTAGATATATCCTACGAAACTATCTGAATCCATCTTCGTACTCATGGCCTGAAATGGCGCAGCACAATGAAGAAGCTTCTGTTGACTGAAAAACATGTGATAATGTGACTCGCTTAGGCGCATGACAATATTGATAGAGATTTTTAAAATGTCATTTTTACTGATGAATGTTCTAAATGGGAACGTTGTGTTCTCACGCTAATTTCTCAGGCTATTAGGTGTATTTGATGTGGAAAAATACTGCATTTATTAAAACAATTGAATTGTACTTTTGTCGACTGCCCATATACAAATTAATAAATATTTTTTTATTGGTCTTACAGTCCAATCAATTCAATCTAAAAATAAAATAAAAATTAAAAATAAAAATTAAATTAAAGATTAAATTAAAATTATAATGACAGTCAGACTGTCCTTGTTTACATTCACCCCCGTAGATTTTTATTTTTATTTTATTTTTACATTGAATTGATTGGACTGTAAGACCAATAAAAAAATATTTATTAAACTGCATTTATTAGTTATAATAATGTTGCACGAATAGCTAAATATTTCATAGAAATATATATATATATATATATATATATATATATATATATATATATCGTAAAACTTAACAGGATATTAAATATTTATGCCTTCAGAAGGAAAATATTTATTAAACAATGAATTGAAATATCCACTGCTCACATTCAATTTAAAATAATGTTATTGATAGTGCTCACATGATCGCAGTAAGCTCATTCCAATCACAATTACTATGTGGGTATCATAACAGATATTGTGGGTAGACATAGTAACATTTGTCATGGAGAAGCCTCTGTTGACTGAAAAACATATAACAAAGCAACTTGCTTGGGCGTAAGTAGTATAGCTAAAAGAGTTCTGGATCACCGGAACTAATTGTGAGCTGACGTCAGCAGGCGTGACGTCACGCCCCCCTACGTCATCACTTCCGTCGATCCTTGTCTCTTTTAGCTCAAAGCGTTAACATCACGCTGCGCCTACCTCCCCTAGCGCTATATTTCTCTCTCTCTTTCTCACGCTCTTGTACTAGAGAGAGAGAGAGAGAGAGAGAGAGAAAGAGAGAGTGAGAGAGAGAGAGAGAGAGAGAGAGAGAGAGAGACAATTACATAGTTCTCTGTCTCTCTCTTGCAGCGTGCAGATTTCTTTTTGGTCATTGAAGATTGCAGTTGCACGACCCCACCTATCACCCTAATATGGAATTGAGTATCCATGGAGCTCTCTCGTATAGATTAAAATTAGTTTGAGCAGTGCTGGAGAATGTATATAATTTCTGTAATTATTTTTTTTTGTCTTTCTTTCCTCTATTTCATATGTAGGTATAGAGAAAGAAGCTTTCTCTACACAAGGCAGACACCTCAGACGAAACTCTATTTTCGAAAACAATACAATATCAATAAAAGGTTTTTTCGTTTTCTAGTTTAGAAATGCCTCAAGTTTAATTTTACTTGTATTAATTATTCATCGAAAATAAACTTGTTTCATTAATTTCTTGTGATGGCGGTGGGCGATGATTTTCGAAAATCCAAGATTTCAGTAGATATGCATTCTGTACTGCACATACTGCTTTAAAGCATAATGTACGATGAGTGCAGTACTTATATTCAAAATCTTGTCATTTCCATAATGGAAGACACTTTAAGTCTTCGATATTTTTAACATTGTCCGAAAATTGTTGCAGGTATCTTTTTGTTTAAAGACCTTTTACATAGATCGTTCGAGCATTTTTTAAATAATTACTAATTGTTTTTTCTATGTCTTCATATGGTATATAATCTGAACTCCATGGTAGCCCGTGATAATTACATTCTAACCAGCGATTCTCACTCTTCTCTTTCTCAGAAAGGCTACACCATTTTCTCAGTGCTTGAAACAAATAAACTCTTGGCACTTCATCTTCAAGAAAAATTATTGCAACTTCTTTCAAAATAAATTCATTCGAACAGCTCTTGAAGCCTTGCACATCTACAATGTACTCCATAATGACTAAGAATGATTTCTTTTAGTTTTACGATTACTTTTCTAGGTAAATAAATACTCCCACCATTCTACTTTAAATACATACATATGTGCAATTCATATATTATATAGATTAGTTTGAAGTTAGGTTTTTTGTAAACTATATAATCGCTATATGTTTTTCCTTTAAACCAACAATTATCTACTTTCTTGGTAAAGGAAAATTTTTCATCACAACAACAGTACATATTGATTTTCCATAGGAAGGGTACCCATAACAAAAGAAATTTCCCCATAACATTGTCCGATATTGATTTTTCCTGAACTTTTTCCAACTATATAGCAGTTATGATGCAGCAAATTTAGGCAGTATAGTTTCCAATCTTGAACTATTCAAGCTTTTCTAACTTTATCGCAATTACGAAGCAGCAAGTATAGACGGTATAGATTTCAATCTTGAAGTGTTTCCAGTTTCGCGTTTCTTATGTGTGCGTATTTGTGTGACTGGTTGTTATCTGTTTTGTGGGTGATATTTATCTACTAACGTTATAGTAGAAACTAAATAATAATGGAATAGTTATTTTAAAAATATACATTCTTTTAATTATATTTTCTTGAAAAAGGAAATAAAGAAATAAAAATTGTTGAGTGTTGTGAAGCATTATGGCATTCCTCAAACATTATCAAGATGCTATTCAACGGCTTCAAGAATACAATCTGTTTGCATCAAGACAAATGGTTGACAGATAGGATATTGTTCGATGGATGCATTATGCGTCTGCAGCAGTTACATCGATAACAAATATAATGACGCATTCTAGAATTGCATCTGAGAAGCGTCGATGTATTACACTTCTGAATCATTTTCAGATTGTTTATTGCAAATTGAATTGTTACGCTAAACAAGGTGATGACTTATCGCAAAAGGAGGAAAAAAACGTAATTTGGAGTGATATTCAACCAGCTTTTAACAATTGCATAAAATCTGGAATTGTAACGAATATCAAACATTAAGATATTCGTACATTTTTAGAAGATGCCTTTGAATTGGTTGAGAAGCAGATAAAAATCGTTACAAGATCATTCATCACTTAAAATGAATACGATTCTGTCTACTGAGTTTATTATATCAAAAAACTCAGTGCAGACAATAGAAATCAAATATTTTAATACAAAAAATGCGCAAATATTTGAGATTGGTATGCAACGCATGTCCAAGAACCCACCCAGCGTGATATGGATGAGTTTCAAGAGAGAGATTCTAGCTGGACGTTGCATTCAATTATTAATTTAGCAATAAATATTTATAAATTTAACCCAATATAAGGTAGTTCATACAGAGCACTACCTGAAGTAATTGAAAAAAAATGCTTGTGTTAATTTTTTTTTTTTTTTTTTTTTTTTTTATTTTTTTTTTTTTTTTTTTTTTTTTTTTTTTTTAAATTGTAAAATCGGTGACGAAGGTCTATGATGTGTTTGTAAACAAAGCACATGTAAATTATTACAATATCAATAAATTATTACAGTATCAATCGGCCGAGACCGGGATTGCTTGTGTTAATAAAAAATAACGATGACCAATGTTTTAAATGGGCAGTTTTGTCTGCCTTATATAGACTTCAAGTGAATAGTAATCGGGTTTCCGCATAAAAGCAGTATGAACATATGCTTAATTTTAAGGATTTTACCTTTCCGATGAAGACAAAAGATATACTTAAATTTGAACAATATAATCAAAATATTTCCATTAATTTATATATGTTAAAAAAGAAGAAGAAAAATACCTTTGATGTATCTCCGTGTTATATAACTTCTAGAAAAAAGCAAAAGTATGTGAATTTACTAATTATACAAGATAATTATACTGATGAAGAAGAAAGTGTAAATAATGAAGATCGCCCAGCTCGTTGCCACTATGTGTGGATTAAGAATTTATCTCGCTTTATAAGTTCTGAAGTCACAAAACGTAATGGGCAACTTCATCTATGTGATACATGCTTACTTTTTTTATGATTTTCTATCTAAAGAAAAATTAAACTTACATATTATCGATTGCCAGGAAAAAAACTATTGCAAAATAAAATTACCAACACAGAAGAACAATATTTTAGAATTTAAAAACTTTTCATTCAAAGAGCATGTACCATTTGTGATATATGCAGATTTTGAATGCATGTTAGAAAAAATAGATGATCATAAGTATGCAAAAGAAAAACATAATCCAATGAGCATTAGGGTTTATATAAAATGTACTTACGATGAGACACAGTGTGAATACCAAAGCTACAGACAAACAGATAAAGAAATAGGACCATCACCTGCTGAATGGTTCACACAACAATTGCAAGAATTTTCAGTAAAAATAACATAATTATACCAGAATACAAAACCGATGAATCGACTGACAGACATTGAGACTTTAAACTATGAAACAGCAAAAGTCTGTCACATTTGCGAAAAAAATTTTAAGTGTACAGATAATAAAGTTCAAGATCACTGTCATCTTACAGGACGGTAAGTATATTTTAGAGTTTTATGTTAGCAGTTTTATAAAATTTATCGATTTCAGATACCGAGGTCCTGCACATAACTCGTGTAATTTGAATTATAATGATTCCAAAGTTATAACTGTTGTATTTCATAATTTTTGGGGGTATGATGCGCATTTATTTATTAAAGAAATTGCAACAAATGTTGAAGGACGTGTATATGTTCTCCTGGAAAATAAGGAGAAATATATATCATTCATAAAATATATACAAGAAATGGATATCAGTTTTAGATTTATCGATTCGTTTCGATTTATGCCCTGTTTTCTTAATAAATTAGCGTCATATTTAGCAGAGCATAGTATTTTAGAAAATACTTTTAAGAGGGACTATCGATCAAACGAGAAAATTAGATTAGTTAAACGAAAAGGTGTATTCCCATATGATTATATTTCATTGTTTGATAAATTACAAGAAACGGAATTGCCAGTCAAAGATGCATTTTACCGTAATTTAAACAATTCCACTATTACTGATGAAGACTATAGGATAAGATTTTGATATTCAAACACCTGGTGAATATTCCCATCTGTATTTAAAAACTGATGTATTGCTCCTTGCAGATGTCTTCGAAAACTTTAGAGATAATTGCATTCAAGCATGTCACCTTGATCCTGCTCATTATCATACCACTCCGGGTCTATCGTGGGATGCAATGTTAAAATACATAAAAATTAAATAAAGTTGCTTACCGATATCGACATGCTCATGTTTATCGAAAGATGTATCAGGGATGGTATTAGCCAATGTTCGAACCGCTATTCAAAGGCGAATAATAAATATATGGATAGTGAGTTTGATCAAACGAAGGAAAATAAATTTTTGCTCTACTATGACGTCAAAAATCTTTATGATTGGGTAATGACACAATATCTTCCTTACGGTGATTTTTAATGGGAAGAAAATATAGATAATGAATCCAAATTTTTGAAAACAGCAGATGAATCTCCTTCTGGATATATTCTATAGGTCGATTTAGAATATCCAGAAAATATTCATGATTTACATAAAGATTTGCCTTTGTGCCCGGAACATATTGTAGCACGAGGAAGTAAAATGAAGAAACTGTTAACAACTTTATATGATAACAAACGCTATATAATTCACTACAGAGCATTGCAACAAGCAGTTAAATATGGCTTATGTTTAAAAAAGATACATAGAGTATTAAAATTTAACCAGAAACCATAGCTGATCAGAAAGACTATATTGATTTAAATAGCGACAAAAGAAAACAAGCAAAAAATGAATTCGAAAAGTTATTTTTCAAATTTTTAAATAATGCTATTTATGGAAAGACAATAGAAAATGAAAGGAAAAGAGTAGATGTGAAGCTAGTTAATAAATGGCATGGACGTTATGGTGCAGAAGCACTAACAGCAATTCCAAATTTTCATAATTATTCAATTTTTGATGAAAATTTCGTTGCTGTACAGTTACAAAGAACTGAAATTCAGATCAGAAAACCTATTTATGTTGGACTGTCTGTATTAGATTCGTCGAAAACAAAAGTTTATAGATTTCACAATGAATACATGCAAAATAAAGTGGGTAGTAACTGTAAATTATTATATACAGATACTGATTGTTTGGTATATGAAGTAAAACACATTAATATGTACGATTTGATGTGGGAGGACATTCATGAATTCGACACATCAGATTATCCGCAGAATAATCCTTATAAAATACCGCAAAAGAAAAAGGAAAAATGTTGGACTCATGAAGGATGAATGTAATGGTAAAATTTTAACAGAATTTATTGTATTGCGGAGTAAAATGTACAGTATGAAGATTCAAGGACAAGAACAGATTAAGAAAGCCAAGGGTGTTAAAAGTGCTATAATGAAAACTACAATTAATTTTGAAGATTATGTTCATTGGTTGAAAGAAAGAGCCATTATCCATAGAGATCAATATAATATTCGACCGAGACTTCATATTGTACATACAGAAAAACAAAAGAAAATATTCTTAAATCCGTTTTATAGAAACGGGATCAACAGATACTCTTCCATGGGGTCACTACAGCATACGTGAACATGAACGTGCATTAAATGAAGGAGTCGCTAGACAAATGAGAAATGACAATGCAAATGAACAAATATCACAACAACCATTAACTGAACAAGTGGCAATGAGAATACAAGGAGACCAGGGCAGTAGTCACTTGGTAGAACAGTCGACTAAACAAGTCATAATATGCATTGGAGACAAGGCAAGCTGCTGGATTTTTCAAGGGTCATCAGAACTAATCGGAAGAGAAACGAGGAGTCAAGCTCAATCGATATGGAAGAGGGAGATCGAGGGGATATAGACCTTATGGAGGGGGAAGTACGACCAAAAAAACGAAACTGCAGAGAGAGATCAGTTATTCAATGTTTAGTTCTTGATTGTAATTGTTAGCAAGCAGTATTTCGTTCAAAGATAATCATATATATAATGGAACATAGTCCTGAAATGACGTTCCCTAGTGTTGAGTCGTCTACTCAATTGATTGCGCAGCTAACGGTTGTCGATTTCATTTCGAATTTGAATGAAAATTACATTCAGCCAGACAATTCATCAATTCAGGTGTGTATAGTATAAAATAATTTATATTATTTTACAGATGGATTTGAAAACGTTGAATAATATAGCACGAGGTGGTTTTCTACCCACAAAAAAAATTGTGAAATTAAGAAATTATAAAATTAAGAAAAAATTAAGAAAAATTCAAAATTACATGATCACAAACATAAAAAAAGGTAACACTAAATTCGGATCGAAATCAGTAGTCGAAATTGATAGTGAATTTCAGTGTTTTTTACCGAATAGAATTTCGAAGGCGTTAATCAAAGACGAAAACTTCTTCAATAATATGTGTGAATATGCAAATAAATTACAGTTGTTCATAAAATCTATGGATGAAGATAATTTTGAATTCATCACAGTATAAACAAAAAAGGAAAATATATATATATATGGGTATTTGTGTGTAAGATATATCACAGTCTAACTATATGTATAATGTGAAATAAATTAAACAACATTTTTTATCTTAACTATAGCTGTGTTTATTTATTCTCGTTGTATACAAAATTACTTTACATATTCTGATTTTATAATTTGTTATCACTGTAGTTGTGCACTCTCTTTATTAGTCCAATTATTATGAGAAGAATCAAATCCAAGCCACTTGACAAAATCTTTATCCTCTCGACGTTTGAGAATTTTTTCAACGAGGTAAACATCTGGATACTTGGTAAGTAACAGCTCTTGTTCATAGAAAGATCCAGCGATGGGTTGACTTTTATAATCTTTTAAATGGTAAGTTATTGGATTCGTTGCTGCAACCCTGCAGATGGTGAATACTTCTGTAGACCAGTTAGGTGTATATCCTTTCTCAAAACTCTGCTTCAGTTTACTCACTTTTACTTTATCTCCAACCTTAAATCTATTAATTCTCCCCCCCCCTTATTTTTGCTCTGCTAAGTAAGATTCTTAAAATTTCTGCTTTATTTGCAGCTGTAACATGTTTTGGCTTGCCTCCGATAGTTCTATGCTTTGTCGCATTATAAGAAGTTATTAAATTATCTAAAATATCAATCCACTTATGATTTTCGCGGAGACTAAACTGTATCCACATTTTTTCTTTCAAAGTATGATTGAAACGTTCGCATATAGATGCTTTGAGATTACTATATGTTGAGTATAGATTAATTTTATTTTTTCTCATTAGTTCTTGAAACTCTGCATTGTAAAATTCTGTGCCTCTATCTGTATGTAGATTTTTTCCTATACGTCCACGCTTGAGAATAGTATTAAAAGCCGCTGTCACGTCTTTACCACTTTTTCGTTTCAAGGGTATAGCCCATGCAAATTTTGATAAGCTATCGATGCCTGTAATCATGTATTTGAATCCTTTATTTTCTTGAGCATAAAGTTGCATTTCAACAAAATCTGCTTGCCACGTCTCATCTATATCACGTAGTTCAAATTGTCGTCAAATATAATTTCGACGAGCAGGCTTATGAATTTCCATCACTATTTCCATTTTTTCTTTCTTTGAATACTTCATTGTGTGTTTTTCCTGCTATCTCTATAAGTTGTTTTATCTTATTATTAATAGAAATCAATTCAATCCTAATTTTCGATTTAATAATGAAGTTTTTAATTCAGCAATTTTTTTTCCCAATTTTACTATAGATGGTGCTATTGCTGGTAAAACATCGATTTTTTCATTTACCTCGCTCAAAAGTTTGATGCTTCCTCTTGCACATGAATCAGTTAATTTAACTGGTGGTGCAAGATTACACAGCCGTTTATTTTCGATGTCATATTGACTATCATAAGTAAATTTAAATCCAGCGCCAGGTGGACCTTGACTACCTTCAGTTTTTTCTAGCTTACGTCCGAATACGTCAAAACTCATTGTTATACTGGTTGGAGTATTGTCATTGTGCATTAATATATTACACCAGCTTCGCGCAACTCCTCAATAATAGAGTATATTTCATTCGTGTGACTTTGATTTCCTGCAGATCTATCAACCAACAATACTCTTAATCGATTTACTAACTCATTCGGATTATCCCAGTATACATAGTCTAATGGCATATTTTTTTTGTACAATTTTAAATCGGGGTAAAATACCTTCACCTTTTTTCGTAAACATAAGTAAAATAATTTCTAAAAATTTTTTACTTTTCATTACACGCATTCCTTCATTTTTATCATAATCTTTTTTATGAGCATTCGATGCTTCGAGAATTTTCTGATAAGTTTGTTAATAAGTACCAAATCTAAAACTTATTAACAATAACGATCGTTATTGTTAATAAGTTTTAGATTTGGTAATTTCCGAAATAATAGTTCCAATAATCCATTAGTGATGGGGTATTGTGCATTATTGACTATGACATTGCTGTTGGTGAAATTTATCGGTAAATTTCCAATCATAAAATCATTATTTTCCTTATGTACTCCATACACAAAATCTAGAATTGTGTGGTTATTAAGATTCACATAGCTACATATTTTTCAAGATTTTTAACATCTTGCTCGATATCGCTCTCAGCTGATGCAAAAGAAGTATTAATCTCATCAGTGGTTTGATCATTCTGTAGAGTGTAATCATCACTAATATCAGCATTAGTATCGTGATTACCACCGTCATCATCGGACAACGATTCTTTAATTTTTTTTTTCCTCATTAAAGGTAGATAAATTGTTCTTCTCTTCGTTTTTCATATTTGATACATCAGATGTTTTTGCAACCGTAATGAATTTTTTCAGAGGAGTAACAATTGGTTTGAAGGTTTCGTCTAATGTATGTTCTACATTAGCTCGATCATATTTTAATAATTTATATTTACGTCTTATTGCTTTGCGTGACTTTGATGCAATATTGTTTTTTCTCGATGAGAATTGGCCATGTTGAGTGTTCAACTTTTAAAACCATAATGTTCGGTAGATTTATTTTATGCTATATTTATAGCAAAAGAGTCAAACCCTTTCCTATATCTACCAGAATTAATGTTTTGATCTTTATCAATGACTATAAAACTATGCTTACCATCATTCCAACAAGTAGAGCATATTTTTTTAAATTTATTAAGAGACATATCTGAATTTACATGATCGAGATATATGTGTTTTAAATTAACCTCTTCTTGTCGAAACAATATAAGTAAATTAACATTATCCCTTACAAGATGTTTTGGAACATGTGCATATGATTGACAAAGATAAAAATAATCAACATTTTTATGTCTTCCCATGCAAAAGAAAGCTTTAACATTGTCCTGTTTCTCACAAGCAATATCATCGAAAATCATAATAGAGTTAGGAAGCACGCTGTCAGGTGATACTACTGCTTCATATTCGCTGAATGGAAAATATTGTACGCCCTCTATTGGCTCGAACAGCTTTTCTAAATACTTGTGTTTTGGTTGATTTAATGATTTTGAATATATATATATATATATATATATATATATATATATATATATATATATATATATTTCAAATCTAAGACCATTCGGATGAGTTATAAGAGTCAATAAGTTATTGGTTTTTCCGCAATTTGAAGGTCCTGAAATAACTACTCGTATACTATTCGGCAGCAAATCTCCATGCCATTTATTCTTCCTTTCCTTCTCAGTAAAAGAGTCAAAATTAATAACAGGTAATTTTGTTGAGTACTCTTTGAATTCTATGTTTGCACATCACAGTTTTAACTAACTCAGTTGAAACTATGGCAATAAAGTATAAATAGCATGTTTATATAAAAAATTAATAAGTAAGTAAGTAAATAAGATCCTGGGATAAATGCTCTTGGTTCTCCTTGCAAAGAACACGATATAGCATATTCCAACATTTTTAACAATATGCAAGCTACAGATGGGGTCATGGGGTCAAATTTCGAGCGATAAACTCACTCGCCTGATTTCGAACTTTCCAACATTTTCTCAAAGCTAGAATACGACCTATCTCAATATAAGTCCGTAGAATAGCTTTTTTAACGAAAATATTGGGAACCTCAAGATTTTCCCATAGCAAGTATTCGCTCACCTTATGTGTGTTTCGTATACAAGCTATTTTTTAAGACAAAATCTTCAGTTTTCCCGTCACTGCATGGATCAAACATGTACCTTATGTGTAAATATAAATAAGCTATAATATTAGTAACAATGATTCTTATTTCGCTCATAATAAAAAATTACGAAGTAATTTCTCTTGAACTTATTATTTTAAAACGAATATCTGTAATTTCCAATCTCTGTTATACAATAGTTTAACATTATAATTCGCTGAATTTCTGACGCACGCGAAGCCGCTTTGTCCGAAGTTTAAGAGTCCGAGAGATCACGTTACATTTCCCTTTTCTATATGGGACTCGATATGACGATACAAAGAACGTATTTTGTTTATTTAAAATATATACTATATCGAGTCTATATATTATTATGCGAGAAACGTTATCTAAAGATTTTATTTTTATCGCATTAGTTCCCGTTTACAATTATACTTTAAACTATTAAATTTAACTCTACATAAATACTTAACAGAATTACGATAAATCTTACAAACTACAAGGTGTAAATACATATATTGAATTTATACTAATTTTAAATTAAATACTATAAACTACTTCTAAAATATGTATATATAATTACAAACTAAAACATTTAAGAATATATTTAAACTTACGAACTAAACCATTTAAAAAATAGATATAAAATTATCAAATAATATATTTCAAATATCTCTACAGTTACAAATTAAATATTAAAGTAGATATTACATTACACACTAAAAATTTTACTTTTTTAAAATAAAGCTCTTGTGAGTCGGTAACAATCAAAGAACGCAAATTTGACCGAAAAGGCTGCTGCACTTGCCGTTTATAATGCAATGAAACTTAAAATAAAGTTAGGAATGGGATTAAAGCAGAAAAATAAGAAACTGCCTGGTAAAAACAATAAATCAACCTTGAAAAAAATAATTAAATTTGCTGCATATTCAATGATTCCAAATACAAGTTCTCAAAAACTCGATCGCTCTGCATTAAAGGGCGCTCCCGCAGCCGTTAAAAAGGCCGGCGGTAAAGGGAATGTTACAATTCCAAGGATATTGCCACATCCTCAAAAACTTGGCGGTGTTTTACCATTTCGTATACCTCTATTTGTCCGTTTGAGTGCAACTGGAGCATTGGTAGGGAGTGCTGCTAGAATAGCAAAAACTGTTAATGATGCAAAAGCAGCAAAGCAAGAGTTGGAAGAAAATCGAAGATATAATAAAACAATGGGAGCAATTGCTCATGGAAAAGGTCTTTTTTTGAAACCTCACAAAAACGTTATGGTCTTTGCCTAAAACCGTATAAAAGTAATGGAAGAGGTTTCTACTTAAAACCATATAAAGGGGAAGGATTAAAAAAAAAATTCTCTGTAGAATTGCCTGAGCAACCTTTATCTGACATTAATTTAATAAAATATGCTCGTGTTTTAAAAATTTCCGCGTTTCATGGTGTATTTTTGCGTAATGCACTGGTCCACAAATACTGGTCCACATTATAATGAATCAGGTATTTTAAATCTTGATGATGCCAGTGGTGCTGGAACTCATTGGATTGCATATCGAAAACGAGGCAATAGAGTATTATATATCGATAGCTTTGGCAACTTAAAGCCACCCTTAGACCTTATATCCTACTTTGATGATGCTGAAATTATGTATAATTATGAAAGATATCAGGATTTTAATACATACCTTTGCGGTCATTTATGCCTGCAATTTCTATGTAATAATCTTCTATATAAGTAGTTCTATCTAATATCAAATATATTGTAAAACAAGTAATTATTAACTTAACCATGTTGAATGAATCATTTACTTTAATGCTTTCTGGCACATCATCTATTTTGAAGCTTAATATTTTCCTCCTATTGAGCTCTCATCCAATAAAAATTATGTTCTCGGTTTAGTCGAGCTTTTAACATTTAACTCTTTTCCCAAGATTGATGAAAGCAACAACAAATTTTATGTTGATGAAGAAGAAATTACACTACCGACCGGTAATTACGAAATTGAAGATATTGAAAATTACCTGAAGGAGAGATTAACTTCTAAATGTATAATATTAAGTCTTAAGCCTAATAACCGCACACTTCGTAGTGTTATTGAGTGTAGTCGTCAAATAAATTTTGAGCCTAAAGATTCACTTGGTAAACTCTTGGGATATCAACAGTGAATTTTGAAGGCAGGTATTCGACAGAACTCTGATTTATCAGTAACTATTCTAAAGATAAATTCATTGAGAATAGAGTGCAGTTTTATTACAGCTGGTGCATATATAAATGATCGTCGTGTGCATACAATTCATGAATTTTTCCCAACAGTGCCACCAGGAGATAAGATCATTGAAGTACCTTCACATGTCATTTACTTTCCAGTCGTCGTCAAGTGCATAGATCATATAGAATTACGCATCGTCGATCAAAACGGGGGTCTTGTGAATTTCCGAGGAGAGGTTATAATAAATATATTACACGTTAAACAAGTAGCTTAAAGAGCAATGGGAATTGTTTACAACGCTCCTGGATATATTAATAGTCAGTCATGTCAGAAAACCATCAGTCTTCCTCCGACGTTCAAACAAGTCAGTCGCCTGAGCAAAGTAAGGAAAAAAAATTAAAGTCTCATCGTCTTTCTCATCAGAAGACAGTTCTGAATCATAAGCCAGAAGTTAAGGAACTTACACCGCAAAACATTCAATTCCTAAAAACTATAGTTTCAAAAGTCATCGCTCCGGGTGGAAAATAAATTTTATTTTCTTCAACTGTATGCAAAGAAATGGCAGATGTTCCAAGTATAGAATCTTCTGTCGCATTTTATGAATCAATTGTACATTATGAGGTTCACGTTAGTCAGTCTTACACAACAACTAATTTTAATAACAGCGATGAAATTCGTATATCTATTCAACATCAAGACTTGTGTCTTTTACCTTCACGTATTTCACTACGTGTATGCGGTATACTTACAAAAAATCATGGTGCAAGGTTGCAAAATACGAAATTTGTAAACAACGCGATCTGTCACTTATTTGAGGATATTCAATATGAATTGAATGCAATAGAAATTGATAGGTGTAAAAATACTGGAATAACGAGCCTTATGAAAGGTTCGCTTTCATTAATTCCGAATGACAGTATAATAATAGAAAATAAAGGTTGGCTTGATATAGAAGAGTCTAATACAATCACCGATAATTTAGGCTATTTTGATGTATGCCTTCCCGTCAACATGATGTCCGGTTTTTCTGAAGATTACCGTAAAATTATAATTAATGCAAAGCATGAACTTGTTCTTGTCAGATCACGTAACGATTTAGACGCTGTTGTGCAAACAGCAACACTGAGATCAACTGATAATGCACAACTATATGAAAATTTCAAGATATAGATTACAAAGATCGAATGCTTAATGCCATATATCATAGTTTCCAATGAATACAAGCTTCAACTACTAAGACACTTGGGAAAAAATCATCCGAGCTCTATGAGTTTTCGTGCTTGGGAGCTCTATGAATACCCGCTCCTTCCCGCTACATCCAAGCACGTTTGGACTGTGAAAACGCCTAATTAACTGGAAAAGCCACGATTCGTTATTCTCGTACTTCAAACAAATAGAAAAGGACAAAAAGATACAAATTGCAGTCGCTTTGACCATTGTGATATCAGTAATGTTAAATTTTTTCTCAATTCTCAATACTATCCGTATGGAAATTTAAAATTGTTATTACTAATAATCAATATTCGATATTGTATGATATGTATGCAAATTCTCAAAATGTCTACTACAACAAGGAGTCTCGGCCTATTTTAAAGAAAATAGATTTCCGAGATCATATGCCACTTATAGTTATTGATTGTTCAAAGCAAAACGAGTCGCTGAAAAGCGCACCCGTTGATGTACACCTAGATTTTGAATCAAAAAATAATTTTCCACCAAATACGTCAGCTTACTGCTTAATTTTGCATGATCGTATCGTGCAATACCATCCTATGAGTGGTGACCTTAAAAAGTTATAGACTGGTAATGAGAATGTGACAATATATAAGTAAAATTTTTTATCAAAAGCTCTCAGTCAATATGGAGTATGTCGTTGATATACAAGGCTTCAAGCAGGGTGACAATGAAGATCTACTGAAAGAGCTTGCTATTTTATCACTCCACCACGATTCAGAACCTATAGTATTTTTATTTAAAAAGCCATTTTCTCGTAAACGACTTCCAGATCATATCAAAGCGCAAAATAAATGGCTTGAAATGAATTATCATGGTATTTCATGGAATTCAGGACACTTTTGCTATAATCAAATTGTCAATAACTTTATGAAAATTTACGGAATACAACTAAAATATTCACCGATGGAGCAATAAAAAGAGAATGGTTAGCTAGATTTAAAAGATATAATTTTATCGTTTACGATATTAATACTGTGAATTTACCATTCTAAGAGTCGAAGAAATAGAAGCACATGAATACCCTAACAATATGCACCAATCATAATGCAGCATACAAATTTACCTGTGCTCTGCACAATGTAAAATTATTAAAAAAATACTCTCTCGATATATCCTCAAAGTAGAGCTCCTTCTAAAGTCGAACAAAAGTATTATAGTATATGAGCAATTAGATATGTCCCTAGTTATTGATTCGAACTACGGGACAAAGTGTTGACTACGAGGCTAAATAAAGGCATGGTCAAGTGCACCGGTAGCAAGAGAGAGAGAGAGAGAGAGAGAGAAAGCTTTATAGCTCTTGCTCCCTTTACTTTGTTCTATATTAGGGTGATAGGTGGGGTCGTGCAACTGCACCCTTCAATGACAAAGAAGTCTGCGCGCTGCAAGAGAGACAGAGAGAGAACTATATAATTTTCTCTCTCTCTAGCACAAGAGAGAGAGAGAGAGAGAGATAGCGCTAGGGAAGGTAGGCGTAGCGTGATGTTAACGCTGTGAGCTAAGAGAGGTCAGGATCACCGGAAGTGATGACGTAGGGGGGCGTGACATCACGCCTGCTGACATCAGCTCACAATTAGTTCCGATGATCCAGAACTCTCTTAGCTATACTACTGGCGTATGAGAATATTGAAAATGTTGTTTTTACTGACGAATGTTCAATATGGGCACCTTGTATCCTCAGGCGCGCTTGTTCAACTTCTACCAATATGCTTATTTAGTAGACCGTAAAATACGGAGTAAAGGTGCATCTTTGGAGCTGCTTCTCAAAGCAGAGATGCACTTTGCACTTCTTTATTGACAACCTAAATGCCGAGAAAATGTTAACAATCTATAAAAAGTCTTTACTGACATTTACCAAACGATGGTTCATCAGCCAAAATAAAGATTGGATTGTGCAGGAGGACAACGATCCTAAACATCGCAGCAAGCTTTGTACTGAATGAAAGATTCAATCTAGCATTATTCTATGGGATTGGCCGTCGCAGTCGCCCGATGCAAACTCTACGGAAAATGTGTCGGCATATATTAAACAGAAGCTTCATGGAAAACACATACGCACACACTTTGAAGCAGTTGTCTTACCAAATTCGTCGGATCTGGAAATGGTTGCCACTAGAATGCGCCGTCAAATTAGTAGAAGGCATGACTCAGAAATGAGATGCTAATATCGACGTCTGTAGTGACTGGACACATTATTGACCGAATTGCATCATCGTTTGTAATATGTACAATGTATATATAAATATGAAAGTTTCATCAAATAAATTGTTTTATAAATTAACACGACTATGCTCTTATTTCACAGACTGTAGATTTCAAAATTTAATGACATTTTCGATTTGGTTATTTAAATCGACATGATGATCGCCGAAATTTCATTTGGGAAAAGAATATGGTCACTTACTGCGCAGTCGAAAACGAAAGATAGGCAGTCGACATTTTCCTATTGGAATTTATGCAGTAAGATTTGTATTTTTTTTTGGCAGAAGGAGGCCAAGCTTACTGCAACCAAGCTTCGGCGACAATATTGTATGGATTGATATTCGGTGATTTTGATATGCAGGAAACATCATTTCTAAAATATCATCAATAGTTTATCGTCTATGCTAAATAAGTTTTTCCACCTTTGCAAAAACATTGTCGATAATAGCGCTTTTTAGGCATCCTGAACGTTGCTCATAAACAGATATATGGATTCAATGCATCAAAACTTGTAACAGTACCAGAGGTATGCGATGGATATCGATTATGGGAATGTGCTTTGGAATATACTATACTGCAGCCTACTCAGGCAGCGGCTTCCAAGTGGAGTAACGATGATAACGTATTCTGACAATATAACGTTATTGTCTTATCTGAGACCTTTAATAAGTTTTAGTATTTAAGTAGGCAGATCAATTAAATACATTGGAAATATTCTAGATGCTAGTTGATCTCTGGACAAATAATTTGTGAACACAAGTCTTGAAATATCAAAAATAGCTAGAGTATTTGCTGCCAATCTGATTAATATAAGAGACACAGCATAGCTAACAGAGACTTTATTCGGTCTAGAACACAGCAATACATTATGAAGCCATAATCATTTATTAAATAACATGTAAATAAGTAGTTGCTGTATTGTCTGCGATCTGGCCAACAGTGTAGCTCGAAATAGAGTATCTTGTACGTACTGCAGTGCAACATATATTCCATTTTCAATAATCATTAGGACACCTCTCGTGAAATATTGGTTATGGATAGGGAGATACAGTCTACCCTTAAGATAAAAATAGTATGAATAGAATAGGATGATTCACGAATAGGAACGAAGAATAGTCACACCTAAGGAGCGCAGAATACATTTAACAGGTGCTTCTCAGACACAGTTATTTTCGAAACCATTTATCTTGAATCAATGGATATAGAGAGTGTATAATGCACCATATGCCTTGGAGCATGAAATGTTCAACTGTCTAACTTTCTAAAAGAAACAGAACAATTTTGGGCTGTATAGACGGGTATTTCAACTTCTACTGTTCTAGAAAATGTTTGGTGACGACACCTAAGGTATGGAAATTAATGTAAATACCAGCAGAAAATCATATGACATAAGAAACACGATCATAACCGTGTAATAGCAGTAATAGATTTATCGAGATCGAATGTAGGCTACGAGATATGATTTGAGAAGCATACAAACATTGTATATTAGGATAATCTGAAGTCATATGCAAAGGCTCGGAAATTCGTTGAATGAAAATGAGATGCTAGAAGACAGCATTCAAATTGAAGAATGAAAAACGCATATAGTTTTCTTTAAACGGGAATCAACAAGAAGCACGTTCTTCGAAAACACGATAAGAACTAAGAAAGAGTATTATCTCGATAAAACAGTGAAAAAGAAGGAGAGACATGCTCTGTATTTCATCAGAAATGATATTGAAATATAGAGTAGAAATTATACATGGATTTGTATGATGGGCTAAATATTGAATAACCGAATCTAAAAACCCATGTCTACCATCGAGTTACCCAATTTGACTATGGAGAAATAGATGATAGATATTGACAATGCATAAGTCGGCACAAGCTCATGATCCCAGACTAAAGATGACAGAGAAGACTATATGAAGATTCATGCTGTTCGACATTTCAATAAGACTTGTTGTCGTCACAAGGAGGAAAACTTAGGAAATTATACTAGTGGTGGATATAACATGCTAAGAATAAGCGAAAATTAAGAAATTACGTAATCGAATCTTGCATCAGAATGAAACAACAGCCAAAATGAATAGACATTTAAATGGCAACGGCAATAATATAATCACTCCATATATCAAAAACAATATTTAGTTTCTAAGAAAATTCAAAAGCATTTTGAAATTAAAGAGATGCTGACAACTGAAATAAAAATTCATCTACGACTGGATTGTAATCGACTACTGATGATACGTAACAGCGAAAAAAAATATCGGCTTCGCACGTAGACTTTAGAAAAAGAGCTAGAGTCAAGCGCTTTTTCGTATTATCTTTATCATCATTATTTTATTAGGACTAGTGATGTCGAATATCCTTTCGACGAATACTATATTTTCTTTTAGTATAGAATTAAATTATTTATGTATATTAAATTTATACAGTCAGTACAATTTTTAAATAATATAATTGAAATTTGCGTGATCTGATTAAAATACAAATTTTCCTACTAATGTCATCGAATAATATAACTCTAATATCTTATATTTTAGTGCACGTATTAATTCATTATTTTACATCTAAAGTTTCAGTGGTTCAGATTCCAGAATAAAATGTAAAGTTTATTCATGTAATGAAGAAAAAATTGGCATTTATAACAATAACATAATTTACCTAAGTGAGAGCTTGGTAAGCTCAAATTAGTTTGTTTTACAACGAATATCATTATTCAAATAATTGTACAAAAATATTGACAATCTTTTATTAGATAATATAAATTTATAAACAATTATTAAATTAGTAGTATAAAATTTATTAGTAGTATTATATTCAATGATTTGTAAACTTTCCTTTAGAAGCTAACGGAAATTTATAGATTACGATATACTATAATATAAATGCAAAACACAATTAGAATATTTAATTTCGAAATGAGAAAAACCATCTCTCAATTTTGCGGAGAGATGATTTTAGACAATGAAAGAAACTTATTTTCAAAATATTTTTTGGTCTTCAATTATTTTAATTTTCATCATAAATTAAATTACATCATAAACCATATATTTAGACTTCATAGACAATGTCGATATACTTAGCTCTAACGTTATGAGCCAAATGTGTTTCAAGATCTTTTACTATTGCAAGTCTTCACATTTATTTCAGATCAGAATATTATTGCATACGAATATTGCATATATTCGTCTATACATAAACAACGTAAATTAAAAAATATATATTAATGAATTGTTGTTTAATAATTTCAAATTCTTATTTTTACAGATCATTACCAAAACTTATTCACCAAAATGATGAGACATTAAATGCTCATAATCAGTATACAACTATAACACATTTTGAACCCATACCGCATGATCATGACTTTTGTGAAAGGGTTGTTATAAACGTATGTACATTTACTTATATATTATGCTTTACTAACTTAACAAAAGTTCAATATAATTAATAAATTAAAAATGCCTAAGAGTAAAAAAATTATTTTTTTTTATCTTCAAATGTACAGTTAAAATTTGATCCGTTAGTGACATGCATTACTAGTATTGATGGTTTACTAGTCGGACTATTAATTTACTTTAAATACTAATACGGAAATAGACAGGATACAATCGCTTACTCGTATAAGGACATAATATAATATAAGATATAATTGTTCTTTTTAATGTCAGTTGCTGCTTGCTTAGTTGGAATATAGTGTAAGCAGTAGCAGTCTGACGCCTACTAGACTGAAAAATATAGCAGATTCTTCCTGCATAGTATAAGCTCAACAGGTTTTGAAAATTTTTGTTATATTATTGGAGCATAACTGAAAAATATTGTAATGATATCTTTTATTAAACAGAATAAAATGAGTTATTATTTGTCTAAATCTCATGATTTAAAATTATTGAATGATTCATGAAGCATTTAAATAATCTATGAGACAGTTATTAGAAAGTTGAAAATTTATACAGAAATAATGTAAAATTTATAAAACTACAGAAAAGGGTCTAACCATGTAAAACTTCAGTGAAAGTATATCTATCTACCATTGGCTGTATATAGAGATGTCACGTAATTTAACTTATGCAAGGTAAGCTCAGAGGATTAGTATAATTATTTTAAAATAAAAAATAAATATACTATTGTATTGAAATTCGTCGATGTAGAACGTCTTGATTGGTCTTCAGGTGACATAACTATTGGCAGTGACATTCAGTGAGATTACTCTAACTGAAAAAAATATTTGCAAGTAGTACAAGTTCTTCCAAGAAAGCTGAGAAGATACCAATGACGAACCCCAATCTGGACGACCGAGCACGTCAAAAACTGAGGAAAATGTTGAATAGGTGAAAATGTAGAAAATAGTTTTGGGGAATCGTCAATTCATCGTGTTGTTTGTTTCGAAATTTTTGTTGCGCAAATGTTGTTAAATAACTCAAACCATAACTCGGATTTCTTCAAAACAGGTGACCAAATGTGGGTATATGGTTATAACGTCGAAACTAGGTTTCAAGCGTTTCAATATAAGCATTATATATCAACAAGATAAAAACAAAACACCTCAAGTTCGATTAGAAGACAAGATGTTGCGTGCTATTATCGTTGATTATCATGGCATAGTGCATCAGGAAATTTTTACCATAAGATCGTACAATTAGCAAGGAGTATTAACTTGAATTTATGGATCGTTTGCGTTAAGTGCAACTAGTTATGGTTATACTAATATTATTACTTTATATTATTATATTCATACCAAATAATACTATTTCTCTTTATCTGACACAACTTAAACTATAACTTTTCTCACGTATTGAGGACAAATAATGAAAATAAGGTGGAGACCGAAATTTTTGTATTTAATTTACACTACGCGATAAATTTCTTTCAAGAAAGAAAAAAATTTCGATTGATTTACAGAAACTGGATAATCAGTAAAATAAAATCAATAAAGTACATAATACTAGAATCGATTAAGCTTTAATATAGTTTTGAGATACATTTTTATTTCGGAAATAAAACAGTTTATACTAATAAGACTTATGATATATGTCTGATGTAGAAGCTCACAATATAATATTTATTGTATAACACACCGTGATACATCAATAGTATTAAAATAGATTCAAGTAGGTTGGTTTAAAGATATATTTTGATTTAATATAAATGAATATGAATAGTTAAGTGTATTAATACCAAGAATTTGTTAAAACATTGAAATTTTTATTATTGGTTTTTATAATTCTTTCTCAAACTTTTTTTTATCGATTAATTGTGAAATTCATAATATATTATTTCAATTTATTGAAATATTTGTGAAATATCTCTGACCCATTTGAATATTTTTTTCGCTAATGATTTCAATTTCTTAAAAAATTCCAAAAAAATTAATTTAAATTGAAATCACTCTAATTTCAGATAGAATTATATATTTAGAAATATGATGAATATTATACTCTTTAACTAGGCAAAATATTTTTGATGTAATGAAAGGACAGTTTTCGAACACATTTTCCAATACATGACTAACTGTAATAGATAATGACCAAATAGAAATTTGTTATTTTGATACAAACTTTACTTAAACATAATAAGAAGGAAGATCGATTTGATTAAAAAAAGGTTAATTATTTAATTTTTGTTGTATTAAATGTATTTTTCATGTCCTGAAAAAAATTAGTTCTCTGGTGAAATGAGATAATTCAAAAATGGGTTACAAATGCATAATTAATAATCGAATAATAATATAATATCAAGCTTTTGAATAATATGTGGGTAGGATGAAAAGATTCCGGCCTGACCTTGAGATAGTATTGATAGGCCTCATTTCTGGTTTGTATTCTCTAATAGTATCTCACTAGCTGGTGTATAATTTTTCAGAACGATTTCCCTGGTAGACTATATTTAAGAGCCTACTGAGTACGATGTCTCAATGACTTAGCTGACAATGGAGAGAGCAGCAAAGCATGCTGTCATCAACTATTTTTATTTCAAAGGGCTAATACCACTTTAAGTTAAAGAAGAACTAAATATTATATTCAAAGACTTCGATCCGCTAAACAGAAAGTTTCCGAATTGAAGAAATGTCTCATGAGTGCTGATGAATCACGTTCAAGACGCCCCCTGGAGATCAATTCTCGGAATGATTGCAAAATTTACAAAATGTTGATAAAGGTCCATAGATTAATGATGCATGAGATAACTGTGTAACGATCCGTCTTCTATCATCTTTGGCAATTTTTGAATAAATAAAAAATAATATTTTTTATACTTAATATTAGGGCTTGTGAATAATGGTGGATACGGTGTAAATAACTCTTAACGAATTTTTAATACAAAAGAGAAAAATAAACAGAATGACTTTTACATAATATTAAATTATTAGATAAAATTTATATAATTGTTACAATTAATAATTCGACTATTTCGTCTCGAGTTAATTTCTTAATCCGCTTAACTCGCTAGATGGGCCTTGACCAATTTTCGCGCTCTCTCTCTTTTTACTTGCTTCATTTCCAATATATTTTACAATATATTATAACTATATTTACTGTATAATATTTAATATATTATACATTATTTTATAGAATAATAAATATTCAGTGGTGAAAGTTGTGTATATATTGATTGGAGGTGCGCCATTAATACGCTTTAATTTTAATTCTGACAAAGGAGCGCCTTTCCTTAGAGATAAAATTCTAACTATTCGGATTATGGCATATAAATAGCCATCATATCAATTGGAGGTACGCCTCGTCATTAACCCGTACAGAATTTTATTTGATGTATCTCTATTTCTGATTATATCCTCGTCAGTATTACTAATCATTTCCTTATGCAGATAATGATCGCAGGATCTGACTTAGATTTTCCTGATATTATCTAATAATCGTTTTATATTAATTATTAAGGATTTCCTCATTTAATCATGTCATATTCATTTAACATTTTTCATTTACTCGAATATTATATATGTGTAGACATATATGCATATATATATATATATATATATATATATATATATATATATATATATATATATATATGAGTTCAGACAATTAAGCAATACGACCAACTGATTTTTTCTCTGCCTCTGGTAACACTGCGAATCTGTACCTCGGTAACCGTAATAGTAGATCCTTACTCTCTTGATTGAGACCATGACGACCCTTGTACGATTATTTCTTCGCCACCGGTTTAATGTTTAGTAAGAACGCGCGAGTAGTCTATGTCACGAAAATGGAACAGAGAACTTTCAAGCAATGGTGTGCGATAAAATTTTGTGCAAAACTCGGCGAAACTACAACATAAACTTATGAAAAAGTGCTTAAATTGTAGTGATCTCCCGAATCGTAGTTAGGTACTTCGGTGGAATGTCGATTTTAAAAAATGCCTTAAGAGCATCAAAGACGAGGCTCGAAGCAGAAGGCCAATTCAAGTGCTAACCAACGCGAATGCGTAGCGTGTCCGCGCCCTCGTTCATCAAGACCGTCAACTAATCATTCAAATATTACCTGACGAGTTCAGTATTAACCGGGAAACAATTAGAAAAATTTTAACCGAAGATTTCGCCATGAAAAGGCTATGCGCGAAGATGATACCAAAAAACCTTTCAGATAAGCAAAAACCCCACCGAATGAACATCGCTCAAGATTGTCTCGAGCAATTTGAATGTGATTTTACTCTACTACTTTTGAATATTATCCCGAAACTAAATGCCCAAGCAACCAGTGGCTGTCCCCTGGAACTCCAAGGCCAAAGAAGGCAACGATAAGCAAGTCAAAAGTGAAAGGCATATTCATTGGCTTCTTCGACAGTCAAGGGGTGGTTCAGAATGAGTTTGTACCACCTGCACAAACCATAAATTAAGTATTCTACCGCAATGTGCTCAATAATTTACAAAAATGGGTGCTCAGAGTGTGTCCAGATATCGAAAAGTTACTACAACCGCGCTATTCACCGGACATGTCACCTTGCGACTTCTTTCTATTCCCCTATTTGAAAAAATTCATCAACGGTCAACATTTTGACTCTGTTGAAGACATCCAAGAATGTGTGATGAGGGTACTCAGAGAGGTCCCACAAGAAGTGTTCCAGAATTGTTACGAAAACTGGAAAACTCTTTGGAATAAGTGTACAGATGTGGGAGGGCACTACTTTGAAGGGGATCACAGTGATGTATCCCTGCGATAAATTGAATATATATTCGAGTATATATAAAAAATTTTACTCTATTTTTTAATTTTGTCTCATTACTTAATTGTCTAACCTCGTATATACAAACTTTATATATACATACATATATACATATAAACGCGCAGATCTTTCCAACATGAAAAAGAGTTTAAAAAAGAAATTTACTATACAAGGTGTGTTGAAATAATAAAATGACTTTGAAAATATCGAGGGCTTCGTTCATTCAATTATTCGATTTTTTAATTTTTTTGAAAACTGCTTAATTTTGATCAAAAGAATCATCGCATGGCTATAGCTCAGGAGATGTTGATTGAAGTCAATAATAATACTGATGTTCTCAAAAGGATTATAAGTGATGTGCATCCTAGGTATATGGTTATAATATGGAAACTGAAAGCCCAAGAGAACCAAGACCGATGAAAACACGCCAAGTTCGGTCCAATGTCAAGGTTTTTCTCACTGTCTTCTTTGATTACCGTGGCACAGTGCATCAGGAATTCTTACCACAAGGTCGTACAGCTAACAAAGAGTACTAATTTGAAGTTATGGAATTGGTGGCTTGGGTATCACAATAATACACCTGCTTATTCATCGTTGCTTGTGAGAGATTTTTTTAATAAAATCAATACCACCATCTGATTTTTTTCTTTTCCCAAAACTGAAAAGACCCATAAAAGGACATCGATTTTCAACGATTGAAGAGGTAAAAACTGAAGTGCTGAAAGAACTCAAGGCTATACAAAACGATTATCAGAAGTGCTTCAATGATTGGAAAAAGCGCTGGCATAAGTATTTTATATCTGAGGGGGGTTATTTTGAAGAGCACAATATATGTACTGATATAAATATAATATATAAATAATATTATAAATACTAATAAATAAATATTTTTTGAGAAAACCAACATGTCACCTTATTTTTTGAATACACCCCGTATATGTTTCAACTTGTATTTCTAAAACATTACATGACGTTAAGAGATGTAGGGTCATATGCAAAGTAGAGTCTAGTAATTGCATCTCTCGTTTTAGCATAGTGGATAATGCGTTAGCTTGCGAATCGTAGAGTCATGGGTTCGGTACTCATGTGAGGCCGACAATTTTTTAGTTGAAATAAAATATTTATATCTTCAACAGAGACGTTTAACATTTAAATTTACAATTATTAGTGTATAAAAAATATATTAATAATTATTAATTGTTAATTATAAATCGTAAACGTAATAATAAATATAGAAAGTACTTTATTATTAATAATTTCTATGCAAATGGTATGCACTACCTAAATGTATAAATTAAATTTTTTATTTTAAATACATAAAAATTATAAGAGCTTAAAAATTATTCACGGAATCGAGAAAAAATTTTAGAGCAATATATAAATCGAATTAATTTCTAGATTTTCTGACTCAATTCTGTCTAGCTTCTAACTAGATAAATTAATAAATATTTTTTTATTGGTCTTAGAGTCCAATCAATTCAATCTAAAAATAAAAATAAAAATAAAAATAAAAATAAAATAAAAATTAAAAATAAAAATTAAATTAAAAATTGAATTAAAATTATAATGACAGTCAGACTGTCCTTGTTTACATTCACCCCCGTAGACTAATCTGAAAATAAAATATTAGCTGAGAAAATTCTTTGTTAGTAAACTAAAGTCTGAATATCCCCAACACCCTTACCTAATTGAAGACTTGTCCAACGTTTCGAGCTCGCTACGGCTCCTCATCAGGGACTGTATGAGTCTTGATGGTGATTACGTTGAGGAACAACGCATATAGAACCGACAAAGTTTTTTTTCTATATCAGATCTGTAACTTTTAACCCCATCCCCGTATGCTGCTTCTTTATTATAAAAATTATTCAAATTAAATCAATCATGATAATAACAAAATAAACTACAACTCATATATATCATGAGTTCTTCCAAGAAAAAATAAAAAGAAAAATTCTTAAAAGCTTCCATAGATTAAAGCTAATTTGTAATTCATGTAATTATCATACTCTTTATAAAACATCTTATATTGTTGAAATTTAGTTCGAAAGAATAAGATTTCTCTCAAATTAATTGATATTTTATAATGCTAAAATACCGATACGATATTGTTACAAGACCATTCAGTATACCGCTAACTGAAGAGTACATTGAAATTACAATAGTAGTTATAAATACAACGCACTTTTAGAACAAAAATTTAGATTACGTATTACAATTATTGAAGTTAATATTATTTCTGTATCAAATTTAAATGAATTTGGTAATATATTGATAGTTTAGCTTTTAACAATCTTATTCCATTTTTATATTTGCCGTATATATTAAATAAAAAAGAAATCTATAGATTATCGTACATACGATTTAACAAATATTTAATAATATATTTAGTGTAAACTGTTTACGAAATTATTAATAAATTTGTACTGATTTGTTATTTTTTCGTATTATATATTATATAAATGTAGTATATTATTGATAGTTTCGAATATTACCTATAGATTAAATTTTAATCATTCAGTAAAACAATTCAAAAAATACTTGGCTTTAATTTCAATAATATTTCATTAAAATTCCAACAGTAAACTTCATTTCTTGGGACAGAATGAGCATTGTAAAATAATTATTATCAAAACACTTTGAAGAATATGATGAAAAATATACATTTCTGCTAATTATATTATATAAGACTCCATATTCTGTGTTTTTCAATAATGAAATTATCTTTAAAATTAATATATTATATTAAAATATGACAGTTAATTATTAATTAGTTATTAGACAGTTAATTAATATATTGTATTAAATCTGACAGTCAGACTATTCTTGTTTACGATCATCCCCAAAAATCTAAAAGAGAAATTACTTCTAAAAATAAATTAGATTAAAAATTGAAATTAATAAAAATAATAAAAACGAGTTATATTAGAAGGCGAACTTAGATTCCGACCTTCACGTGTAGATTGCGATATAAGTAGTACGAAAAGTCTGATGTGTCGGATCTAGTACTTTTTTCTAGCTTTGGTATTTACCAATAAAATTCACTTAACAGGCGCCATCATTTGTGTAAACATTATAATTTTTTGATCAGTGAAAAAGGAATTGTGGAATAAAAAGAAATTCTTTATTCACCGACGATGATATAAAAAGTTTCAGAAATTGGCAAATATTTTTCGCATTCATTGATTGAAAAGCTAAAGATATTCTCTTCTAACTTCTAATTTCTATGGATTAGAAATGAATTCTATTTCGCTTATGCAAAATTGCACGGAATTTATTTCTTTGTCTATAAACGCACACCATAAAAACTCTAATTTTTTATTTACTTTGAGGCTAGGCCATTAATAACTAGTATATTTAATTGTAACATGTTTGCAGACCGAAAACTACCTGGTATTGTTTTAATATTTGCTGAAGTGCTGGTACGCAATGGGTAGGAAATCAATATTCGATATATGACGTATAATGCAATTTAACAGGGACAGCATTAAGTTTATACAAGGTTTAGGTACAATAAAATGTCAATTGCTCATATTGTTACATATGTAACGGTACATGAAAGCACACGTATTAATAGTGTAACAAGTGAGTCTCTCACTAGGAAGTTACTTATTCTTACTATCACATAGTTAAGATATAATAGAAAAGCAATTAAATTATCTATGCAAGAAGAATATTATGATAAAATGAGAGAATTTCAAATGCTTAATTACCTACATCATAGAAAATAATATAACGACTTATAAATATACAAATAGTATTTCTCTCAAATGTGTATAATGTTAAATTATCTTCATTACAAAATTTACTCTTCCATATATATGTTATAAAGAGAGTGACATATTTGGTTTAATCGCCTTAAAGATAGTTAATATTTTACATCGAAAAATCTGGAACGATTCAAGGGTCTGAGAAATGATATATTTCTCTCAAAATCATATCTTTATTTAATTCAAGTATGTGTGTATCTGTATATAAATATATATTTGTATTTACATATATAATTTGTATTGTTCTGTAATAGATTTTTTAAAAATGTTTAGATAATAAATAAAATCTTTTTATTTAATTCTGCATTGATAGTGACAATTTTAAAATATTTGGTGTGCAATTAAGTTTCCGGCGTTTTTTTCCGAAATGTGATCTTATATTATGAAAACATAGTTACATATACTTTATTCATAGTATCTTTTATTCAACGCTATAACTCTTTCCGATATTTATGATAGTTTATGAATTCCGGACCAAAAAATAGTTTCATTTTTCGAACCCAAGAATCAACGGAGTCAATTTTTGATTCCCTCTAATGCACTGAAGGGTATTCAGTATACGGTAAGAAGGTCCTGCATTGATCGTAACAACTGGTAGTCAGATTGTGCCAAGTCTAGACTGTAAGGCATGTGACCCAAAATTTCCCATTCACTATTCTCCAAATATTTTTTGATCCAAGCCGTAACATGCGGCCAACCGTTATCATGACGAAAAATAACGAACTCATATTCTAGTCTCATATTCTGGAAAACTTTTCTATAATGCTCACGTTAAACGAGTAATCTGTATTCGATACAATAGTTCTTTGATGGTTGGATGACCTGGAACCAGTTCGTCGTTTACGACATCCTTTAGATCACAATATATGCAGAGCATGACCTCATTTACATTTCGGCGTCGATTGGATAGGTTCGCCCGGCTTTGTATACGATATTCTGCATTTAGGGTTATCATAAATAATTCATTTTTCATCATCAGTGGCAATACGATGCAAAAATGATTTATTTTTATACTACAACAGCAACATTCTAGACATAAAAAATTGCCGTTCAACGTCTCTCGGCTTAAATTCGTACGGCACCCAATTTCCAAATTTTTAAATGAATCCCAATGCTTTGTGACATATGTAAACGGCTTGTTTGGTGACACCTAATGATGGAGCAAGTTCTGTTTGAATCTCACAAGCATCCTCATCTAACATAGCGTCTAAATCATCGTCTTCAAAACTTTTCAGCTTTACGAAGCGATCCTTGCCTTAAACTTCAAAATTACCACTTTTGAATCATTTGAACCACTCACGGCACCTCGATTCACTAATACTGTCTGACCCATAGGTTTCCGAAAACAAACGATAATCACTCGTATTAAAGAATAAATGCAGTATTTTCCGCAAATGACGTTTATATGGATGAAAACTACACATGATTTTGTTTGATAAAAAAAACGCAATGCTCAAATATAATATTGTAAAGTTATTGACAGATACAGAGATCTGAAACCTACCTTTATACCCAATTTATTTGTATTAATATTATTTAATCAAACAGTTGTGGTTTGGCAAGAAACAATAAAAGAATTATATATATTGATTATAAATTAGAATAACAAATCTTCATTAGGTACAAAACTAAATTAGTAATTATTTTTATTGTTCCTACAGTCTTTATACAATAATAATATACTTTGACAACTTAATGACATTCATTCTGTTTAGAATTATCCGAGTAATATCTGAAATGGAAATACACTAAAAATAAAATAATTTTTTATATCTAAAAGATAAACCGAAGCGGTTCAAAACTTCGAATATTTAAGCTGATTTATATATAAAGTGGAGAGGACAGTCAGGTTGTCCTTTATTAAGATAAAATACAAATGACTTTATTTTTAAATTATAATTAAACGAAACTAAATTGAAAAACCCAGCATGTTACTTTATGTATCCCATCCCCACTCCAAATTTATTGGTATAACATTTATAGGATTAAATTAAAATTAAACTAAAGAGTTTAGTTCCTGAGGATGAACCGTAGCGATAAGAAACGTCGGACACCAAAGGTGAATTTAAATTTAAGGTGGTGTGGGCAGTCAGGTTGTCCTTTACTATCATAGAATATTGTTTTTATTAATTTGATTTGATTTATTATTTTATTTTTATTTTATTAATAATTTTATTTTATTTTTATTTTTAATTTTTAATTTCTAATATAATTCATTGTAGCAATAAGTTTTATTTCAGATTCTTCGGGGGTGAATATAAACAAGAATAGTCTGACTGTCATCATTTTAGCTTATATATTGTATTATAAAGACTGTAAGACCGATAAAATATTTATTAATTTAATTCAGAATAGTCGACATAAGTACAATTTTTAATTATAATTTAATTTATAATTAAATTTAATTTTTGTTTAAATTTATAAATATTTTTATCCGTTTTATAATTTTTAAAGTATAATACATTAAACTAAAATAATGACAGTCTGTCTGTTCTTATTTATGATTATCTCAAATGTATCTGAAATATAAATTACCACTAAAAATAAAATTAAAATATATAAAAATTACAAATAATAAAAACAATAAAAATAATACAAATATGTTATTATTCTATGTTAGCAAAAGATGACCTGACTGCCCCCATCACCTTAACTTTAAATATTCCTTTGATACCCGACCTTTCGAACCGCTACGGTTTTTCTTCAAGAACTAAACTCAATGTGAAACTTGAAGATGGTTGTGCTAAAGAGATTCTCCTTTGTTAACATTGAATAGAACTTATTTTTATTATTTTTAATTTTTATGCTAATTTAATTTTATTTTTAATAGTAATTTCTCTTTTACATTCTTCAGGCGTGGTGAAAAACATAGACAGCCTGACCGCCATTTTAATATAATATATTAAAGTATAAAGATTATAAGACTGATGAAAATATTTACTATTTTAATTCAAAACAATCGAGATACGTACAATTGTTAATCTTTAATTTTTGTTTCCTCTTCTTTTTATTTGTATTTCAATTTCAAATTCTATGAAGGACTACAAATGATTTCTAAATTAAAATTTTCTTTAATTTTACATTTCGAAAATAAGTTATGTAGTGAGATGCTCAATCCCGCATTTCATTGTTTCAATGCGAATCGCAACATAAAGAAACGACTGGACCTTCCGAAGTTCTATGGGGCGCGAGAGGTAAAAACGCGGAAGTAAGGCTGTTTTTTCTACACGGGATACAGAAAAGGCAATTCGTTCACAAATAAAGGACGCAGAATTTACGCGCGCGTGCATTCAAACCTCGATTATTTTGGAGTAATTTATATTGTATAATGATTAATATTAATCCATAATACTTAATTAGTATCGATATCGTCAATTCGTATCGATTTTGTGTTGACTTCAGAAAAGTAAACGCAGTGTTGTAGGTAGATGCATATTCATTGACTTATATGGACAGCATTTTAGCCAAATTAGAGAGGACGAGATATATCTCATCCTCGATCGAAGTAGCACGTATCATCAGATACTGCTAATGTCTGCGTTTCGTGCTTTTGCCGCTTTCCTTATTCTTGGCAAAGATCTCTTTCGTTTACAAGTATGCCCTATGGATTAACGCCTTACGAATTAGGATTGTTTGCAATATCGTACTTGGGTGACCTATTTAATGTTGCTAGTACTTTCGACAAGCACATGAAATGTCTCGAACATTGCTTAAGATTACTGAATCAGATCAAGTGAGTTCTGTGACATTGATATTAAATATCTTATTTGTTAATAAACCATGAGGAATTGCGATTCAGCTAATATGGAGCCAGTGAAGAATTATCTTGCTTAAAAGAATTAGAAGTAAGAAGGTTCTTCATGGACATCTATTTGAGGTATAGGTTCACACCTACATACATACAAAATCCCTAAGTTCAACAAAGAATATAATAGCAATATAACAGATTGCTCCTAAAGCAGAAACTTTGACATATATAACGAAGAACGATTGCCTATTTACGTGGGCAGAGGAGCAGCGAAACGCTTTTGTTTCTGTAAAAGCGCTTATTACTTATGTATCACTGTTGCAGAGATCAACGTTTAACGTGGCGTATATCGTATAGACGGATAGAAATAGAACGGGTCTAATAGCCATGTTACTATAAGTCTTCGATGATGAAGTCTATCAAAACGAAACAACTCGACTTTGACAGTCTTAATCAGATAACTATATAAACTGTAGCAATTCAACAGGGCACAAAGCTTAGAAGCTCATTATCCCGCGAGAGAAAGGTCAACCGAGAAAGAATGCATATACATGCATAATAGCGTACTACCGCTGGCCAAACGCATACACTAACCTAATATGGTACGTGCGCCACTAATAAGTCGGTCAGTAGTGGAAATATAGTAATGGAGAGACTTGAATTCAAATGCCTTGAATTCAACAGGCTGGATCGTTTGCATTCTGATCTGGTACGCGAACGCACATTTCTGCGAGAATTGAATGAGAAAGTTTTTTGCGCTTTGGAACGTGCGAAATTTTTTTGACTGACAGTAATACAGAATTCGTAGAGGGAGAGCAATCGTGCCACCATATCATTCTTAAGAAAATTCTGTTGAGCTCGTAAATAGTACCATGAGAACTATGATCATATATTTATTGAAGAAAGGCATAGGTCCTAAGAGGCTAACATCCGAGATATCAGTTTCGCTTAAAATGTGGTATTGCGCGCTTCAACAGGTATCAGCCCTGACTTGTCGTTATACGGCAGGCAGCCCAAACCTTTTTGTACGGATCGTTGATTAATGAAGCAAGCGACAGAAGATGTTCTAGCTGACATCGCGCTGAGCAATTCGAAAAGTCGCATTGAGATGCTAACAGTTTTCACGGAAGCTCCACTACTCAATCTAAAACCACCTAAAATACACAAGCCAATGTCTGTTTTGGAAATAAGAAGAGCTATTCAGAATTCATTTTGGAAAGAAATCGAATGATCACATCAGTCTGTCACGCTATAGCGTCGTAATTAATTCGGATGTTTACCGGTTCGTTTCAATTGGCGAGTTAGCTCGGTCCCAATGTATATAAGTTGTGCGGTCAAGACGGTAAAGTTACAAGGCTTGTATATGCGGAGCAACTAAAGCAGCATTTTAAAGCAGGACACTTCAGAGCCAAGCAGTTACGGTGGTGAGCCAGGGCACGAAGCGAGTGTACGATGATAAGGGCGCTATAACTGGATCAAAGTGTAGACCAGAATGGCTGAAAGTGTTGGCTAGTGGTCGAGTAACTGAAAGTCGACCCACATCTATTAGCAATTCTCCGCGGCAACTGCGAATGTGAAAAATATGCTAACCTTAATTCTGCCTCCCACTAAAAATTATATCTTTATTTTTCTTTATGGATTTTAGATGGATAATATTGCTATAAATATCGCGCGAACAGCGAATCACGGTTGTTACGAAGAAAAGAAGCAGATCGAGGGGACCGAGGATCTCATGTGACGCGCCGACGTGATAGCGAAATTTTGGCTAACCGCGTATCGAATACTCACGATCACGCAAGAAGAGCAGCGGCAGACCTGGCGCCGACGAACCCTACTTATAATGTCTCGATTCCCTATCAGAGAGGAGAAGGCCACGGTTTACTTCTATATTTGACTACATTCTACGCAGCAGATGCAGCACTGTCTTTGTCCGAATAGAAACTCGAGATTAGAAATAAATATAATACACAGATATGGTGCAATATCCTTTTTTCAGTATAAAAATAAAATCTAAAATCATATGACAGAACGTATGTCCCGCACCCCTTCCGCATATTGAGACCCTTTCCTTCTTTTTCCGGAACAGTTTGTGCTGCCGTCGTGGGACGGCAACCTCTGGACAAAGGGTGTAACGTGGTGCTCGACTTGGCATCTCCTTACTGGCAAAGCAAGCCGCGAAGTAAAGTTTGAGGAATTGAATCGGTCATGGGAGGGTGAGGGGCGAGGTTACTTTTTATCTATGAGAAGAGAACATGCAGTTAGTTAAAAATTAATGACAACAAATAAAAATAAAAAAATAATAATAAATATTTATACTCAATACTCTACAGCTCGCATTGAAGTCCGAACGGAGTGTGCTTTACCGTAATTTTCCAGTCTACATATCTTGTGCTTGACTCACTGGAGATGCACCTACTTTGCTATCGCATACACCGCTTAAATTTTAACTTGCGCCTTGCATTCTGTTCTTGTTCTTTTCTATTCATTTTACACGTGAACATTTTCTTCTCTTCGCCACTGTTTCTATGAGTCAGTAAAAGACTGGAATTCACACACCTCTCTGGGAGCGACCCTGTTAATTCTCTCGAGCAATTTAAGCGTGACGCGCGTTTTTTTATAGTTCTCCTTTCTTGATATATTGTAACGAGCTTGCAGACAGGATCGTGTCGATATGACACGACCGTCGGGCAGAGGACCCGCACAGGCAAGAAATCGGCCACACGTTGGTATATTTCATCAGCGTTTCCCCTCATTATAGAATAACGTATTAACCGTTAAACTTTTTCTTCAAAGGCATCACAAACAAGATTAAAAATGTATCTTAAATTAATATTTCTTTTTATATAAATAATTATTCAATAAACTCATATTATTACGATATTTAAGTTTTTATTATTTATATTTATTTAAAAAAGATAGACTATATAGTGTAAACCTGACAGTTTTTAATTAATAAATGGATAACATATACGTTTTTAAATAAACAAATAAATACAGCAACAAATATACTTATTTATTAATACAACTATATATTTACTGACGTTTTTGAATTCAATACAACAATACAAACGCAAACAAGCAAATTCATTTATAATAATAATCAAAAACAATAATATCCGCAACTTTTTCAACTGCGCAAAATGGACGAAAATACTGGAAGTACTAGAACTATCCTTTAGGCTAGAATCCTACCTTCCTCATAATAAACGTGACGACTGAAGAAACTCAAGTTTGATGTACGTAATGCTAGATGCAATAAAAAATATCGTGTAATTGAACGGATACTCTAAGGTTCTATCTTAGGTTCCAACTACTGGAACGTAAAATACAATAGTTTACTTCGAACGTCAAAGGTCGACAGCAAACGAGCAAGTCGAGTATAATGACTACCGTTCTCTGTGCCTCTTACTACATCTATAGCCTCAAGGATTGCATTTACTGTTGTACTGGCTTTTATAAACCTGTACTGTCGTCGGCTCGATTTCCGGCAGCCATTACAGCTTACTGAACGCGCGTCTTTAATAGTCCCTCCAATAACGTTATCCAGCAGTATCGTGCCCATACAAAGCTCAATATAGCCAAGGTATCTCTGGCTGGCTCTGGACCTTATCAATATGAATACATGTTTCACCATAATATAGCTAGTATAAAATATACTAGCCTTTAAATTGACATTCTATATTGATAAGATAAGAGTTCTGAGTATATTTCCACTACCGTTTCCTCTTTCGGTGTCATTGTATCAGATCTATTAGGATAAGTAGGAAACAGAGCGTCTGCAATGTTCTGTAAAGTGCTGAATAAAAAGTGCCCATGTTTCCATATGCCACACATTTTTCAACCACTACTCTGTACTCTAATCCCCATAGATCCCAATCTAGATCTTTTCACAAGTCCTTCCAGCATCGGTGTTTACTGGCCCCAATCGTCCGTCGAATGGCTTTTTTCAAAAGTTTCTTCGCAGTTCTTATATAGATGTGGTTTGCGTGATTTTTGTGTCTTTGTGATAGCATATATCTTGAATTACCTATCTCTGTCATTTCATTTATTATCACTAACTACTTTACGCGTTTCACGTGATATTCCATTTGAGAGGCTCGCGCTCTATACATCTTATGAAACATTGCCTTCCCTGAGAAACAAAGAATGTGATGTACTCGTGATCGCTTGCTGTTAGTTATCAATCACCTGCCAGTATTAGATTCACGAGGGCAGACACTCTGAGGTGAAGGTATTAAGGGGTATTGTTTCGGTGTAAATTGACGTTTTGAAGATAGCAGAGGAGCCAGTTTTAAAAACCACGAATTTTTAAACCATTAATCCTAGCTTGAATACTAAGACCAACACTCTCTGTCTTCTGTAATGTAGCCACGCCATTCTCCATTTAAGGGTCTTTGGATTGAAATACCGAACTACGACCAACTCTCCTTTTATTTCTTTAATGGTGATTATAGGCTTTTTTCATCTATAGTAAGTTTCAGTTGCAGTTCTTTTCAAGTTTCATGCTACACTTCACAACAATCCGGGGCTTTAATGTTACATAAAAAAAATAGTAGTTATTACTATACAAATAAGACCAGGCTTAAACCGATTTGTCTACATGCACGATAGGTATTGCATTGAAAAGAGTAAATTTCCGGCTAATTAGCTGACAATTGTTAATGGCGCATGCATAATTCTTCTATAGATGCACCAGTATCTTTACTTATCTGCTGCACCTCGTATATATACTTTGCACGACTGCCACTTATAATTGATACATGAGACAGTACGCTACAATGACCTTTGATTTTCTGTATCTCAACATAGAATAACGTGACAATCTTTGGATGTATTAATTTGTAATAATTGTACATATTGACTGGTTACCTTGATTTCTTTGTCTAGAATCATACATTCTCCCACGTCCGTGAGCGAAATGGTAGTTACTTAGAAGTTTGGCGCCCTAGAATCATAACCTATAATTCCTTGAACAGTGTTGGTGTTTAATAATAAAAACATTTAAAGAAGTCACAGGAACATCGTCTTGCTGTGATCAACATAAGGTAAGTCTCGTTGGGCTTATATGTATATATTTAACCCAAAAATATTGTTCGATAGAAATATAAAACATTTTTAATTTCTTGAATTTACTAATTACTACTTGTGTCTTTTATGTTATCAGTAATGGTTTCTGAGATTATTATAGTAACTCTTATTTTACTAAAGAGGAGAAGAAAAAATAACAAATAGAAATTAATACATACAGTAGTGTATAGAAAAACAGTAAATATGGTAAAATAAATAGATTTTATGTATGGTATAAGACTAAAAAGGAAGGGAAGGAAATGGGAAATGAGGATTAATTCAAGTTGAGCCTCATTTTCAAAATATAACGTTTTATTTTCTCTTTAAATTTCGTTTTAGGATCGTTCCTTTTCTCTTTTGTGAGGCATTTGGATTGACCGTTACAGAGATTAATTTAGGTTTCTCTTGCGTAAGTTTCTTTGGTTGCATTCTTTTTTCGGGTTCTTAGCGTTGATAGCGATGTCGTCGCTATAAATTCTTTTTTTTATAAAAAATCTCGGATCTATTTTGGTAAAGTGAAAGTAGTAGTGTGTGTATAGTTGATAAGTATCAACTTATCTTTTGAATTTTTCTGATAGTAGAATGTATTTGAAATCATGGAAATGATTAACCTTACACGCAAAATCCATACAGTAAGTTAGAACACGTGTATGTTAATATTTTTAGTAATAATAACGTCTGAATATATCCATTAATTTTTTTATGTATTAGTGAAAAAGAGGAAAAAATTAAGGTTCTAATGATTTTGTAGGGATAGAGTATGAACTATCTATGGAAGCATATTATTATTATAATATCTTATTTATATGATAAACAAGATATGTTAAATTTAATTTTAATCTTTTTAATTTAATTTTTGATAATAGGAAGATAAATTTTGTTCTATTTTAATATTTTATATACTGCTCGAAATTGGTTTAATTCCTTTATGCTGTTGGAATATATTTTCCTTCTGCAATTGTGAAAAATTACTGGAATATTATATAGTTTGGTATTTTGAAATTTGTTCACGATTCTCTTGGAAATTAAAATGAATTCTTAACAAGAAAGGATTGGATTTAACATCTTGACTAGAAGCTATATTTTATTATGGTTACGTTCTAATTGAAAGATTCTGGAAGAATATTATTCTTATTGCAATCACATTTATAAGAAAGTTCCATAAGGCGTTTCCTTGTATTGTTTTGTGAGAAAGTGCAGCTGGCCTCAAAAATACCCTCTCTATTACTGTCTTCAAAATATGATTGTTCGTTTAATATTTCATTAGTTATTATATTGTGTAGGTAAACTATTTCTTCATAAATTTTCTGAATTTAAAATAAAAATTGTGAACTAATTTATTTATGACTAAATAATTTATGACTTTCAATAGATTATTCGAGATCTTTAGGATTGGTAGGATTTGTTTTCGTTTTCTGCGTTTGCGTGATTAAGAACCTCTGTCGGATTTAGGTTTCGCATATGATCTGATTCAATAGTTTTTCTAGCTGGATAGCCTTTATTAGGTTCTTGATTTATTATGATTACTTATTAAATGTAATGGTTTATTTTTCATTTCATTTGTATAGGATTTATAATAGTTTCTAATTTTATTTGTATCGGTTTAATTATATGAAATTTTGGTTTTAATAGGAGTTGTTGTTTAATATTTATGGTAAAGGCATAAGTAATATTATTTGGTTTCTATTTTCCAAATCTTGGTAGTTTTATATAACAACTGAATTCAGTTTCTTGAATCCATTGTATAGTTGTCATTTATTTAAAATATAACTTTTTAAATATATCATTTTGACTTTATGTCTTTAATGGCATTAACGGATAGAAAATTACAAATGCAATTATTTATTACATTCTAATATTATTCAGATTTATTTATAGATTTGATTTTATTATATTTTGTTTATTAAGTAAGTTTACAATTATTTAAAATTATTTATGTATATTATTGTTAAGAATATAAGCAATTCACAATATAGGATTTTGAAAATGCTGCAGAAAAGATAAAGTATGTTGCTATTCCCTCTATAGGCATTTCACTGTAGCTATCTTAGAATGTGGTATACGTATCCGAAGAACGACTGATAATTTAAAAAATAATTTGAAAAAGAAATTTGTAGAATATATTTATTAGATAGACATGTGTTCTTAGTAGATATAAATAATATATATTGATTTTGTGAGATGGATTGCTAGCTGATGGACCATGGGCATCAATAGTAATTAGTTTACTATCTACGTATTAAAGGATAAGTTACCACGCGATACTTAACCATTTTTTCAATTACAATGAATGGTATAACTCGCATTGAACCATTAGAAAAAAATAATTATAAAACATGGTGTATGAAAATAAAAGCGGTACATATTGAAAATGATTTCTGTCAATATGTTTATGTGTGAGTAATAAATCAGGAGATCTATGATGAAAATTAGAGAGTTTCTTTGAATCTGAAAGTCCAGTCAGAAAAGTACATTTATTAAAGGTTTATATTAAAGATAATCAACGACATCCACGATATTTTATTTCAACTTATATATAAATTTATTTAACTTAGAGATAAATTAGCTCACTAACTGTCATGGTAGCATCAGTCTTTAATAAAAAGAAGTATAAAAATGAAAAATGCAGTGATAATTCAAAGTCTACAAATTAAAATAAAAAGAACAGTTATAATTAGTTCTTAAATATAACGTGTTATATAAATGTAGAAAAACAGGGCACATAGCACCTTACTGTAGATTAAACATTATAACAAGTAACGATACAATGTTTAGTACTAATGAACGTGCAATAACAAGAGAGCATGCATTGCAGAAAGAATCTACGAAAACACAGAAAAGTGACGGTCTGACCTCGATTTTCGTCAAATCCGCTGTAGCAGGGAAGGTGTTGGTTGGTGATGGTAGTTTCAGGTAGTCTCGAAAAGAAAATAAAAATAAAAAAGAGACAAGCGATGATACAGCACGAAAAACAACGAAGAAGATATCTACGCAGTCTTAAAGTAGATGATGTGATTTTCAGAAAAGGAACAATCACGATCAAATCGTTTAAGGGACAGATGCGTGCAAAAGTCATCAAGACCATAGGACCTCGATATGAGTAATCTCCGTAAACGTGATCATGGCAGGCGATTTTAATGCTCGTGTAATCTAGATACTAATATATATATACTAATGCTCGTGTAAGATAGATACTAATCTTTGGGGCAATGGCTAAAAATGGTAAAAAAGCCTCCGAAATTCATAGCACACTAATGGCAAAAAATACAGATATGATGGCAAGGAATCTTGGCGGACTTTTGATAAAATATCCACATAGAACAGATAAAGCAGACGATTAGTCTGAGACTCATATCCTAATTTTCAAGCTAGAGAAGATCCTTAAAGCATCTAAAACCGAATAAGGTACCAGGTCTCGATGAAATCTCGGGAGAAGTAATCCGAGCCACTGTTTGGAAATGTTGGGATATTGTTCAGGAATTATTTAATGACGGCTGATTGTAAACGTTGGAAAAACGCTCCATTGGTGATCCTTAGTAAAGGTAAGGGGATCACCAGCTAGGTCCTTCGTACAAGTCTCTCTGTTTTGTAAAATGACAAGTAAACTATTAGGAGTGTGAATAAGTCTTTCCCGTTTTTTGTAAGAGATGGCGCCACCAATACTGTGCGAGTATTCAATGGTTACATATGTCATAATCAAAGCTTATTCATATGTCAACAATTCCATACTAACACATTAGTTAAAATTTTTTCACATCATAAATTTTTGATATCACATCATCCGCATACCCGATTAGCGAGCAGTCTTCCGGCATGTCCAGCCGAAGGATCCCGTCATAGGAAATATTCCATAGATCGGGACCCAGGATAGAGCCTTGGGCCGCGCCACACGTTAACTCTTTTCGCTTAGAGCCCTCTGCTGTTTCGTGCAGAATGGATCTGTCCTTCAAATCATCTCCGATGATCTGAAGGAGGTACTTAGGTACATTAAAGTCCTTCTCTTGTGCCAGCAACGCGTCTGTCCACCTAACCGAGTTGAAGGCGTTTTTGACATCGAGTGTCACCAGAAGACGCACAGGTCGGGAGAAGTAATTCCCCAGCTCCGTAGTCCTGGCGGCCTCCACTACCTTCTGAATAGCATCTATGGTTGACCGTCCTCTCCGAAAGCCAAACTGCCTCTGTCTGTACGCCGTCGGAGCACTAGATGATCCTTTGCCCTTGCTTATCAGCACAAGTCTCGTCTTCTTCCAGCAGGGATAAAATATTCCCGCGCAAAGGCACGAGTTGTACATGCCAAGCAAGAGTTCAGGATGGCTCTGTACCACCGCTTTCAACACTTCTGCCAGAAGTCCGTCAGGTCCCGGTGCCCTTTAGTTCTTCAGAGAGCGTACTGCTCTTTCTAGCTCCACCCTTGTGAAAGGCGTTGCCTCAGGACCCTCGGGAACCAGAAGCTAATCCCTTCGTTTGGGATGAGTAAGGAATAGGGCATGGACAATACTGTCCATCACTTCCGCGCTCATAGGCATGCTTATACGGAACATGCCTAATTTGCGGGCTATGATTTTATACCCCAATCCCCATGGATCGTTGTTCAGATCTACTCCCAGCTTTTTCCAGCAGCCGCCTTTACTAGCTTTGATGGCTCCCTTTAGAGTCTTCTTTGCCGTTAGATGTTGGGCAATCCTATGAGCGACATCACGGTCGCGCATAGTGAGCCCTTTGGGCTACGCGGCGCAGCAGCAGGCATTGCCGCCGCTGCTCCGCAATTTCGTCCGTCCACTAATAAGTCGGACAAGTTGCTTGCAGGCTTGGCGTATCAGATGCATTGTAGCGTCCTTTACCGCTTTCGCGCACTCGTTTGCGAGTGCACAAAGCGTTGCGCTCCTTGTAAATTCAACCAGGAGGCGTTGTCCGCGTTCTAGTGCCTGGGAAAACTTCTCGTGATCCATCTTCGCGACGTTCAACTATCGCCCTGACCGGCGTGGCATCACCAACGCGGAAGGTGATGTATTGGTGATCGCTGGTTGTATAGTCTTCGATCACCCGCCAGTCCCGCACTCGTGCGGCCAGAATCTCCGTCGCAAAGGATACATCAGGGATGGTCTCCCTGTAGCCAAGTCTCCGAAAGGTCGACGTAGATCCGGAGTTTAAGACAACCAGACCTAGTCTGCATGCCATGTCCATCACTCGTCTTCCCCTAGACGGCAAGGGTTCCCCCTACTCGAGAGCTTTGCTATTCAAATCCTCAGCCACTACCAGCTCCCCCTTCATTTCTCTTACCGCATTCTCAAGGGCATCCAGTTTAGAAACCCCCGATGGCCTCATTCGGGGTGACATAGCAACTGACGTAATTTACGTCGTTGCTCCTTACCCAGACGAAGCCGTGGCCAGATCCGTGGCGTTCCACCCTAAAGCCGTGTGGGTTAAAAACCCAAATCGCCGCAGTACCGAGGTCCTCACGATGCCAGACTTCCGCATCTCCATCTCGATATTGTTCGCTGACGATGACGGTGTCAGCGTCCTTCTCAAGACAGATCTGCGGAAGGAGGTCGCTCGCCGTCCGACTCCTATTCACGTTCGCCTGCAGGACTTTAACCAGTTTGGCGAGACCTGGCAAGGGCTTCACGGAATACCGCACATGCCCCAGACCCCGTACCGTGATTTAACGGTGCGGGCGTGGTCCCCGGGTAGAGGAAACACTGAATAATAATAATAATAATAATAATAATTTTTTTTGAGGAGGAGGAGAAAAATCCTTTATGGAGCCCAGAGACCGGTCCCCGGGTACATAGGACTTTAAAGGGCATACCCACTGAAAAACTACCTCCTCATTGCATTCCCCTCGACTGCTTCCCACAGCTCTGAAAAGAGCTGCGACTCGGGGTCAGCAGGCGTGCACCGAGAAGATCTCCTCACGATGGCGTAAGTGCAGTCCAGGAACCGTCTATGAGGACATTACTTCTGGGCTGCGCCATCCTATTCGCCCTTGCGGGCTTACACGCCTTCTTCAATTCTTCTTTTGTGGTCTAGAATGGCTTTGCAGAAATTGCAAATCCTGGACCACTTTTCATGACTCTCCAGCATCAGCCGGACGATGTTGTCAGGTAGGAGCTCACGATGCGTAATGCTCCTCTACGGTGCACTGCCGCCATTCTTTTTCTATATTTTTGGACCATCAGTGCATCGGCCCACAGCATCCTGGATTCTGCTGTCCTTACAGCTGCTTTGGTACTCACCGTCGTGTCTCCAACCTACATAAGACGTATCTTTGGGATATGTTTCTTAGTTAGGAGCACGATTTCCGTTTTCGCCGCCGCCAGTTTTAACCCATTGTTCTCCATCCATCACTGCACTCGACGCATCACCTGGTTGAGTCGCATCTGTGTAGCGTCATAATTCCTAGCGATGATAGCAGCTGCTACATCATCTGCATATCCAACCAGAAAGGTGTACTCAGGTATCTGCATCCGGACTATTCCGTCAAGTTTTTCCTTCTCCGACCGTCCGATGTCTCGTAAACCAAGCATCGATCCTTAAGGTAGTCATCCAATATACGAAGTATATAAGGTGGCATCCGAAAGTCTCGTTCCATGGCCCTCAAAATATTTGCCCATCCAACAGAGTTGAAGGCATTCCGAACGTCAAGGGTAGCCAGGAGGCAAACAGGTCGAGAGTAGTGATTACCCTTCTCTGTGCGCCTCGCCGCATCAGCAACCTCGAGGATTGCGTCCACCGCCGCCCTGCCTCCCTGGAATCCGTACTGTCTCTCAGCCAAGCCGGCAGCAGCAAAAGCCCCCAGGAGTCGTGGCTTCAATAGACGCTCCATCAGCTTTCCAGCTGTATCTAACAAATATAAAGGTCAATACGACGAGGGCGCCTCCGGCGGATCCTTGCCCTTGTCGATAAGCACAAGTTTCGCCACTTTCCAGCTGGAATCGAATAAAACAGCTGTCATGCACGAATTGTACATCGACAGAAGGAGTTCTGGATGCTCCTCAACTACTATTTTCAGCACCTCTCCTGGAATTCCGTCAAGTCCTGGAGCCCTCTTATTCCACATGGTTTTCACGGCTCTACCGAGCTCCTCCTTGCTGAAAAGAGGTATATCCAGTTCTCGTTTCGGTGGAGCTGGATAAGACCTATCAGGGTGGGTGGGGAATAGGGTATCTACGATGTTCCGTATTGTGCCGGAGTCCAAGATGCCCATGTTTCGATAAGCTCCTAGTTTTCCAGCAACTACTCTGTATCCCAGTCCTCATGGATCCCCATCTATGTCTTCACACAGCGCCTTCGAGCATCGGCGTTTGCTGGCCTCTATCGCTCGTTGAAGGGCTTTCTTAGATAGCTTGTATTCAGCCCTCCTCAAAGTGATGTCATCTCCGTGTTTATGAGCTCTCTGTGACATTCGTCGTAGATGTAAACACCTACGTCTCATGTCAGCTATCTCAGCCGTCCACCAGTAAACAGGACGTCTTTTTCCACCAACCACTTTGCACGGCATCGACTCTTCGCAAGCGCGGCGTAGAATGCGCATTGTGGCGCTAGTCAACTCCCTGACGTGCTGAATTATCGATGAGCCATTTGAAATCCTAACAAGGCTTTGCTGACCGCGTTCAATGGCCTGTGAGAATTTCTCTCTATTTATCCCTGCAACGTTCCATCTAGGGGGCCCTCGGGAATTGTGTCCAGTGAAACCTGGCGTTCTATCACATACGCGGAATATGATGTACTGGTGATCGCTGGCTGTGTAGTCATCGATCACCTGCCAGTCCTGGATTCGAGAGTCCAGATGTTCAGTCGTAAATGTTACATCAGGTATAGTTTGGGAATAGCCCGATCTCCTGAAGGTCGAAGTATTGTCAGTATTTAGAACTATGAGACCTAGTCTGGACACTAGTTTCATGACTTTTCGACCCCTCGAGTCGCGCTTCGCCATGCCCCATTCTAGGGCCCTTGCATTAAAGTCACCTGCCATTACCAGCTCACCTTTCATTTCTCTGACGGTGTCTTCCAGGCCATCTAGTATGATCTGCTAGTCACCTATGGCTTGGTTTGGTGTAAGATAGCAACCTACATACGTGATGCGATTGCATCGTACACAAACATAGCCATTTCGTGGGTCAGGAATCCAAATGGCTGCCGTTCCAAAGTTATCGGAGAACCAACCTACTCCTTCTCTGTTCCGATACTGTTCGCTGATAATTAATATATCAGCATCAGTATCGTGGTAAAGCCGAAGAAGGACGTGATCAGCTGTCCTGCTGTGATTAATATTCCCTTGCAGAATTACGACCATTTAGCCTTTTTTGAGAGAGCCTCGCGAAAAGTCGGACAGGCACCGGAACCGGCAACGTTCTAACCTTCATTCATGTAGATTCATACATTTGCCCTCAAATATTCCAGTAAAACTCCAATGTTTGAAACTCACTCATGCATCTGTAATCACTCTGATAGGATCCCTTTTACAGGATCGTTCGCTTACGCTCCGCATGTGTTTTCACTCCTCAAGAGATACCCGTTTATAGAGTCTCTGAGCGAGTGTGCCTTCCTTCATCTCTGTATTACTGACGAAGGTCTGTTTATAGGATATGCAGCCTCGATCATGGTCGGCATGGAAGTCCCTATTCAGTTGCCCTTTCGGGTCTTCCAGCACATCACTGCTCCGCGCGTTAACTCATTTACTGTGGGATATCCGCTCACTCATAAAATGGCAGCTATCATACTATCTGTTCGCCCTTCCATTCATTGGTAGGAGGAGGTACCCTTTTAAGCCCATCACCCGATCTGGCAGATGGTGATGGTGAAGCCCTCTCAGCAGGGCTGAGAGATGGTGAAACATCGGATCTTCGTCAAGGTACAGACAACGGATAGGATGGGAATAATAATAATAATAATAATAATAATAATAATAATAAAAATAAAATAATAATAATAATAAAATAATAATAATAATAATAATAATAATAATAATAATAATAATAATAATAATAATAATAATGAAATAATAAAACAGCGCCGTTTTCGTGATCGCTGGGGTCATTCCCATCGATGTGCTCGCGACCGAACGGAAATGTATTCACGAGCGGAGTCCGATCGTTCGAAGGGAAGACGCTGCACCTGAAGAACGAACAAAGACGAATGAGACGTGGCAGAGACGTTGGACGACGGAAGAACGTGGACAATGGACGAAAAGACTTATACCCGAAATCGGTCCATGGAAGGCGAGACAACACGGGGTGGTGAACTTCTACCTTACTCAGTTTCTATCCGGACATGGATAAGGTAAGTACCTCTGCAGGATTGACTCTCCGGAATGCACGTACTGACGATGCGGAGCACACGTTCTTTGTGTGCGATCATTGGACCGAGGTACGACTAGTGCTACAGACGAGGATAGGTGAGATCACGCCAGAAAACGTAACTAAACTTATGACAACGGACGCGGACAGCTGGCGGTTGATCGCAAAATATTTTACGCATGTGCTACAGAGCAAAAAAGTAGATGGGTACCTGTATGATGAAAGTATGTGAGAGTAAACGCGACATCGAGTATGCATGAGAACCCGGGATGAAAGGTATGAACTTGAAATGACCACACAAGGCCAGCCGCCCAGGCTAAAGTAATGTGAATAACAGTTCCGGGCTGGTGTCGGTGCAACATGGAGATATGTGTTTAGTGCGTAGTGGCATGGGATTTATGTCGAGTCGTATATATTCCGATGATCGTTTCCCAGAAATGTTCTTGGAGAACCGTCATTGGAAATGCATAAATAGTATTCACAGACTCCTAAAAAGAAAAAAAAATAATAATAAAAATAAACGATTATAAGAAACGGTGTTGGACGCGACTCATTGATGAGATGGAATCGGACCCCTGAGGAAACCGTTACAAAATTGTGACATGCACTCTGGAGGGCCGAGGCCCGCGGAAACGATGGAACAGATAGGACTTTTTCCGACCCATTCAGTCTGAATGAACGTGACCAATGAAACGACAAAGGCAGATCTTCACGCAGGAAGAGGTTCATATGGTTTCGAATTCGTTGAAGCCTAAAGGCTCCAGGTCCCGATGACATTCCTAGCCAGGTACTTCGGGTGGTTGCTTTACGCCGCTTGGATATCCTCTTGGACTTATAAACTGGAATGAGTTTTGACTGGTTCTCATCAGTAAGAATAAAGGGGATCCTGATTTGCGTTCTTCGTAGAGGCCTCTTTGCCTACTTAATAGGACAGAAAAGCTGTTGTAGCTCCAGCTAAGACCACAACCGCTACAAGTAATAAATGCAGGAGACCTATCCAAACAACAACTCGGATTTAGGAAAAGACAGTCGACAATCGGGACGAACATCTTTCATTCGGCAAACAGCTGCTGCCATGTAATCAGACCACTAGTTCTATTGGTAACTATAAACGTACAAAAATCCTTCAACTCCGCGAAATGGATAGAGACACTGACAGCGCTGGAGTCCACTTTCAAAATGAACTCCTACCTTCTATGTATCACACGGGACTATCTACGGGATGGAGGACTGATGTACGATACATTGTACGGAAAGAAACGGAAATGCGTGACAACCGGGCCGGAACAAGGTTCTATCCTGGGCCCCGACTTCTGGAACGTACAATAGGACAGTTTATTAAGATTGGACATGCCGTTGGGTGTACACTTCGTCGCCTATGCTGACGATATGGCAGCCATGATAGTTGCGCGCGACTATTACTTAATTGGATTAAAACTGAATTAGGTTATGGAACGGGTGACTGAATGGATGTCATCAGAAGACCGAGTTATTGCTGACGACTCGAAGACGTATAGAGACAATGGTCTCGATGACGGTAGAGACGGAAAGATTGGAGACCAGGCGTAAACTTAAGTATCTTAGGGTCACCTTGGATGCGATGCTAAGCTTCTGTCTTCATCTATGAAACGGCACGAATAAGTCAGCAGAAAAGACCAAGGCTTTAAGCAGACCGATGGTCAACATGAATGGACCAAGACAGAATATACGTGGATAGCTGATAAGTGTCACCCACTTAATCTTGATTTACGGGGCGGAAGTGTGGGCCGACTCGATGAATGTAAGAAAAGGAGCGGGCATTACGAAAATCGTACAAAGGTGGGTGCGTTAAGAATCGTGTGCGCGTATCGAACTGTGTCTGAAAACCCGGTTTTCTTGATTGCTGGAATCATTCCCATCGATCTGTTCGCAGCTGAACGAAAGCGTATTCACGAGCGAAGCCCGAATGTTATTTGGGAAGATGCTGCGACTGAAGAACGGATAAAGACAATCGAAACGAGATGATCGATGATGGACGAACGAGCACAGTGGACGAAATGATTAATATTCGTAAAAGGAAAGGCAACACGAGGAACTTCTACTTCTCATTATCTTACCGGACATGAATACTTCCGTAAGTATCTCTGCAAGATGAACAAAATTACCTCTCCGGAATGTATGGGCTTGGGACGTATTGCCGCTCCGGAATGTATTGCCGATGGGCTTGGGACCATGTGGACCAGACGTTCTTCGTTTACGACCATTGGATCGAGTCACGAATAGGACTACAGATGATAATAGGTGTGATTACGCCAGAAAACGTGACATATGACGACGGACGCGGACACCTGGCGGTTGATCACCAAACACATTACGCATATGCTTCGGGAGAAAAAAAGCGGATGCATGTCTGGATCATTGAAAATCTGTGAAGAGTGAATGCAGTTTCGAGTATGTATGTAATTCTAAGACGAAAGGAATGATCGTGAATGGGCCACTGCTGCCTAGGTTGAAATAATGTGAATAATAGTTCCGGGCTGGTATCGGTGCAAGAACATGGAAGTATATGTTTAGTACACAGTGACAAGGGTTTTGTAGCGAGTCGCACATGTTCCAATGGCATTTCTCTAGGATTATTCTTACTGAACGGACATTGGAAATGCATAAATAGCATTCACAGATTCCAAAAAAACAAAAGAATAATGAAAAAACGGACAGCTGGAGGTTGACCGCAAAATACGAATGTACTTCGGAGCAAAGGAGCGGATGGATGTTTTGTGGAGTGAAGGTCGTTTTGAATATGCCTGAGATTTGCATAATAAAACCTCCTATTTTGGAGAAAAGGATGGAAACTTACTTATACACTATAACCAAAATCCAAAAGAGATTTTTATTAAATGATAGAAAATTTGACTTATTTGTTGACATACAGAATTAATTTTTTTCTTTAATCAACTAATCTAATTAAAGCAGGTAAGTCTGATCTACCAAATGTGACTCATCCACACTTTTTAATGTTCAAGAGACAAGAGATATCATATTATCTAATAAAGAAAGGCAGGCTGCAAATAGTATACAATTGATCCGAGGTCAACAAAATTATCATCAAAGAGAGACTATGTACAAAAATAAGGTAACAGCTATTCCGACCCATGTCGAAATTATCGATGACATTATTGAGTAATATAACTTTGTATGTTTTGATTAGAAAGACTCCTAGAATGGTATGCATTGTAGATAATAAAAGAATTCCATTTGTGATGAAATTAGACAAATCATAAAACATTGGATATTATTGATGAACCTAGACATCCAAATATTATCGACACTAACTTAGTATTAAGTAATAAGAATAACATTAATAGTAATGTTAAAAATATAACGACTACATTGGTAGCAAAAAGGTTTTTGATGATTTTTGGTTTTCACTATTTTCAAACTTTTTCGCTTGTTGTAAGATTAAAATCATTTCGAGCTTTGATTACGCTTGCTTCTCAATTTAATCTTAAAATATAGCAACTCTAATTATAAATAAATAAGTAATAATAAAACACAATTTTTTATACTAGTTATATAATAAAATATAATATCCCTAGATATTGAATAGAAAAGTGTGTATAAAAATCTAAAGTTTCTTAAAAATATTTTTAGAATAAAAAAAGATTAAAAAATATGAAAACGAACTTGTAAATAAAAATATAAAGATGTTCGTATAGATACTAAAAATATGTTTGATTATTTGATAGAAATGATTAGATAGAAATGATTAAAAAATACAATCAGATATTCTTGTTAAAAAAATGATTGTGTGGATGAAAGTTAGCTAGCACATTATGGACTTTAAAAATGAAGAAAATACTCTAAAGTTTAAATTTTAAAATATTAACTCAAAGAAAACCTAAAATCTGAAATTGAAGTAAGAAATTTAAGTAAAGAAAAATAATGTGTAGCTATAGAAATTAAGAGAATTGAAAAAATAAAATAATTTGTCTTATCGACAATTTGAGTTTGATCGTCACAAAAAGGTTTGAGACTCCAGCTTATAGTAGTTTGTTATTTACTTAAAAGCCAAACAGAGTTAACCAAATTATAATAAAAAGCCAATCATATTATATTATCATCTTGTCTTTTTATATCAGTTTAGTTATTGTATTGGTATAGAATATTGAAATGCTGCTAAATGTGTGGTTAAATAATTAAAAGATACAGTTGATTCTGGTTTAATATTTAAAATTTTAAGTATGCGAATATGTGAATCGACACTTAGGCTGTAATCTTCTGGACCGTAAGTCATGTTCTGGCTATATTTTTAAATTTATTCGATCTTTAGCCAGGAATATCGTGACAAAACCGAAAGCGGTAGCTTTTCCTTCTACAGAAGAAGAGTATATATCTCTATCCGAAGCATTTAATGAATGTATGTTTTTCTAATATTTAGTATTTGAATTAGGATTCAAACCAAGAATGAAATTTTACAACTATATTGAAAGTGCATAAGAACTAACAAACACTGGTATGTTTCATGTAATATCGGAGCACATAGATCTAACTACTATTTCAAAAAAAAATATTAAACAAAAATATTTTGGAATAATCTGATTCATCAGCCGATGAAATGATAGACAAAACTTGTTTGTAAACGAAAACATCAATATTGACCACACAGATACGTATAAAGGATGGTATATTATGAAATAAATGACTGTAACAATCTTCCAATGCGGCCGAGCCTGATGACTATAATCAATTCAATATGGATGGTTTCAAATATACTGGTGAAAATAAAATGCATTGTTTTATACGTCCTGTAGGTATCGTACTATAGCTTCTTTGAAGCGTAATATACGCACTCTTACATTTTTTTGTGTAGTACCGTGTATACTAACAACATTTTGTCGTATTATTCAGTACATATCATTTAAAAAAGAATTTAGAGCATACATCTATTAGTTAAATCTTTTATTCATCTCTAAAGACATAAATAGTATACGTTGACTTTATGAGTTAGATTAATAATTATTTATTTAATATTTATAAATTTAAATCTTTATTATTAATTTTCTTATGTAAGAGGAAAACAATGATACAAAATATAATTTTCTTCTTATTATTTAACACTTATAACATATTCTTTTGATTAAGTTGATTATGTGAAATATAACTTATTTATCAATTAATGCATTATAAATGATTATCGCAATTTTTCGAATTATATTCTAATTAAGTCATTTACGAATTTTATAATAAATTACAATAATTCACGAACTAAGTACAATAAATTATAATATAATTAGAGCTAAAGAACAAATTTACAATTGTTATTATCAATAAATTAAAAAATTATTCTCGTAAACTTTTAAAACATTTTCTTAAAAGAGTTTTCTTAAATTTAGAATTTTGTTTTTGTCATATCAAAATATTTATGAACTCTCTTTCAATTATCTGCATATTTATTGAACTATCAAATTTACTGAATTTATCACTCATTTACATATTTTATTTTACAGGAACAAGAAGAATAGTTAATATCAGTTAGTATATATAGCAAAAATTCTGCAAGAGGCAATTCAATTCAGTAATATTATTCTGATAATCCTGGACTAGACCCTAATTAATTATAGTTTATTAATGAATTATAGCTATGTGACTTCGGTAATCGTAGTTACAAGAAATATTATTTTTATTTTCGAAGGTTTATCTTATGATTTCTATTACTTCCCGGAAAAAATAATTCACGAATTCCTCTTGGATGACGCTATTATCCTCTGACTTGTCCAGTTTATACTCCTCTTTGGAAATAACCACTTTCCTATTAAAGGGAGAGGAATTCTTTTTGTTTAGATAATGTTGAAGCTAAGAAGAATATTAGTGATTAATGCTTTCATTGCTAATTATAATTATTTATATTAATATTATTTAAATCCATAGTCGTCGTTTTTCAAGAAACGATAAAATTATAAATGTTGATTATAACGTGTAATAATAAGCGATTATTAAATAAATATCTAAGAAGAACACATATATTGCTAACTATTTTATTTTATATATTCTTAAAAATAGCGTTTAAAGTAAAATAACGTTTAATATTAGTAGTATTGATGATCGCTAACTGTGTAATCTTCAATTTCTTGTGACTTTTGGATTTTCAATGATATCTTTTATAGTTGTCGCATAACCAGGTCTTCTAAAGATTAAAGTCAAGCCAGTGTTTCAAAACCACTATTCTAGCTGCTAAGTTCTTGGCTTTCCGTTATCTTGAGTTCGGCCACGTTCAGCACACTTTTTATTTGTCTGCCCTGATAATCGCCTACGGTTTGGTTTGAAGTAAGGTAATAGCTGATATACATGATGCAGTTGTATGCCATCCAAGCATAGCCATTTCTAGATCTGTAAGCCGTAATTTCAAGTCGTAGATTGGAATTCCGAATTGGAAGCATCCTAAAACCATCAGTATACCATCTCGACTCTTCTCTTTCCGAATACTGTCAACTGTTTATGACAATGCTAGCCTCAGTTTCACTCCAAAGCTAAGGGAGAATATGATCATCCGCGCTGTAATTAGCATTCTCTTGCAAGACTATAACCATTTGGCTTTCTTTGATTGATACTTCGTCTGTGCAGAAGAAACAGTTAGAATATGCCACACATGCCTCATCCCTCTGAAACATTTGTCTATATCGATAGGAATAGGCGTTCAGATCTGGATCGTTAGAGCTACGGCTCCGGTGATCGTAGGCATCGGTAGCATTTGTCACTACGAAGCGACTACGGATTTTACGATGCATCAGGATCACTACAGTCTACTTACAGTCTACCCCTCCTCCTTTGTACGGTGGATAGATCTTACATTTGGAGCAGAATCCTCCGGCTTAACCAGTCATGTATGACTCCACGAACCTATGTATATGTCTTGCTTGTAGCCGGCCCAGTAGCTATGGCATTTTCAACCTTTTCTTTTTCGTTTTTTTTGCCTTAATATTACGTTTTAGAGCTTTTCACTTTTAGAATATATCAGCAACGTTTGATTTTGCTTTCCTTTTTTTCGCCTTTCGATCACATTGATTTATTTGTTCATATCTTTATTTTTATTATTATTACTATTGTCCTCATGGGTCTTTCTTTCAATCTATAATGATATATCAGGGAGCTGGATGGTGGTCTATTCGGGCTGATCTTCAGGGTGACTGCTTCATCTCAGATGAAGAAGATCTGCTAGATCTTCAACTGTAGGAAAGTCATTCTTAATATCTTTCTGAATATTAGGTTGAATTCTGATTGCTCTAAGCATATGTTTAACCAGTTCACGAAAACCTATCGGATACATCGAATCAGCATTAACCGTGTCTGCTACCGTTATATTTCATTGTAATACAACTTCAACGTTAAGTTCATCAAAACAACCCCCAACACATGACTAGAAGGCCCGCCTTTGGTCGGTCCCTTAGAAAAAGAAAAGAAAAAACTAATTAATTATTGGAGAGATTTAATGTTGGCAAAGCTAAGTCGAAGAGAGCGGTACTTTTAAGAAAGCTCTTAATAAAACATTATGCTTTCATTTTCTAAGAACACTCAGTGTGTAAAACTCTTCAAGCATATGAACTAGAGAAACCCTATGCAGTCGACCCGAAAAATGAGTCTTCATTATAAAGAAAATAAAGACCTTTTTTTCTTTTTATTCAATTATTACAAATATAATCGCAATGAAATAAATATAATTAATCGCGAGCTTTGATTCAATTCAGAATAAATATAATTAAAGAAAAATTTGCATTAAATTCGCTTTTTATTAGGTAACCTCCAATAATAAAAATCGTTATTATTAATAACCGAATTACAAAAAAAAAATTAATAGAGTTCAGAATATAGATATTAAAGACGAAAACAAATTAAGAATCAGTGGGATATTTTGGAGTATATTAACACAACTAGAGCCAATTATCCCAAAAATTGGCGCTCAACGTATTTTTTGGTGTAATTCATTTGAATCTACCCTCTATCGTTAATTACGGTTAATTACGGTTCACGGGACATATAAGTTGAGCAGTGCAATTATTACGACATAGATAATATGATATATTTCCTTAACAATGATCGTCAGCCATGAGTTGATGATTTTGTCGGGTTTGTGCAAATAAACCTAGTATATTTGCTTGTTTTATCGCTGACTCCGACAAGCGGATCGATTGATCCCGAAGATGCACGTGATCTGTTTGTAATGGAAATTTATGTAACACGCGGAGTGATGCACAAATAAAGAGACTCTGTGTTTCTACAAATATCAGCTTTATTTATATATATTTATATGCGGTACAACGTGTGTCCTAATGTATCGTTGAGTCGAGACTGATTAGATGGCGGGTATTCCCGACGATTTTTCCGCCAATTCACCCATTTTTCGGTGATGAGAGACCTGTGGTGCGTACTAATATGGGGTCGATCCACACAACACCACCTCTTTTTAGGATTTTTCTTCCCTGTTACGTTGAGTGGGAAAAAAATTTAGGAAGCAAATCTTAATTAAATGATATTTATATACAATGGTGCGCTTACTTCGACCGTGAGCCAAGATTGTAGCGCCCATTAACTAAACATGATCCGTTTTATATTCGCTATTGTTAACAATGCAAATCATGAACCATGCAGGAGCTCTTACTGTTCCTGCAAAAGTTGTTCAAAATTATCTCGTCGATAGCTCTGATGTTTCAAAGAATTTTCTAGAGACAAAATAGAGCGTTCATAAGTCTGTGATTGTCTTCAAAATCATGTGCTGTATTATAGACGTCGCGTAGGTGCTATTTATCAGGAACAGCTGTTCTATATTAGTTGAACTACTTCTCGTGGGTAGGGAGTATTGACTCTCCCCTAATTTGGGATCTTCTGAGAAGCTGAACTCCATTGACTCAAGTATGTTTCGGCCCGAGAAAATCGCTTCGACAACGTAGGAAAAGTGGATTTCCGGGGAAATTGAAAAGCAGACTCTAATAACTAACACTTTTAATATTTGCTTTTTGTTAGGCTAAAAGACGCTTACACTTGTTTATCTTCAAGGTGTGTAGGTTCACTGCGAAAGCTGTAGCTAGGAGGCCTGCCTGAAATAAATATTGTTCAAGATTTCCAAGGAGGTGAAGTCCTGTATGCAAATGTACCTGTCTAGAATATTACGAGTTTTCCCGAGAATGATGTGAGACGTCGTGAAGAATTCTGCTAAAGTTTCCAAGTTTGTTGGAGCTATATAGACGTCAGTGACGACGAACATAGTAAGTCTTATTGAAGTTTTAATTGCGTTGACGATCTGTGTGAAGAATTCTGGAAACCACGGCGGAATTGTGCTTCTGTGTTTTTTTATCAAACCATATCTCGAAGAATCTAAACGTTTATATATCTGATATCATTTTATCTGCAGCAGGGCAGAAGAGTAACGCGGAATGCCGCTGACAAACCCCGTGATTAATCCTCGAACGTAGTTAGGTCTACGTACGTCTTCGTAAATTTCGAAGAAGTTGCGGGTGCTCAGTGTTTGTTATTGGTTTCACTGCATCATAACAATGAAGGCACGTTATAAATCACAAATCGATTGGCTGTACCGGTTCCAGATTGTTGATGATTTTTTGTCTAAGAACCTTAGCTCGGTTGCGCATGCATGACACTGAATTTCTGCTGACGCATCGAAATTTGTGCAGTGCAGAACAGCTGTTGTGTTCATATCTGCATTATTGACTTCCACGATCTCTATGTATTTAAGTTCGTAGAACACTAGGAACTCGCGCACGCGTTTTTTACTGACGCGGCTTCTTATATTATATAAGAATATGTCAAGTAAAGATTTACGAACGACATTACATTGAGCTCTAATAAACTAAAAGAATAAACCAAATTAATAACAGTTATTTTCTCCTTGTCTTCTTCCAATTTCGGGGATTTGGTAGAAAACTTGTGATAATCTAGCTTAGAGAATCTGCTTGTCCGGTTTTATAAGTTTCGGAAATCTTGCAAGTATGAAAGTGAGTACTTTTGGGCGATCATAACGTTTTTGAGCTTTTGATAATCGCCGCAAATCTGCCAGTTCCCGAGCTTTTTTCTAACCATGTCGATTGAGGTAGCCCATGGGCTTTTAGATCGTCGGATTAAGCCTTCCGCGAGAATCTCTTCGAATTCGAGTGGGCTAAGTGGACAACCTTCCGTTTTAATGTAGTGGTACACGCAGCGGTCAATAATTTCTCTCTCTCTGGTTCAGTATCTTGCACGCGGAGATATTTAGCGAACATCAGTGTGTAGAAGCTACAGAACACGTTATCGATTCGTTTGTGTATTTTTGGTGTAACGGTTAAGCTTGAGATCTAGAAGAATTTAAAAATTTTCCAGGAAATCGCTGCCTATTGTCGGGTACGGAACCTTCGTGTCTAAGAAATTCCAAATAAGTGTATCTTTAAAACCGAAATGTATCTGTATAATTTTCACTCCGAACATGTCGATGAAGGAAAATTTTGCTGCGAATAGTTTCTGTGAGTTCGAGCAGTCTGTGGTTGTCTTGTCGATAGCTGAGATAACCGATCCGTCGGCTCCTATGTCTATGAGGAAGATAGTCCTGGTGACCTTATCTTTAGCTGAGAGGCACTTAGAGAAAATCGATGCGATCGTGGCCTATATGGCGTCGCATCGAATTAATTTTCCGGAGTGGAGTCCTTTTAAGCTGTGAAATCTGCAAAACGAATGCAGATATCGTTGCAGTATCTTTGACTATTGCCATATTTAAAGTGCGACTTGCAAAAATCTTTAAGGAGTTTCAGGGGCTTTTTATTATCCGAAAGTTTCCTTGGTTTAGCGTCTCGCTTATTTTTCGTTTTTGGTTACATCTTGATTATACTCAAGAAATATTTCCTTAGAGTTGCTGTGGACAATTATAATTCAAAATTTGGTTTCGAAAACTTTTGCTCGGAGCAATTATCTCAATTCCCACACGTTTTCTTCCGAATGTTCCTCACGTGTATGCACGTCTTCCGTATATACGTCGCAAACATCGGCATGGGGGGACCTGTTGATTGTCATTATAAGGTTTTCTATGACGTAACTCGATCTCTCGGAAAATTTTTGTTTGAGCGTAGTTGTATGCTGAGACAACAGTTCGTTCTTCAAACCATTATTCATGTCGTTGGGGGCTAAGGAGTAAAATACTGGCGGATTCGATTTAATCACTTTGCCCGAGAGGCTGTTGGAGAGTGCTTCGAATTTGTTGAAATCCGTCGTGATGCCTGGCGTTATAAGAAGGCGTTCGAAAACTGTAAACCACCACTCTGAGTCCGCTTGCGTAAATTGTGCAAAGTGATCTTTACAGCCCCTTCTGTTTTCTGTATTAAACGTGAGGGGGAGGATCGGCTAAAGCAATTTCGTTCATTACAAGCTTATTTACTCCCGTTTGTAGGGCAACATTGTTAGACTCGGATCTATTCGGTTCACGGTTCGGCGTAGTGATACTTGTAAAAGGGGTCATACTGAATCAGTTCATTTCAACCATTTGAACTTCTTCTGTTGTCCCAAAAGTCTACCTCGACGTAGATACCCTGAAGAGGAAATAGTCCACTAGTTCACTATTTTTGTTCATTTGTGCTACAGTTTGCCTACCGGATGCACACAGGCATCCTTACAAAGGTTATAGCGTAACTTGCCTATTTCTACTGCTGAATTTACCTGCCTAAGAATGTATTTAGCTAATAATGGTAACTAGTAATAACTAATAATGGTATGTGTTTATCTATTTAATATGATACCTTGTAAGAACTATGGCATTCCATCCATTATCAAATGGGCCATAAGAGGATTCACATGCATGAAAAGAATTTTTGAAACACTAGATCAAAAGCAATGATAAATATGATGATTGTATTAACGTCGTAATGTGAAGCAACACCTCTTATGTGCTTAGCATTGGGAGGTTTTTACGATTACCTATTGCAGGACTTTTAAGAGAAGGTGATTACAAATGATCGCTACTAAAGAATTCCGAATGCTCGGAAAAACCCTTCTTGATTGACCTTGTCACGAGATTAAATGTTATATAATGACTAGCATATGAAACCTGACTATCTTCAAACTTCTTTTGACAAGTTCACTACTAAAAATCAAGAAACGGAACTTCAACATACGTTTTCATGTATTTTTATTAATCGGTCGCAAACCTGAAATATCAATAACTTATAAAATATTATAAAAAATGAATAAATTTATTACTATCTTTACTAATTTGATTAAATTATTCTCTGCGTTAGAATAAATAAAGTCGATACATAACACATAAGATAATAAGATTAATAATAAATAATAAATTATATTAATAATAAATAATAAATAAAATTCATTCGGGAAAAATGTAAAAATTAATGTAAAAAAGAATCTAATCTGAAACAGCAAGATGAAACTAATATTATTCTGATTTCAATAGACCAGGATTTATCAAACTGTGTGTCTCTTTACGTTTGTATACATTAACCTTACACCGTATGCTAATATACAAACTGATACATTATAACGGGGCGTTAGATATAATCATCCACCCTTCTCGTGCCCGATCGTACGCCTCGTTATTAAGATTTCTTGTCCCTGTAGCGCAAACATCCCCAAAGAATCCGGGCAGGATTTTATTTTATAAGAATATTTTATAATGTTATTGGATCAATTACAAATAAATTAAAAACACAATATTGAGCAACAAATATACAAATATTATCGTTTATTAATAACTAACTCACACAAAACAAGTCTATTAAATCAAATTATTAGATTCTAATTATATTGTTACTTCGACAAATGAAGAATTTTATAATACGAAATATAGCTTTACCGCACTTTTTGTTTTAGTACTTATTTCTCTGTAGTCGTTCACTTCCATAATCTACTCATCTTTCTTTCTCTGTAATGCAAGGACGAGAAGACTCACACGCAATGGTAACTTTTCGACAGGAAAGATTCTTCAAGAAAAGCTCTCTATTACTTTTGAAATTGCACGGAATTACTGCTTGTGACGACGTTTAAAGGTCGAGCTTGCGTCCCGCGCGCTTTCTTCGTGCAGCTTCTTCAGCGCTCTACCCCTTCTCCATACTCATCGTCGTGCCTAATACTAATATGTGGTAAACAAATCCATCGATCACTCACTGACCCCTACATCTTTACGTACTGACACTCTTACACGCACATACACACATAACATAAACAGCTATAAGTTCTCTGAGAAAGATTCTCGTACTATGAAATTTCTAAAGCGGCAAATTCCCCGTCGCATTTCCCTCTCTAGAGTGCGAATCCTGCATAGGGATGAAGCCTCGAACCCAAAAAGGAAATAATTAGAATCAAGGGGCTCTTTAACGTACATATTAAAGTAAATTACAATATATATCTTAATCATACTATATATATATATATATATATATATATATATATATATATATATATATATATCTAGATTGGCATCTCTTATTAAATCGCTTCACCTCTTAATACTCCTCTTATCTCTCTCTACTCGTTCTACTCTATCGATCTCTTTGCTATTGGATTTCCTCATGACGTCGACCTTCGGTAGTTTGTGATAGCACAATTCAAAAGCTGATCCCCTAATCATGGATCGGTAACCCTAAAGGCCAGCTCCAAAATTGCGCCCAGTGGAGCCGACGCGGTGTGGGACGATCTAGATACCGCAGGCGCTGGGTTAACAGCGGGTGTTAAGGGCGGAGGGCAGAAAGGCAGAGGCGGAGGGGTCACCCGTAAGTCTCCTTGGCGGACCTGCTCCACAATTGCCTGTTGCAGATTAACGAAATGCTGTAACTGGCATTGCTGCCTAAAACTAGGTATTGGAGCAGGCCGCTTCACCTGTCGCTATTACTCTCCCAACATCTACGGTACCCATTCGCTCCATTTGACCCTAAGGAGGCCGAAAGGCGAGGCCATCGGTGACAAGAGGAAAGGCCTGGCTGGAATCTTCTCGGGAACTTATCCCGAAGTTCGCAAATACCATACCTCTCCCTGCATTCCTTTCTTCGTGACTCTCTCTCTCTCTCTCTCTCTCTCTCTACTCTTTCTCTTCTCTGTTCGTCTCTTCTTGCTTTCATTATTCTTCCTCCTCTTCTTTACTGCCAATCGGTATTCATTCGTCTTTCTTCCGACGTTCTTCCTCTCTCACTCTGTTCTTTCTCTGCTCTCTCCATTTCTCTTCTCTTTTCTTATTCTCTCCGTTGTTCACTAATTCTTTCTCTTTCTCTCTGCTCTTTCTCTATTCTTTCTGTTTCTCTCTGCTCTTTCTCTATTCTTTCTATTTCTCTTTTCTTTTCTTGTTCTTTTCTTGCTTCTCTAATTCTTTCTTTTTCTCTCTGCTCTTTCTCTATTCTTTCTCTATTCTCTTCTCGATAACTTGATTCTTCTTCCTGCTGTATCTTGTTTTCTCTCTCTAAAAACATCTTTCTGAACTCCATTCTTCTCTTCTTTATACCCCTCTCTCTTCCTTCTTCCTCGATTGCTTCATAATCCCTCGTATCAACCGAAAACCGACCAAAGCCCGAGAGAGGCGTTTCATAATGTCTCAGAGCAGCTCTTACGTCATTCTCCTAGCGCAATCTGGCTACCCTAGACATTTCACAGAAATCTTGACCCACAGGCCGAGATCGGAGTTGCTCCCGGATGACACTCGGGTCAAGACGCATTGTATTCATCATCAAGGTTGCTTGTAGATTCTTCTTTGCGGCCTCCTTGGATTTCCAGATGAATCCTTCGTACTTAGATAATTCACAGGGAGCCCCTCTTCTCATTTAATTGCAGAAGCTCACCCAGTGTTCCTACTCCATTTGAGCCTGGTGTTGCCGCAAGCATTGCTCTTCTAACCTGATCTCTTCCTTAAGAATATCCTGGAGAAAATCCGGTCGAGTCTCGGTAACCAGAATATAGTCGTAGAGAGATCAGATTGATGGACGTGACAAATCTGGCAGCTTGGTAAGTCTTCTTGAATAGGGAGGTGATTCGTCCTGCTCCTGGTTCTCTAGTATCTGTAGATCCACACAGCTTAATTTGTTAATTGAGTTGTAATCCGGATCCCGAATCGAGACGACGTCATCCAGGGTGAAGTGTCTTCTAGAATTGTAAGTTTTTCTTTCCTTTTTTTCATATTGGTGGAAGGTGGGAATTTTTCCTCATTGTCCTGCATTCTCGCTACTATTGGAAGCAAATGTCTTATTACCTCTGTACTAGATTTTCTCGGTATAACAGAGGAGGAGAGTAAACATTTCGCGGAAGTTCGTAAGACCTAAGAGTAGCCGTATTAACCGCATATCTATTCGTCCTCTCAACTAGGCTTTCGCGTGCATAGCAAGGTGGGATAAACGTTCTTTTAATAACATTGTTTTTCAGTACCTCGTCTAGAAATGCATTTCTCTATTCAAGTCCATTATCTGTGACAAAATACGTTGGAGCTGCCCATCTAAATAGGATAAGCTCCTTTAAAGCTGCTGCAACGGCATTACCAGTTGCAGCACGAATGAGTTTTACTTCTATCCATTTCGTAATTAAATCTTGAAAAACTACAAAATACTTATTCTGCGAACCAGAACTTGGAAAATGCATTAGATCTGTCTAGGTGTCTACCTGTCATCAATCCTTGCCGGCCCATTTGTGAAACTTTATAATTCTGACATATATCGCATTGTTAAGGAGAAACTCCGAGAAGTTTCCGTAGTAAATCTTGTAATCATTATTTTTCAGTGGAATCGAGCTCGCATATTCCCGCTCATTCATCAGAAACATTCACTGTATTATTATTGCCCACATTGAAATCATGCTATTTGCGATTTTTTATCACTTTTTCTTCCACTCTCCACTTAGTCATTCTGTCTTTTATCTCTATATCCCACTTCCTCATAAAATCTATTAGCACAATAAATTTGTGTCCAATATTGTTAACAACCTTGAACGTCAACTCATCTACTCTGCCATCTATATCGACCTCAGTATTCAATTTACCGAAGCATTTTTGAGCTTGCCCGAAATCTCCATCAAGATAAGTGTCGTCTGGTTCAAGCTTATCTTCAAATAGTTTAGCCACTGTTACATTAATCAGGGAAGTTGTTGCACCGGGATCAAATAGACCTCGATGTATGCTGTTGGCTAACTTAATAACGATAAAGTTCCTATTATCTGCACTTATGAATGTGACCTGATTTATTATTAACTCTTTTTCACTATCTCTAATATTCTCTCTTCTCATGTTTTCTCTGTCTTTATCTATTCCTCTCACTCTCTCTCTCTCTCTCTCTCTCTCTCTCTCTCTCTCACTCTCATTCTCTCTCTCTCTCTCTCTCTACTCTCCAACTCTACTCTTTCACTCTCTCTACTCTTACTCTTTATTTTTTCTCTCTCAATATATTATTATTTTCCCTTCTCTCACGCGCAACTCATTTAACCCGTAATTTTAATTAAATTTTTCTCTCTTTCATCTTCTTAATCTCATTGTTGTGGGTATAGTAACCGTATGTTCAATCTGACTACGTTTGCTAATACTGTGGCTTTGTTTTCCATTAATCTTGAGAGAATTGCAGTTTGAACATGAACTATGTTGAATAGGACGCGCACCTTTTTCCCTTGAAATTTCACGTGTTAAATGAGTTGTGTTTTTCTTGCCTCTGAAGCACAAGCTGCCCACACTTGACTCCTCTAAGTCCTCATTGTACCGTGTATTTATATTTTTTCTTACTCTATTACTCTGATTCTTATACTTCTTCTCTCTACTCTTCTCTTCATATTCTTTCTCTCTATCTTTTTCTTTCTCTTTCTGAATTAATGGTACAGCCTGTATTTCTTCTTGGTTTTCCTATACACTTAAGTTATCTTCGTCAGTATTACTCTCTATGCCCTGAGCCCTAGTCGGGAAAACGTTTAGACCTAGGGGGACGAGTGAACTGTTTGCCGCCCTCCCCCCCAGTATCTCGTCTCTCTCTGAACTGGGTTACACTTCGGACAATTTCGAATTTTTTACGCAAATCATAATGTTTGTAGGCACGTCACCACTTTATGTCCCGGATATTTACGTTTATAACAAATTATTTGCATTGCTTGCGTTAAATCCTGATCTCGCGGTGGAGTCAAGGGCGCTAAATGTTGCTGTGGCTGTATTTGCCTATTTTGTGTTTCTTTTACTGTATATTTTCTTTTGCTGTGGCTGTATTTGCCTATTCTGTGTTTCTTTTACTGTGTATTTATTAGGCGTTACAAAATTACTATTCAAGTTATCCATATCATTCTCCATATTTGCTTCTGAAGATTCGATGAGATCATAATCAACTTGTACTTTAGACTAGAGCATGAAACTTCCTTTATATTATGTAAATTCCCTGTATTTTGTTGTCGGCGTGTTACTTAATATCTGTCACTCTGCTACGAGGTTCGGATTTTTAAACACATAATCAGAAGCATGGTGTAGCCTCCGTATTTTTCGATTTACACCGCTTCTATCTTGAGGCATTAGAAATTCATGATATACAAAAAATTGTCCTTTGCGTTCTATTTGGGATAGTCGCATATTTATTGGGACCATATCTACTGGGTGTGAATCTAACAGACCTTTTTTTGAGTTCCTTGGCGTATCTACCACCAGAGTTTGAGATAGAAATTGATTCAATATGTCCAAGGGTGCTTGATGTACTTGACCCTTAACCATTTTCTGGTTTCTACTTTGAACGTCTTCAAAAGTTACCCTTTGCTCTTTATTTTCTTGTACCAATCAGTTTTCCCGTAGAAATTTCCCGTATAAACATCTACTTCATCTTCTTCAAAATTCGACTCTTCGCTCAAATTTATTTCATCAATCTCTCTATCCGACTATACCGATGCTTCGGGGATACGTTGAGCTATTTCAAAAAGAATTAAACGTTTTGACAATTTGGTGGAGTTACCATGGTCGTTTAATTTATTACTCCTCAACACTTGTACGATTTGTTGTTGAGAAAGAGTATGTATTTCCTCTTTAATTTCTCTAGCTCTTTTAAATTTATTATATAAAGTTTGCAGTCTAGGTGCCATTTTACTTTAGAATTATATTTATAATTAGGACAAAATTAAATAAATAAATAAAATAAATAAGTAAGTTGGATGTACAAAAACACTTATGAAATATTAGAATTCCTATAAAAATACGACTCCGTAATTAATATTCCAATTAAAGTAATAAAATCACATCTGTATTAATAAAACAATAATAAATCTCTTGTTTCATCCATATACTTTAAATTTGTCATATCTCTCTTTCTCTATCTCACTTTAGTCTATCTCTCTCTCGCTTTCTCTGTAATCTACCTCTTTCTCACTCTCTGTACTTTTTGTTTCTATCACCGATACTCTTTGCTCTTGTTTTTATTTATAACTTATAATATAAGGAAAACAAAAATTCGCTTTACTCTTTTGATTTTTTATTTATACCATAACGAATAAGAAAAAATTAAAAATGACGAAAGAAATAAAATACTCAACAAGAAAAATGCAAGGACAAGAAGTATTTATATACACACGTATTTTCTTAAAATTTTAAATTCGCTGTATAGCGATGATTCTTGCTCGACGCCAGTAAATCCCATTTACTACACCCCGCTACCAAATTTTTAAGAAAATAGGTATATATATATATATATATATATATATATATATATATATACAGTGGTCGGATTTACTTGAAATATGCGCCGTTTTGTTCGATAATCTGTTTCCATCTAAACCTCTCTCCTTATACGCCAAGAATTCGGACAGCCACTTTTCACAAGCCTCTTTTGAGTCCAACCTTACACCACCAAGGGCGTTCGACATGGACAGGAACAGGTGGTAATCACTTGGCGCTATGTCCGGGCTATTTGATGGATGCGACAAAACCTCCCATCCAAACTCCCGTACCTACTGACGAGTCATCAGCGACGTGTGTCGTCTGGCGCTGTCCTGGTGGAACACTACACCCTTCCTGTTGACTAATTGTGGACGCTTCTGGTCGATAGCCTGGTTCAAGCGGTCCAGTTGTTCACAGTAGATGATTGAATTAAGCATCTGGCTATATGGAAGCAACTCATAGTGGATAATTTTTTAGCTTCCTTCCAATCCCACCAAACACAGAGCCCTTCCTGGCCGTCAATCCCGGAATGGCCACTGTTTGGGTCGGTCCACCGGCCTTGGACCACTACTGTTTTCGCTTGATATTGTCGTATGTGATCAATTTTTCGTCGCCAGTCACCATTCGCTTCAAAAATGGGTCGAGTCGGTTCCGTTTCAGCAGCACAGCACAGGGGTTTATTCGGTCCACAAGGTTTTTTTCGTCAAATCATGCGGCACCCAAACATCAAGCTTTTTTCTATCTAGCTTTCTGCAAATGGTTTAAAATGGTTTGGTGACTATCTCTCATCTCCTGGATGATGTCACGAGATGCCACATGCCGGTATAACTCGATAAATTCCATGATTTGATCGGTATTCGTTGTCATATATCTTCACACAGTCTTTAAAACCTTGTTAATTACGCTATTGCACTACGCTGTGGACAATTATAAAAATCTTATATATCAATTTTAGATCTCTTATAATTATACATTATGAAATTAATTTACGGATTCCAATGAATAGTGTATGCATTTATATATAATATGTACTTATATTATAAAAATTAATATAACGTTTTGGTTTAAAAATGTGCTTTTTCCACATCCAGATAATATGTTCTTAAATTAAATTATAATACGTATAGGAAATCGAAAAATAATTAATTTTTGTATTTATATCACAGAAAAAAATGGTTCTGATATCAAGTCAATATTTTTGTATAATTAAAAAAATTAAGTTAAAAAAATTTTTTAAAATATAAGATGTATATTTAGAAATTAATTATGCTTTACGTATATACAAACTATACACATGATTAGAAGATATTAAAAGAAATTATAGAAGAAATTCCTTATTGAAGAACTTATTCGCTTCCATTCAAAATAACAGGAGAACCCAGTTCTCAATATTACCCATTTTTTGTACTATAGTGTACAAGTCAAAATTATTATACTGTTAAATTTTGAAACCAATGTTTTGATATAAGGAATTGAGTTCCTGAGAGAAGTTAATTCATAAGCAATCAATTTCTTGCAATCTAAAAATATTAGATATAATTAGTAAATATAATTAGTAAATAAAATTCTCTGCGTCAAAATATTAAATAAATAAATTCTTATATTTAGATGTAAGTGATATTTTATATTTATATTTGATCTTTTATATTATATTTAATATTTTCCATTATAAACTGAAGAGTAGTAAATTTGTTTTTTACAGTAATAAAAGCAAGGTTATTATTTTCTTAATTTATGAAACCAATATCTCAATGTAAGAAATTAAGATCTTGAAAGTAGTTATTTATCCCATTAATCATTGAACTAAAAAAATACTAGATAAATATTAATAAATATTGATTAAAATGTAGTTAATAATTTTTTATGTGACTATATATTAAATAAATATTTTTTAGATTGTGAAATAAGCTGCTTCAAATCAAAAAACCAGCATTTAAAAAGTTCCTTCATGAAGAACTTGTTCGCTTGAATGAAAATGATACAAGATTTTTATATGATTTTATAAGATTTTACTATATAAGCTAAAAAATAGAAAATTTATTTTTAAGAGGGATAAATAATTTCTAGATTTAAGAAAATAATTTTTGCGTGAAATTTAGCAATAAGAAAAATTGTGAGGTAATCTAAGTAAGTAATTTCTTACTTTTTAGCTAATTTCGAAAAATCCATAACTCATTCGGTTTAGTTGAACGGATATTGTAAAATATCTAGCTTATGTTGTTTTAATTCAAGCGAATAAGTTCTTGATGAAGGAATTTTTTAGATTATGGTTTTCCTATTTTAAGCAACTTCTTTCGCAATCTAAGAAAATATTTGTCTTAATTTTAATTTAAGAAATAATTCTTGATACGCTACAAGGCACATAAATATTTACTTGATATTAGCAGATATTTTTTCAGTGATATATACCGAAGAAAATTACATTTAAGAAAATATTATCTACATTATCTAGATTTGTTTATTATAATATATATATATTTAATGTAATAATTTTATAAATAAATTTCATATAATATATATTAAATTTATCATTATATTAAGAAGTTTTAAAATCATGGTTTATTTTTATGAAATATTTCAAAGTTTTTAAGCAAACTATACGTTATTGAACTCATCACCGGCGATTTTTTGTTTTAGTCTTATTGTTGCATTGCTCGTGATCGGTCCACACTTGATATTAGCAAATATTTTTTCAGTGCTATAGAATAATACAAAAAAGAATTATTTTACAGCTTCATATACATACCAAAAGTACATTTAAAGAAATATTATCTAGTGTGGGAAATCAATTATTAAAACCAAAACGATATATAAATTGTTATAATATAAGTATATATTATACATAAATACATATACTATTCATTGGAATCCATAAATTAATTTCATAATGTATAAATATAAGAGATCTAAAATTGACATATAAGGTTTTTATAATTGTCCACAGCGTACTGCGACAGGGTAATTAATAAGGTGTTAGCTTGTGAATCCAAAGGTCTGCGAATAAAATCCCGATTAGGTCGAAGTTTTGAAATAAATATAATATAGAAAATAATTCTTTGAATCAAGAAACTATGCACTACTTTTAAACATACTTGAATTTTCATGTTTTTGAAAATAAAAACGTATTTCAAGTAATTACTGTTTTAACGATAGGAATCAAATTCTTCATTTTAAATTCAATTTCTTGAGTGAAGTATTGAAATTCTTAATCCAAGTATATATTCACTTAATTTTGTCGGCTTGAAACAAATATCTAAATTTTTTTATTCAAAATTTTTAGTTATTGGTTCAAGAAAAGATTTTCTTTAGATAAGAAAATATTCATTTAATTCCCAATATTTGTGTTCTGCTGTTGAGAAAATATAAGCTTTATTTTAGTAACTACTTACATGGTTAAAGTGTATGCGATTACTTGGTTAAATAAAATATTTACTTAGTACAGAACAATCGCATAAATTTCTTGAATCAAGTAATATTTACTTTATATTAGAAATAATTCATTAAAATATATTTTAATGAATTATTTCGAAAAATCTATTTCTTAAACTAAGAAAACTTTTATTTAATTAATTCGATAATATTGTTCTTTTGATAGTATCAGAAAAATCTTTGACCACTGATTTGATCAATCTATAATTTAAGTATTTTGATCATTTGCAATTCTAGCTATAAGATTTTCTGAATTCGATGCATTACTTTTTTCTTATAATATAATAACTTTCTGATTCAAAATTTTGTTTTCTTAGATTAAGAACATATTTATTTATATATTTATTGCGTAACACTGTGTTATATATACTGTATAAAAACAATTAAATACTAATTTCTAGAAAATATTAGTTTGATTCTGTAAAGCCTTTTCTAGAGAAGCAAAAGTATTGTGTTCAGGTATATGATTATTAAATTTAAGAATCTCAGGTTTTCCATTTTAATTTTGATCAGCTTGTTTTAAAGAAACGTTTTCTAGAAAATGAAAATGCTTATTCTCAGATTATGATGAGCTAAATTTAAGTAATTAGAACATTATAATTAAATAAATATTTACTTGACTGGATTTTCGTTCTTAAAAAAATCTATTCTCTTGGTTTAAGAAAATCATGTTTTAATTCTAAGAAATTTTTCCTGAATGTAAGATCATATTTCGATTGCCTTCAAATTTTGAATACGTATTCTATACGGTCAGGATTAGATGATAGGATATTTTTTACTGCAAATTTAACAAAAAACAAGAACAAAATGATGACAACATAGCTAGTTTTATGTATATCGGTAGACTGCCTGTTAGACCTCGTACAACATGCGTACAGATGGATAGGTAATAAACAGTGAGAGCAGATGAGAGAAAGAGACAAAACAGTATAGAGGAAACTTGCGGGTACATGCAGGTACATGGTATAGCAGCACCCACCAACATCGAGTAATCCATTTTAATCCTCTTGGATTTTTCTTTTCTCCCATCCCTCTGTCGCACTCTCTCACTCTGTTTCTCTGTCTTCTCCATACAAGGTAGTTATGTGTCAAATATATTATATAGGATTCTGATATGGTACTCGAAAAATAGAAAAAGCAATCAAATAATTTTGGGAAAAGTTTACAGTCTATAATTAGCTTTTTCGAGATCTATTTTATTCGTAAACATAGATCAATTGCTGACAATGGCCATGAATATTGTCTCAATGTTAAGTTAATTTTTTTAAAGCGTGCATATATTTTGTTGCAACTTAATTATTTTAGTTAAATAGAGAAACATTACAAAATTAAATCAAACATACATTTTTTTAGTTCCAAGTAAAACGTATGTCATAGAAATAAGTCTATACTGAGAAAAATTGTATAGATTTAAATAAAGGGTTGATTTGTAAACCATTAGTTAACCATTTATTCAAAATAAGTAATTTATACATTTAAACTACTGAATGTTTTGTTAAATACAGTAAATATTTTTTCATATATGAGAACTGAGAATTTAAATAAAATATAAAATTCAGCTGCAGTATCTTAACTTATTAGACCGTCATTTTCGTAATCTTCAAAAATGTAAACGTACACTATATATTATATTGCAATAAATACTAACTATATTTACATATTTTTCGATCATTTTTATTGTATTATATATATATATATATTATATGTAATCTATTTGTATTGTACGAAACGCAATGGTAGTGAATGTTCAACGCACACAATCTGCCGTTTAAGCTTTAGGCATCCTGATCAGAATGTTAATTAAGATTATTATTAAGACTTAATCCTAATAAATAGAGAGTATTTAACTGATTAATAAGTCAGTTACATTTACTATTTCGAGCGACGCCGAGACAATTGCTAAACTCTGAATCATGGTTGGTGTACTCTTCAGCACTAAAAATCTTAATTTAAAAAATTACTTACACAACTAAAACATACTTTATCCAAAAGGATAGAATAAGGTACGTACGGTGTATTAGAAATTCTAATTATTTCAAAATATTTGTAATGTAACAAATATTTTTTGCTCTTCAAATAAACCTAACAATTCATTTCAAATACACGGTTGTTTTAAAATTACAGAATATTCGTTCCTTTTAAAATTGTATGTTTTTATTTCAAATAATAGAATTTAAATGAATGTTTGTTAGATTGAAATAAAAATACTTTTACGAAATTTACTCATTTGCATTTAGACATGATTTCAATGTGTACCACAACGTAAATTATGTAATTACATAATCAAAATTATGTTTGTATAAGCTTGTAGTCTTATTGTACAGTACATTACAGAAAATAAAGCAAATTATAAGATATTGACTGCCACCTACATGAATCTAAGAACACAGTAACACATAAGAATGAATTAATACAAATTTGTTTTTAAATATTTAGAAGAAATTAATTTTGCAAATTTTCAACTTCATATTCCATTACACTAACAAAAAAATTGAATTGTGAATACTACAATATCCCATAAGCTTCAAATGAATTTTTCTATATAGTTTTACATGAGACTACTGTTGTTTTAATTAATATGGTCGTGATAAATAATCTTGAATTATGCAGTAATATTTTAAAGATGATAAAACTTTAGAACTATATAAGAATGAAATTTCTGTTCAAAAGTTACAATGCGAAATTACAATTTACAATTACAATTTTTTTTCTTGGAATTACAATTATTGTAAAAAAATTCATTTCGAACAAATTATCCTTGAAACGTAATTTTTGTTTTTGAATGACATTACATTGTATCACTAAATATTAAAGAAAATTATTAAAAATAATTTTCTACAAAACTCTTCTTGGGTTAAATAGCATTCAAATTCAAAATATTAAAATAATGTCCATGAGACTCATTTTAATAATAGTTTTATATTGTATTTTTTCAAGTCTGTGACGATCTCAAGAAGAGATTCGTAGAATAATTTTTTAAAATTACTTTCCAATATTTATTAATAATTGTTTTTCATATTCATATTTGTTTATAATGTCCATCTCTTGTCTACTACCCGAAAGTTTTAATTTTTAGGCTTGTAACATCCAGGTAATAATTATAATAAAATATTATTAATTTTATTAAGCAGGTAACAATATATTACAGTATATATATTACATTTTAATAAACATGAAAAGTATATATATTTGTACACACGTATATATATATATATATATATATATATATATATATATATATATAAATACATACAATAATAATAATATATATGAACAACATTAGCGATGAGCTAGTGTACAATTTATGATGTTTAATTTATAGTAAAATTAATACTTTAAAAAATTAAACCACATTTAATAAAACAAACACTTAACACAAAAATGAATGTTTACAATAAGATTTAATTGTTTATATTGATATTAAGTCTTAAAATAAGAAAGTAAATAAAGCAATAAAATAAGCTGTAAAAACAAGGAGCAGAGAGAGGGATTACGGATGATCATGGAAAAATCGGGTATATAAAGCCCCGATTTTGCGACAAAAATTCAATCTCAGTCGCAGTTTCAGTCTTAGTCCATTAAGCAGTATCAATCAGTGTCAGTCTAGAACATCATCAGCCATCTCTCTCTCACTCTCTCCAAGTAAGTAATAAAAATCATTTACAAATTAATTATTATATTTGTTTTTTTCTTCTCTCCTCTGTCTCACATCTTCCATCATCCGGGGAGGTGATTGGTCCTCCTATATGGTAGGACTATACGTGCCCCTTTTCTTTTCTACATACACACATACATTCTCTCTCTCTAATAGGGCACTAGGCTGATAGGCCGAGGCAAATACCTCTTTCCTTTAAAACGAAGGGAATTCGTATCTAAACAGAGCCTTGAACTGCAGTCTATATAAATTAACGTAGCCAATTCTTAAATAAGCTTTTATTTTATTTATTCATTTTATTATACCTTAAATAAATCTTTATTTCCCTTCAATTGTTTAATAATCCCGAGCTAGTGGAGGAAACTCCAGGCTCGAAACTAGCCAAGGTACATTCGAATGCACACAGGTGTATCTATAAGAAGATATACGTGTGCACTTCGAATAAAGTTAGTGTGCTCGAAAGGGTGAATATGCCCAGACGTCACATGAACTTAAAATTTTGGGGCTCGTCCGGGATATTAACACTTGGCATTAAATAATTGAAGTGAAACCTATAACAACTAATAAAATATAACAAATAATAATAACATAAACAAATAACAAACTAATACTTCTAAATATACTATATATATGTATATATGTATATATATATATACATATGCAGTAAATTTATATATATATATATATATATATATATATATATATATATATATGAATACACGTAGTAAAACTCAATAAGGGAAGGAGTTAGAAATCCCATTAAAAAACAAATCTGAGAATCAACCAAGTGAGGACGAATTCAGAACTCCTCCGAAAGACTTAAAAGAGGTTAAGTTTACGCCATTCGACACATCAACGCCTCGAGAACAATCGAATATCCAACAAAATATAGAAGACGTCAATCCCATACACAAAGGTTCATCTACCCCTGGAAACTTATCGTTCTCCGGTGACTCTATAGACCTCGCTGAAAAAAAGACGGTTAGACCATACTTATCTCACCTGACAAGTGATTGCTTAATAGCTGAACACCTACCAAGTACTAAAATGGCAAACGATCAATCAACAACCATATCTTTGAAAGAAGCACTAAAATTTGTTCCTGAATTTGACGGGAAAAATATTTCCCGTAGTCATTTCTTAGAATACTGTCCAGAAGCTAGGGAACTGATAAGCAATAATCTCGAAGAAAGCTTCACGAAATTACTTAAGAGAAAACTCTTGGGTGAAGTAAGAGAAATAATATCTAGGTAAGCATTCGCCACAGTCGAAGAATTTAAAAAACATTTAAAGGACTTTTACGCCCAATCGAAAAACGTACATCAACTTCTCGGCGAACTGAGTAGTCAATACCAGGGTGGACATGAATCAGATATAAGATACGCGAATAGAATGAGAGACATCGGTTCTCAAATTTATGAAGTAAATCGACACATAACCAAAGCACCAAATACAGCCGCCTTCAAGCGCAGCATCGAAAAGGCAATCATCGAATGTTTTCAACTAGGATTAAAGCCCGAAATCGGAACTAGATTGAAAGAGAATGAAGCTATCGATAACGTAGTAAAAGACGCGATAGCAGTAGAACGAAGACTCGAAGCTCGAGAGAATTTATTTAGGAGACAAGAAATACGCCATAAACCTAACAAACAAAATATTTACCCGAGACAGATAAACAATCTAACTCTTCCGAGAAATACACCTTGTAGCTACTGCAATATAATAGGTCATACGTTTGCAGAATGTCGGAAAAGACTCAGATCAAGCCAAGCGCTATTATGCCAAACTTGCGGAAGGTCAAATCATACTACCTCTCAGTGCTTCGCAACGATCAAGTGTCAAGCATGTAACACAATCGGTCATAATGCCCGTGACTGCAGAAGTAATAATAGACCGTCGTCTATAATATGCCAGCTATGCAATAAGCCTGGCCATACAGCTAACTTCTGTCCAACTAATCAAAGGAATAAACAAAAACCGATTCCGAAATGCCAAAAATGTGTAAGGATAGGGCACTCTGAAGCTACATGTAGGGTACGCAATCCCGCTCAACAAACCGCAGCCAGTTCTAACAGACCCACATGCGCTTACTGCAAGTACCCAAGGCACACAATATCAGAATGTCGAAAGCGGCAATATAATCAGGGAAATAGACGAAGTCCCCAGAACGAGAGCGCCAACAGGGGAACTTGCGACAGACAAACGCGCTCAATGAACACAAACCAATAATCGAATCTGCTAGGCGAACTAATACCCTCGGAGCCACAATAAGCAACTGCGTACCATACGTAGAGGTTCAGTTCGGGCCACAATGTCTTCATTCTTTTATGATAGACAGTGGATCCGAAGTAAGCATTATCAAAATAGCATCAATACCAAAAGGGGCACACATAAAGGAATCAAAAATTTATACATTAACAGGAGTGGGGGATAGTAAAGAAAGAACCCTAGGTACCGTATCATTAAAAATTGTCGTAGTATCAGACGATTTGCCTATTCCTTACAATGGAATCATAGGATCAGAATTCTTAACAGATATCAACGCCGAATTAAGCTTTAGCCATAAAAAAAACTCATCATAGCTGGCCAAACGACGAACTTACGACTAGGAAATGAAATCTTAGGCATCTCTACATATAGCCTAGTGAATATCCACGTTGAACAGGAGAAGGAGTTACTTCCTACTGTGATTACCAAGAACCCAATGGGCGGCAAATGTAGATTCCTGGTAGACACAGGATCTGAAGGAAATTTAATAAAAATAGGAACCATACCCCATCAGTTCAAAATCGATGAGTGACAGAAAGGACTCTTGAGGGGAATAAGCTCAGAACAATTTTCCACCCTAGGAACTTTAAAACTTAAAGTTTTGGGAGGAATCTCTAGTTCCCACATCGTCTCCGATCATTTTCCAATACCATATTCCGGTATTTTGGGAGCACGATATTTAAGCGACGTTCAAATAACACTAAACTACGAGACGAAACGACTAGAATTTGTATCACCAGAGATGCTTCGCAAAAATTTAGCTACGGAATTGGAAGAAGGAAGAATAGACCATATGGTAGACTCGTTACTCGCGAACGCATCTACCGATAATCAGAGCGACGAGAGCGAAACAGACGATGAACAACACAGGCTGAACGAAGAATTGTTAAACATAGATGATAACGATACAAATGAATTTTTAAATAATTACTTCGATAATGATAGCATATCCACAAAGACGCTTTATTCACTTACACAAGAACTAATATTTGAAGAACTAAAGATCCCCTCAAAGGAAGTAAATAATGAAACCACTGTTTTCCGTACGGAGAGCTTAACTTCCGTGCAAACCTCATCTATAAGAGATATAATACGGACAGATCACCTTAATGAAACCGAAAAAGAATACGTACAGCATTTAGTCGAAAAAAATCGCGATATTTTCTTTCTACCCGGAGATTCATTGCCTGGAACAGATACTATAACTCATAGAATAAAAACCACAGATGAAGAACCAATCAATGTACGACAATAGAAATTTCCTCACTCGCTCAAAGAAGAAATAGATAGACAGATGAATGATTTATTAAACCAAGGGGTGATAGAGAACTCCGATTCTCTATTTAATAGCCCAATTTGGATTGTAAAGAAGAAAGCAGACTCACAAGGTCGACCAAGATGGCGAATGGTGCTCGACTATAGAGCTTTGAACGAAAAAACAATAAGCGATACATATCCACGGCCGAATATCACTGAGATATTTGACCAAGTAGCAGGTGCAAAATATTACTCCATACTAGACCTTGCATCAGGGTTTCACCAAATTAAGATGGACCCAAGAGATGCACATAAAACTGCTGTTAGTACGCCATTTGGACACTATGAATTTGGGTTGAAAAATGCACCTGTCACTTTGAAAGTTTAATGGAGACCTTATTAAGAGGACTACAAGGCAGAGAATTGTTTGTGTACCTGGACGACATTGTGATATATGCAAACACACTGGCAGAACACGATAGAAAATTAAGCCTACTATTAAACAGACTTCGAGAAGCCGGATTGAAGTTACAAACCGACAAGTGCGCATTTCTGAAATAGAAGTGAATTATCTAGGACATCGTTTGAGTGAAAAAGTACTTAGTCCCAACGAAAAAAGGATAGAAGCTGTAAAAGATTTCCCACAACCGAAAAACGCAAAGAACGTGCGACAGTTTTTTGGTTTAGCCGAATATTACCGCAGATTTATTGAAAGATTCGTTGCAATTGCAAAACCATTAACAAAATTGCTGCAAAAAGAAGTACCGTTTGAATGGTCGAACAAAACCGAAGAAGCCTTTCAGACTTTAAAAGACATATTATGCAATGCACCCTTATTACAATTCACCGACCTTACTCAACAATTTAATATAACAACTGATGCCTCAGGATACGCTATAGAAGGTGTTCTTTCCCAGGGAGAAATAGGGAAAGATAGACCCATAGCATATACTTCTAGAGTTTTGCGCAATGTAGAACTTAAATACGAAGTTTACGAAAAGCAAGCCTTAGCATTCATACATAGCGTACAGGCATTTCCTGCCTTCGTATATGGAAGGAAAATAACAATCATCACTGATCATCAATCCTTAGTTTGGTTTAAATCAGCAGACCTGATTACACAAGTACAAAAATGGCGTTTCAAACTCTCCGAATATGATTATACCGTCTTGTATAAACCAGGAAAACTAAATTCTAACGCAGACGCATTATGACGAAATCCACCTGAAATAGTCGCAACAAATATCGTGACGAGATCTGGACGAGAACTCAGCAATGCGCCAGGACGCACGGATAAAAATAAATCAAATCCAAAGATAATTACACAACCAAACAAGAGAGGACGACCTAAAAAGATTACGCAAGGGGAATCCGAAAAATTTCCTTTACCAATAATCAAAAACAAAAGAACAAAGGATATTACGTAAGGGGAAACTAACCAAAAATCTCCGATAAGAAAAAGGCCCGCGCGGGACGCGGCTCTACAGGCGCATTGTTATGCCGAAAGCGAGCCGGAATCACACGAAGAATTTGAAGCTGAACCAACAGCCTTCCCCCAACTGATAACCGCTAATCAGCCAGAACAGAAAAAATCAATATTATCCATCGACTCGTCAGTTAGCCTAAATAACGACAAAGAATACAAGGTTGTAAGAGGCACGGCAATAGAAAGTAAAGATTTAATATGCCACCGCGAAGATAACATGGTTTTCTTTGTAACTAGCGACAGAAAGCCCTGTGACGACGGTGCTAAAAAACTACTAGAAAACAATGACATAAGCATTAATCCAATGGATATTGGAGATGTCCAACAAATAAAAGGGGCGCACCGCAAAAACCTCTTCGCATTATGCATACGAGGAGAAATACCCAGATCCACGACTATAATAAAAACCAATATATACAAAACTTTGTCGATCTTAAAGGAAATTCTAACCAAAATAGGAGAAAACATTATTAGCATTGCCAATAGCAAGAACATTGAAAATATAGAATGGCAAGACATTCTTGAAACAATAAAGGCATCCTTTACGAAATCCCCGATTAAAATTATCATTTGCACTGACACCCTTAAACATGTATCAAAAGAAAAGAGGGACGAAATTTTCCACGAACTACATAAGTCACCAATAGGAGGACATAGAGGAGTGCCCAAGACACATAATCGAATCAAACAGAAGTATTATTGCAATAACTTAAAGGAAGACATTCAAAGAAGAATACAACAGTGTTTGGATTGTCAACTTAAAAAACTAGTGAGATTAAACACCAAGCGACCAATGGTGATCATCGATACCCCTGGTACACCCTTTTATAAAATAGCTTTAGATGCCGTAGGGCCATTAACCCCTACTAAACTTGGAAACGAATACATCTTGACAATGCAAGATCAATTCTGTAAATTCTGAGTAGCAGTACCCTTACCAGATACACTGTCCACTATCATAGCAGATTCTTTTAAAAAAAATTTATTTGCATCTTCGGAACACCAAAGATCATTCTAACAGATCAAGGGAAACATTTTCTTAGTAGCTTAATGAACCGCATAGATAAACGGTTTAAAATAAAGAAACTACGGATAACCGCTTTCCACCCGCAATCCAATGGATCGCTAGAACGCTCCTATCACGTTTTGGGCGAATTCTTAAAACAATATACTACCAACGACGAGGAATGGGACAGTTGGTTAGACATAGCCATTTTAAATTACAACTCTTGTGTCCAAGAAAGCACCAAGCATACACAGTATGAATTAATTTCCGGTAGAATCGCCAGGTTGCCTTCTATCGATCCTTTAAAAGAAGGAGATCTATTACCCACGAACAAGGGATATCTAGTCGACTTAGTCACACGGCTGAATGGAATCCAGAAATTAGCCTACGACAATGTAGTATCCTGAAAATTTCGTTCGAAGAAATATTACGACAGAGAAATTAATCCACAGAATTTAAAAATAGGAGATTATGTATTCCTACTGTCCCGTCCTAAACCAAATAAATTTGAAAACCATTACTCTGGACCTCATAAGTAAATAAAAGCAGTAAGATCGTTCATGCGAATAGACTTCGAATCTCTTACATAAATAAAGAAACAACAGCTCAACAGAAAAACGGTAGACAGAAAGAACAGGAGGAACCAGATTAATCAGTGTCACACTTAGTTAAGAAAATAATTCTTTCTATAATTTTCAAGATTTTAAAAAACCTTTTTTATATAATAAAATTTATATGTATACATAAATAAACTTCGCATTCACCGCTATGCTACCTAACGCTTCACATCCTCCATACTAACCCTATCATAATATAAGCATACGAATATTATTTTAAGAAAGAAAAAACCACAAAATCGACGCAATACATGCAATTTTTCAGTTGTCTACAAAGGTCAAAATCGAAGTCACAACTAGTTTCTTTCTTTCTTATGCCAACCATAATAACTTTTTTTTTTCTTACAGAGTACGCAACTAACCTCTTTATGATTTCAGAAAAGATGATATCCCTACACATGATACATTTTACCTTATTTTTCGTCACCCGAACAAAAACAATGATAGGATACGATTGCGGATCTAACATCATGAATATAACAACCATGTCGTTATTAGACGTCGGAGAATGCAATTTTCCTCAACTCCACCCTATAAGCCAACTTGCTTATATACAGCTACTTCAAATTAACGATTTTCAAGAAATCAAAGCATTACAATGTAAAATAGAGGTACGGAGAACCATCTATTACTGCGGGATGCATTCGCATAACTCTGTTGTTAATAACGGCGAAATGGAATACTTGTATGACGTCAGTAGAGATAGGTGTTTACAATTACATTTAACCGGGATAATCAACTTTGGGCAAAATGACGTTATAAACGGGGTCAGAATTAACCAAACAAATATATATTCGATGACCTACGCCGGAAGCATAAGCAATGACGGAACCTGTACGTGGGCTTATTATAGCGACACCTATGGAACTTGGAATTCTGTTATTGTCCAAGGAACCCTTAAAATCACCCTATCACAACAATCAGTGCGAGTAAACTTACAAGACGACAAAATTCATCTACAATCGGGAACATCATGTCCACTATCGGGAAAATTCTGCATAGACGCCAAAGATGGATGTACTTTCTGGGAATCGATCCCTAATAATGATTGTCACTTTAATGAATACGGCATATTGTTCGAGGGTCATGCAATAAAAACGACTAACCCTCAGATAGATCAAGACGTAATCTATTCTTTTTCGGATCAAAAATTAACATTTGCATTAAGTAAATCGTCCGAAGAAAAGGTATGCGGTTATACAATAATAAGAACCGAACACCCAAAATTGGTTATCTTCGAAACAAAAGAGGGCATCGCGTTTGCCAAAGACAGTACATTATCTAGTAGTAATCTGGATATTTTCGCTTATGTAAATACAAAATTCGTATATATGGAAAAACATGTAAAAAAACAAATGCTTAACTTATACCGCAACATAGTGAAAGAGCGATGTCGGGTAGAATAGATCGTGTTAAAAAAAGTCCCGACCAATTTGCGTATACCATAATGAAAGGTCCTGGCTATATGGCTGTAGTAGCCGGCGAAGTGGTACACCTGGTAAAATGTATACCGGTGGAAGTTAAGATAGATCACGGCGACAACTGTTACACCGAGCTGAGAGTTGTAGGACAAAACACAACCCTCTTTCTCACACCAAAAATACACATCCTGAAAACTCAAGGGACTAGAGTTCCCTGTAACCAAGTGCTACCATCATTCTACCATATTGATAGCGAATGGTACAAATTGGCACCGAAATCGACCGAGGCAAGAGAACCCACAACCCTAAAACCCATGACTCAGCTGACATGGAAATATATTAATCCAATCAGCCTAGCAACATCTGGAATCTACTACAGTAAAGATTTAGAAAATCTAAAGAAACAAATTATATCTCCAGTAGAAACAACTTCATTGTTGAATAACACAGCACACGAAATGCACGAATCTGGAGTGAGGAGCGGCAACACGATATCACACTTCATAAATGAAGACACCATAGATAATTTAGTAAATTCTGCTTGAAAAAAAATATGGAATAAATTTATCACCTTTGGATCTGCAAGCGCGGGGATAACAGCATTCCTGGTGATCATACACGTGATAAAATTGTGCATAGGGGTTATACTCCACGGATACGCCCTTCATCGCGTATACGGTTGGTTCATATACCTATTGTCAGCCATTTGGAGCACAGCCGCACACTTCTTCATATTTCTCAAACAACCACCAATGAAATAAGAGGCAAAAAACAGTTACGAAATGATCGCTCAACCAGAGCCAGAGCCGGAACCCAAGTCAGAACCAGTATTAACCACTATCGACGAGACAAAAGAAAAACAAACGTTTTTTTCTGCAAAGCCATAAAAATAAATCCTCAACTCACACGACTTTTCCAGAATTAGACAAAACAATAAAAATAAATTTCCTATTTCCATAATTTCCATACATCGAATTTTGCATAAAAATTCTAACATTCTTAATGTAAGTAGAGTAAGTTGCGACAGAAAGAATCATCTGAACCCCACGCATCTTCGAACGAGGCTTTCCTATGGAGATTTTTTCCCACTGTGTTTTCTTTTCTTAGGTTTTCCATCGTTCACAGACACATTGCTCTGGGCAAATACGAAAATCGAATGGGGAGAAAAAAAAAATTTTTGTCATATGTACACTACTTAACGCCGCATTACCTTAACAGAAGCGAACGATTGTTTTCATACTTCTAACAACCGTCTTACGCACTGGGTGTAACATCGAGCTAATAATTATAATAAAATATTATTCATGTTATTAAGCAAGTAAAAATATATTACAGATAAATATTAAAAGGGTATATATTTGTACACACGTATATATATATATATATATATATATATATATATATATATATATATATATATATATATATATATAAATGTAAGCTAGAGTTTTACAGAATAAAATAAATATAATGTATTATAATACGTATATATATATATATATATATATATATATATATATATATATATATATATATATATATGTATATATATATATAATATATACAAAAAAATAAAGTTTTCTAGAATAAAAATCGAAACTAAAATGACTAAATTTCGTCTAGCATGTCATCATCTAATTTGTTTTTGCATATGTTTTTCCGACGAAGGTCTCATAGGTAGCGCAATATGTACATTAGCGATGCGCTAGTATACAATTTTTGATATCTAATTTATAGTAAAATTAATACTTTAAACAATTAAACCACATTTTTTAAAAAAAAAAAAACACTTAACACAAAAATGAATGTTTATAATAAGATTTAATTGTTTATACTGATATTAAATCTAAAAATAAGAAAGTAAATAAAGCAATAAAATAAGCTGTAAAAACAAGGAGCAGAGAGAGAGGGATTGCGGATGATCATGGAAAAATCGGGTATATAAAGCCCCGATTTTTCGACAAAAATTCAGTCTCAGTCGCAGTTTCAATCTTAGTCCAGTAAGCAGTATCAGTCAGTGTCAGTCTAGAAAATCATCAGCCATCTCTCTCTCTCTCACTGTCTCCAAGTGAGTAATAAAAATCATTTACAAATTAATTATTATATTTGTTTTTTTCTTCTCTCGTCTGTCTCACATCTTCCATCATCTGGGGAGGTGATTGGTCCTCCTACATGGTAGGACTATACGTGCCCCTTTTCTTTTTGCATACACATATACATTCTCTCTCTCTAATAGGGAACTAGGCTGGTAGGCCGAGGCAAATACCTCTTTCCTTTAAAACGAAGGGAATTCGTATATAAACAGAGCCTTGAACTGCAGTCTATATAAATTAGCGTAGCCAATTCCTAAATAAACTTTCATTTTATTTATTCATTTTATTATACCTTAAATAAATCTTCATTTCCCTTCAATTGTTTAATAATCCCGAGCTAGTGGAGGAAACTCCAGGCTCGAAACTAGCCAAGGTACATTCGAAGGCACACAGGCGTATCTCTAAGAAGATATACGTGTGCACTTCGAATAAAGTCAGTGTGTTCGAAAGGGTGAATATGCCTAGGCTTTTACAAAAATTTTATTTTACAGAATCTTTAACAAAGTGTTTATTTTGTTGAGCATTATTATATTACTGACAGAAAAATCTAATGACTTATTGAATTAAGCAAAATGAGATTGTATCTACATATTATATTAGTCGCCTTACGTTAGTATATTGAAATATTGTTTATGTTTTTTGGATAGCTTATCATAAATATAATGGTGAAATTTTGTAGAAAACCATAAGAACACCGTAAAAATATGGTTTTTCTAAATTATGTTGTAAAATACGAAAAGTTTCAAAAAGGATTGTTAAGAAAAGTTATAGATTTCATGAAATAACATATTACTTATTCAAATTAATAAATATATTTTTTTATTGGTCTTAAAGTCCAATCAATTCCATCTGAAAATAAAAATAAAAATAAAAATTAAATTAAAAATTAAATTAAAATTATAATGACAGTCAGACTGTTCTTGTTTACATTCACCCCCGTAGACTTATCTGAAAATATAATATTAACTGAAAAAATTCTTTGTTAGTAAAGTGCAGTCTGACTGTCCCCAACACCCTTACCTAATTGAAGACCTGGCCAACGTTTCAAGGTCACTACGGCTCCTCATCGGGGACTAAACTAAACCTTATATTCTATCAGGTATGTGAATAAGTCTTTCCCGTTTTTTTTCAAATTTTGAGCCTTTATTGTGAAAAAATGGTTACAAATGAATTATTGAACGTATTGGCCATCGCTAGCTACAACTTTTTCCCATCTTTCTGGCAACATACGAATCCCGTTGCGAAAAAATTCGACCGGTTTGGCCTCTATCCAGACATCCACCCATTTTTTGGCTTCCTCGTAGGAATGGAAGTGCTGGTCAGCCAGGCCATGCGTCATCGATCTGAAGAGATGGTAATCAGACGGAGCAACGTCTGAACTATACGGCGGGTGGGGTAGGACTTCCCATTTGAGCGTTTCTAAGTATGTTTTCACCGGCGGTGCAACATGTGGGCGAGCATTGTCATGTTGAAAAATAACTTTGTCGTGCCTGTCGGAGTATTGTGGCCGTTTTTCTCGCAGTGCGCGGCTCAAACGCATCAATTGTTGTCGATAGACCTCGCCTGTGATCCTTTCATTCGGTTTCAGAAGCTCATAGTAAACCACACCTAGCTGGTCCCACCATATACAGAGCATGAGCTTGGCACCATGAATATTTGGCTTGGCCGTCGATGATGATGCATGGCCGGGTAGTCCCCATGATTTTCTTCGCTTCGGATTATCGTAACGTATCCACTTTTCATCGCCAGTCACGATACGATGCAGAAAACCCTTTCTTTTATGTCGCTGAAGCAGCTGTTCGCAAATGAAAAAACGCCGTTCGACGTCTCTCAGCTTCAGTTCGTACGGCACCCAATTTCCTTGCTTTTGGATTATTCCCATGGCTTTCAAACGCTTGGAAACGGTTGTTCGGTCAACTCCCAATGCTTCAGCAAGTTCTTCTTGCGTTTGACAAGAATCTTCATCAAGCAAAGTCGCCAATTCTCGATCTTCAAAGATTTGCGGCCGCCCGGAACGCTCCTTGTCTTCCACGTCGAAATCACCGCTTTTGAAGCGTCGAAACCATCCGCGAACACTTGAATCATCGACACAACCTTCTCCATAAGCCTCCTGAAGCAATCGATGCGTCTCGGCAGCAGATTTCTTCAAATTGAACTAATAAAGTGAAACTTCCCGCAAATGACGTCGACTCGGCTCAAATTTCGACATTTTCACGTTATCAAAAATTTATGATGCGAAAAAATTTTAACTAATGTGTTAGTATGGAATTGTTGACATATGAATAAGCTTTGATTATGACATATGTAACCAATGAATACTCGCACAGTATTGATTGCGCCATCTCTTACAAAAAACGGGAAAGACTTATTCACACTCCTAATAATTTATATATACTCCATCCCCACCACCAAATTTAGTAAATTAAATCTAAATTCTCCCTCTATACAAATTGTCGAAAACGAATCAATTTAGTAAAGTATGATAAACACTCTCCAATTTACCAGATTCTAACATGAAATTCACATTATTTCGATTCCTAGAAATGTGAATACTTTCAAAGAGCAATACTTTCGAAATGTCAATACTTTAAAAAAGAGAATTTATGAACATAAATGGCATGAAATTCATTTGCATACAAAATTAACAATGAATAAATTTATTAAAACAATTAATTTGGTTTTGAATAACACAATTTTTTCATTTGATAATAAATTTTATGAACAAAAATACGGATGTCCAATGCGGTCACCTTTGTCATCGGTTATAGCTAATTTAGTTATGGAAAAGTTGGAAAGTATAGCCTTGTCAAAATTGCTTTCTGAACCAATGATATTTAAGAGCTTTGTTGATGATATCTTTACAATTGTTCCGGAAGTTTTTGTGGATGAAATGGTGGATGTTAAATTTACAAGGGAGGTTAAAGTTAATAATCAGTTAAGTTTTCTGGACATAAATATCATTAGATGTAGTAATAATAAGGTGAAACTTAATTGATACAGAAAGCCTACTTGGTCAGGTAGGTTTTTATGGGGGTTTTAAAGTAGTTTATAAAAGGGAGAGTCTTGAAAGTATTCACATTTCCAGGAATCGAAATAATGTGAATTTAATGTTAGAGATTGGTTTTGTACAATTTGTGTAGAGGGGGAATTTAGATTTAATTTACTAAATTTGGTGGTGGGGATGGGGTATATATAGATTAGAATATAAGGTTTAGTTTAGTCCCTGATGAGGAGCTGTAGCGAGCTCGAAACGTTGGCCAGGTCTTCAATTAGGTAAGGGTATTGGGGATAGTCAGACTGCACTTTACTAACAAAGAATTTTTTCAACTAATATTTTATTTTCAGATTAGTCTACGGGGGTGAATGTAAACAAGGACACTCTGACTGTCATTATAATTTTAATTCAATTCGTGTTAAATTTATGAGAAACCGATGTCAGTATATTAGTTACCACCTTGTTTATGTAGAATCTGTATGTAGTAGAAAATACATTAAATTATGAAACACAGGATCGTATGTTCGACTCCGGTCGATCGAATGATTTTTTTTCAAATGAAATAAAATTATTATTTATTTATATACATGGATAACTAATAAGAATATATGTGATAATGTAATCCCATAAATGTAATATATATATATATATATATATATATATATATATATAATATGCATAATGCAACATTACCTCTCCCCAATGAATGGAAAGCCATTTATAATCTTCAATAAACATTAAATTTATAGATGAGAGTAAAAAGTGAAGAATTATTTGGACTATTGAAATTGAAAATTTTAATTTAATTATTACGTCGCTAAAAAATGTCATATTTATGGCTTCAGAATATCTTTTTATGGTGATTCCATAAAATGCTATAAAGATGTTAGAAAAAGTGTTTCATCATATCTTTAAATAAATATACTTTATAGAATTGACTTATTTTACATGTAAGATGAATTACAATAAATATAAATAAAATATTTGTATTTATTGTAATTAAAATACATGAATATATATATATATATATATATATATATATATATATATATATATATATATAAACTTTAATTATATATGCAGTATAAAAAACTGGAAAGTATTATCTGATATAATGATCAATAACCATATACTTATCATTTTATGTCATATTCTATTGATAATGATTTATTAACATTGAAAAAGAACTTTCTTTGTAAATATTAAAATAATTTAAATAAATTTAAATAGTTCTAGATGAGAGAAAAATAATCATGTATATAAATAAAATAATAAATATACATAATTACATGGCACAATCTCCAAATCACAACTTTAGGATGATTTTTTAGTTATGCAATGTAAAGTATCGTACAAGACTAGCGAAGAAATTCATTATTTCCCTGTTGATACTTACTTCTCTCGCTTTGCTGGAGTGCGATATGTCTCACAAGGTAAATAATCAATTTCCAGACTAGGAATAAAATTTACTCCTTATTAAAATTTACTCCCACATTAACTACTTTTTATTTAATTAAATATTATATCAAATTAGATTTTTATTTAAGACAACACTGCATCTTTAATATACATATTAAAAACAACACGTATACATTCATTCTAACGAGTGTGTAGGGCACACTGCACCATACATACACGTGACATGAATTCATACGAGTGCTGAAAAAAACTACTGACTGCCCTGTAAGCTTTTCTGCTTTTACGCAAGAACGACGGATCATATGCTGATGCAGGCTGATATGTGCTATATGATAATAATGATGTGTTGTAGACTATAGTGCTACCATCTGACGGACTTCTTGGTACTACGATTTCTTGTCACCTATTAGCCTATAGGCTTTACGCTTCTATAACCGTCTATCTTCGTTGCCGTAGGTTTCAAAACTTTGAGCTGCTTGCTAGCTGCTACGAGAATATATATATATATATATATATATATATATATATATATATATATATATATATAATTTATACATGTTGCAATAAAAATTCTTTTTGGTCGCTGCCAGTATAAGCTGCTCATCTTTTATTGCACCCCCCGCTGCCAGCCTATTGTCTCGACAAGCTTTCCCCCTGCACACGCCGAAGACAGTCATCACCCCCCTCGATCGCACGAGCTCGAAAAACAACATCTGGAATATTGCACGAAACGGCAAGTACCTCGTTTTGGCCACCAGAGGCCCTCGTTTTCAGTCGAAAATTTTTACTGCAATCTGGCTTATAAGTGTCGGCGATCTCCCCTTATTATCTCTGATAGAATCATGCGTGACTATAGCAAACCGTGGAGCTAATGTGAACGATGTGTTCACTTATCCCACTAAACATCATGGCTCCAAGTTACCTACAGAGTGTATCCATGTGAGGACTCATGCGCATGTGCCATTTGTCGTCAACGTATAAGACATGCTACACCCAGATTGGATCCACGATTTGGAGCCTCAACGTGGAGGTAGTCTGAGTGTATAGAGTGGACCCAGTTTGTTACCCAACTGTCGATCACGTGGTGCATACATGTGTATATTTGCGTTTGCGTATGTACATATATGTGTTTGATATGCATATATGTTTGTGATCTTTTTTTTTAATTATTTAAAAAAAAAACAAAATATTCTTTTTTTATTTAAGAACTAATTTATTAAAATATGTAAAAAAAAACATAATAATACCTATTTCAAATAATATAAAGTAATATAATATAATGTATTCTAATATAATATATATATATTGCCATGTATATACCATATATATAGGTACCAGTGTAGGGCGACACCGTCGATGAGCTCCGTCATTGAATTGAGCATATCCTCGTCCGTGAGCGGCGTCAATCTGCGACATTTCACGATCCTCTGTAGAAATTCTTCCACGCTCTTTCCTTTGGCACCATTGAATGAGATTTTCCATTAGCGCACGGTTTTAACAATGTCCGTGCGCTGGGCCAAGGTGCTTGATAGCGTTGATTGCGTTATATTCGTTGGCGAGCTCATCACATCTCGATCCATGTGATGCCCTCCCTTCCAGGCCCTTGGTACCGAGGGTGGCAAGGAGCCGAAAACGTAGGCTCGCCGGTCGACCCTGAGAATCTATTGTTGTTCGACTCGTTGTAATTTTCCAAGTACTGGAGGTCGTACGTGTCTTGGAAGGTGACACGATCGCGTCGCGGCATTTTCTGCAGCTGTTGTTGAATGCTAGCCAACGTAGCATGCATTTCATTTTGCCTCTGCTGCAGATCTTGAACAGTGCTGTTGTATTATCGCATCCAAATTTGCAGCATATTCTGTAGGTTGTGTAATCCATGACTAATTGCTACATTGTTTTCGGGGTCAGCAGACTGAGGCTCGACTGCTGCTTGCGACGCATGGGATGTGACTAGCGCCTGACGTGTAATGTCATTCATGACACACGCATCGGGAGACGTAGCTACGCTCGTGATGGCTGCCTGAATCGGCGATTCATTGGCTGTGCTCCATGCGAGCGGTTCATGCCTATTGATCTCTCCAACATTAAAATCGATCAGGTTTTGCATTTGCTGATCGGTAGCTGTTGTGCTACGTCTTTGGCCTGTGCTCGGATTAATTTCCCGAGCCTGCTGTGTGTCAGCTGATTCATCAGCTTGTTCGGCGTATGTCGCCTCCATTTTATTTAAAATATATGTCTTCGTTGCGTCACGCATTGTCGAGGTTACAGCAATTTTTAGCAGATTTTTATTTCTGCGCACGCGTGTTTTTTTACCACTCTAGCATTCCACAAAGTGTCCCGGGCTATAATTTCCTACCAGTCTGCGATATAGCCTGGCACCCCTTTGAAACGGGGAACCATCATTTTTTAATTCTAATTCCGTTGTAATGATGTTTGACTCCTCCCCGCATAGGCTTTGGAGCCAGTCGTTGAAATAGTTTGGCGGGTTTGCCATCTTTTATTTATTTAATTGACGGAAAACTGGAGGGAAACAAACGAATAACCAAAAACAACGCGAAAAAAAGAAAACAGAACGGCAAAAAAAATTTTTGTTCTTTATTTATAAATTAAAAAAAAAGAGGTGAGAAATTTTAAATGAATTAATTACAATTAATAAATAAGTTAATAAATAGGTTGAAAAATTATTTAATCCACTAAATGGACAACAAATTTCTTGGTCGCACTCCGGAAATTAGAAAACAGCAAAAATAATAGAAATCAGTTTAAAAAACCATTAACCATTTCAAAAAAAACAAATTTGAGAGAATTTATTAATTAATTAATTAATTAATCAACAAATATTAAATTATTTAATGTGTTAAATAATTAAAATAATCTAATGAATTAAATAATGTCCGTAACTAATCTGTTGAGCGATGCTCGTGTGATGGTTCTTACGGCGAGATAGAAGAACAGAGACGAGATAATAAAAAAAGAAAGAAAAACAAAAAACAAAACAAAATAAAAATTGTTATTTAATTGTTTAACTTTTAATTAATTATTAACGAACTAAATACAATTGTTTCTTAACCCGATTGAATTGATTGTTAATTAACAAAATTTTAATAATTATTGTTCGATAGTATTTAATTAATTATTATTCACTTTAATAATTAACATTTTATTTAATTATCTCTCAATTGTTACTTTCAATTGTATCTGTATATTCTGTATAATACTTATAAATATTCAATACAATATTTATATTTATTTCTAATACAACTATTATATTTAAAATACTATTATTAGTTTAAAATACTATAAAATTAAAATACTATAAATTTAAAATTTAAAATATAATTTAAAATACTATATATAAAATACTATAATTATTTACAAAACAATTCAATACAATAATTTATAAAATATACAGATTTTATTTATTAGTTTATTGATTGATTGTTAAATTGTTCAGTATTCGCTCTTTAGCATTGAGCAGAAAGAAAAAAAAATAAAGAACAAAACATTTTTGTTTGACAAATAGTTAAAAGCCGACAATGTCGAGAGATAATGGATTGCGAGGGCGAAAGCGCAAAAATTATAGGCGATTGACGCAAAAAGAGAAATATGTAAGAAACAAAACAAAATTTTATTCTCACCACAAAAGTAGGAAAAAAAAGTTTATTTTTAGTCCCCTTGTAATTTTGAAGACTTTTATTTTTCAATTTCAAAAAAAAACTTGAAGAGATTTTCACTTTTTGATGTTCCAAAGAAAATTCTTTAAAAAATATAACAAATTTATACTCTTTGTATTTTTCAAGAAATACAAAAATACAAAAATAAGAAAACAAAAAAAAGTGAAAACGAATATAAAAAAAATATATATATATAAATTTTGATTTTATTAATTTAAAAAAAAGTTTTACGTCAATCGTAGGTACACCAGTAAGTACATCCGTAGGTACTTATGGCGTACAGTCGCCGTAGCTGTGTATGTGTATACACAGGTCGTCGATTTCACACTATTCGTTGGATATGTTCCGTGCGTGAAATGAAATGGTATTATTAATTGCATTTATTTTACATTAAATGTTAATTACACTTATTATGATGAAGATTTATTGCAATATTTTAACAGCAAATATAAATATCTTTATATCAATTACATTTTAATATTATATTGTATTCTTTGAGAATAAATATTCTCGGTATTCGCTTGTGTAAATTAATAACTTATATCTATATAAGCATATATTTACGAAAAAAATAATAGGACACACTTTATTGTTTGACATTAATATTATAATTATATGTCATATTAAATCAAATTATTAATCAATTTTGGATTAATTGAAATTAAATTAATCTAATTAAATTAAATTAAATTTATAATTAAATTAAATTATTATATAAACCATTATATAAATTAATGTCTATACATAAGTGTTTAAATCAATATCAGTATTATTGAAAAGCCGCTCAAATATTATATTGTCGAATTTAGATCTATATTTAATTTGTGATGCTTTTCAGCCGCTTTCGCCGAATTGGCGTTGGCCTTGGCCAACTTTGAGAGTGTTTACGTCTACGAGCTAGCAACGCAAACACTCGCGATGCGCAGTGCGTTTGCACTATGTAATATAACTATGTTCCACACTAATAATTATATTATATGGAACATAATTATATTCCGCACATAAATTACATTTGCTATTATTTATGCGCATCCGCGTAACTTGCGACACTTCGCCGGGGCACAAAATATATTATACAATATATTATAAAGTACATAATAAAATATATACGAACGTATGTATATTTTTATATTAAATTGTCCGATCCCGAGATCGCGTTGGGCGCCATATAACGGTGCGCGTGTCCGCCTCGAGCACGAGGACGGCGGGTACGGCCGTTGCAAAAGATGTGCCCGGCTGGGCTTAGCCCCGACTTATTTCGGCGAGGGAGAGGGATTCGCGCGAAAGGTAAAGCGACTAAACAAACGTATGGGAAATAGTGAAATAATCAAACAGAATAATTAACATTCACGAGGCTTTAATAGTTAGTCGATATACAACGCCTATACGCGGGGCGTGCGGGACGCAGTCCGAGGGTCGCCGAGGCGACGGCGTGCGAGCAGCTAGGGAAGAGAGAGCGAGAGAGAAGAACAGGCTGCCACTCACAGTCGGGCGCTGTCGTGTCCGTGGACTCCGCTGGCAGCACGTTCTCGTGCAACGACGCCTTGTTTCGTCGGGAGAGGCGGCGTCCCCGCATGTTGATATCCCCCAGATGGGGCGGCTATTCCGCGCAGACGGGAGTCGGGCGGCAGGCTCGTCCACTCGAGTTCGGCAGCGGTGTACGTGGGTAACACGCACGGCAGTGACACAAACACGGACGTCCTGCAGTGTACACTCCGCGAAGACGAGGTACGTGCTGAGGGGGAATATCACGAGCACAAGGCGTGTTCCCAAAAACAGAAAAAAAACAAGCCAATAAAGCCTCTCTCTCGAAGTTTGTCTTCTAACTCCAAACCCAACATTCGCGTGGGCGGCCGTCTCTCCCCACTCGCTGTTCTCTCTCTCTCTCTCTCTCTCTCTTTCTCTCTCTCACTTACCTCTGCCGGTGTAGACGTGCGTCGGCCTGGAACATATAGAAGCTTTACATTTAAACATATGTATACATTGATATTTACAGACTGTCTATACATATTTACAGGGCTATGAATGGAGAGAGAGCATAGGGACGTGGGAAATCAAGCGTACGCGGCGCTTGCATTCCCCGTCACAATATATATATATATATATATATATATATATATATATATATATATATATTAGAATTAAAAATTGTATTTATGTCGCTGTTCAGAATTAAATCAATATTATTTGATTTAATTTAATTTCTGCAATCAGTATTATTTCTTTAAATATAAACTTTGTATACGGCGGTATATTGTTTTAGAAATACTGATGCATTTGCCCCCAGCATTTCTTTCTATAGTATATTTAATTTATTGAATATTTTTACCGGTCTTACAGTCTTTAAATATAGTATATTAGCTAAAATAATGGCAGTTAGACTATCCTGTTTATATTCACCCCCGAAGATTCTGAAATACAACTTATTACTACAATAAATTACATTAAAAATTAAAACTTTTAAAATAAAAATATAATAATAAAAATAATAAAAACAATATTCTATATTAGTAAATGACAGCTTGACTATCCCCACCACCTTAAATTTAGAATTACTTTGGTGGCCGACGTTTCGAACCGCTACTGTTTAATTTATTTTTATTTTCTTTTACTTTTGATTTTTAATATAATTTATTGTAGTAATAAGTTTTATTTCAGATTCCACGGGGGTGAATATAAACAAGGACAGTCGGACTGTCATTATTTTAGCTAATATCTTATATTATAAAGACTGTATGGCTGATGAAAATATATATATATATATATATATATATATATATATATTATATTATATTCCAATACATTATATTACATTATATATTTAGAACATTTCTTCTGAATATTTTGATTCATCCTCATGTTTTTTTTTTTTATTTTATATTTAACGTCGCTCTATTTATGCTTCCAAATATAGGTGCTTATCAGCGACGGAGATCTACAATGTGTTTGTGAACAAAACATATGTAAATTATTACAGCGGTGCTTGTGTCAATCGGCCGCGACCGGGGTTTGAACTCGGATCACCAAGTTACTAGTCCTTCGCTCTAACGATCGAGCCATTGTAGGCCGCTCATCATCCTCATATTCTTGTTCTTGTTCCTATATCTTCAGTTTTAATTTATATTTCATCTTTGGACTTTTTTGATATTACAGTATGCACCTTGTCTCCTATGATTCTTGTTATTGTAACTTCTTTATTAGCATCTGCATCTTTTACTGTTCGTCATTGTTCAATAATTCCATCTGGTCTCGTTACAATTTGAGTAGAAACAGAACATGCAATAGACCTTTCAATGCTATGTAGGTGTGATGGAGCTTGCCAATTTTGCCAATTGGTCAGTATTTTATTCTGTATTATCAAAGGAATAAATATTTTCAGATATAGTATATATTGTAAATATTGTTTTTATTTGAACAGTACAATTAACTATTTACTTTCCATCGATATCAGAATGCAATTTTTGACTATTTGATGGCATTTTAGAAGAAGGCTTTAATAATTCCTCACAAATATTTTTTCCACTGAATTTTCTATTAAAAAAGTTTTTCTATTAAAAAAAACTTTTTTCTATTAAAAAAACTACTTACAAAGTTTTAATAAAAGGTATTTTTAAAAGATTATTAATTTAAAATATGAGGTACAAAAGATCCTCGAGTTTGAATCAACATTGAGTTTCAAAACTTCATTACGAGGACCCTTTTTATCAAAATTTTCTGGTACTGGCAATGTATTTGAATAATCATCTATTTTTATAATAAAAATGAATTCATTATTAATTTAACTTAATTGAAAATAGAATGTAAATTTGTATATATTTTATATATATATATATATATATATATATATATATATATATATATATATATATATATATATATTATATTATATATAATATATAATAAACTTTGTATATATTTTATATTATATATAATAAATAATAAAATTTGAAAAAGATTCTTGTATTAATAATATGAAAAAAATATTGTAAAAAATCTTTGTAAATTAAATTTATTATATTCAATACCATATTATAAAGAAATTTTTTTATTAACAGTATTATGAAAATAAAAGTACCGAAGTCTTTTCTGGTGAAAATTTTGCAAAAGAAAATCACATTTATAATACGCTTCATATTGTTCAATGAGATTCTTAATGTTGTGTCTAATCATACAACAATTTAAGTTATTAGAATAAATGATACAATTATCTAACTTATAATAAAAACAGCAAAAAATTTATTTTACATGGTTATTGCTTAACTGTTCATTCATTATTTGATTACGTATTTCCGTTTATTTAATTGTATGAATTAATATTTTAATATTCAACAAGATATTTTGACAGATTTTAAAATAAATAACATTAATATAGAGCAACTTGCTTCCCAAAGATCCAAAAATATTTTTATTATTTCCAAATCCATTAAAACCACCAAAGAAATTTCTCATTAAATCATCCATTTAGGTTTCAAAAACACAAGTCATTTCAGAAAAATCGGTGATTATTTTAAACTGATATCGACTATTTGGGTCTCTACTGTATACCAGGACAAAAACCTGATTAATACGATTTTTTTATATAATTTAACGTCGCTTTATTTATGCTTCCAATTATCGGTGCTAATCAGCGACGGAGGTCTACGATGTGTTTGTAAACAAAGCACATGTAAATAATTACAACGGTGCCTGTATCAATCGGCCGAGACCGAGATTTGAACTCGGGTCACCGAGTTACTAGTCCTTCGCTCTAGCGATCGAGCCATTGTAGGCCTCAGTGATTAATAAGTAATAATTAAAACAAATAATTATGACTAATGCCTAAGTAACATCCGTAGTTGTTGACATCGTCTTCATCATCATCGTTTTGCCCAATTGAATTTCTGAAACTATCTCTGTAATGTTGATCATCTTCAAACCTGTAACACATTTAATAAGTATTAGAGTTATTTATAAGTAAAAGTAATATATTGAGATATGTACGAAATATATAATCAGATATAATCGTAAAATGTCATATCCGTATGTCACCTATATTATTATAGAAGACTAGAGATACACTTCGCGTACTTTATATTGTAACGGTGCGCGTGTCCGCCTCGAGCACGAGGACGACGGGCACGGCCGTTGCAAATCTGTGCCCGGCTGGGCTTAGCCCCGAAGGATTCCGGCGAGGGAGAGGGGCGGTCTGCGAAGGGCGAAATATCGCGTTCGGGACTGCGCGTGGGATAGGGCGGCCAATGGGGCACACTTGAAATAATAAAATAATACAGATAATTAAAATTTAAATACGATTTAATGGCGCGGTGCCAAACATACACATACAATGCAGCGCCTATATACGAGGCGTGCGGGACGCAGGCCGAGGGTCGCCGAGGCGACGGCGCGCGAGGCGTTCGGGAAGAGAGAGAGAGAGAGAGAGAAAAGGAGCTGCCACTTACAGGGAGCCGGTGCTCGTAGGTCTCGCAGCGCGTTCTCGAAGCGCAATAACGCCTTCCTTTACCGGGGGCGGCGGTGACGTTGGCCTCCGGGAGCCCCGGGATGGGGCGGTTATTCCGCGTAGATGGGGCGGACGACAATTCGTCCGCTCGAGCTCGTATTCGGCGCGGGTGCACTGCACACCCTCGCACCACTGTGGCACCACAAGCGCGTTAAACCGGGCACTCTCCCCGAAGACGAGGTACGAGGAGGGGGGGAACCTTGGAACACAAGGCAGGTTCCCACACACGATTAGTCGCGGCACGGCGGTAGAAACCGAAAATAAAGGCAAACGGACGACGTGCGTAGAAGGCCGGTAACAACGCGTTGTTTTCTGCTCGCGGCTCTCTTTCTTTCTGTCTAATTCGCGCGCGTCGCTGTCTCTCTCCACTCCCCGCTCTCTCTCTCACTTACCTCTCCGCCGGTGGTTGTGCGTCGGCCTGTAACAGATAAACATTTCTACCTATAAATATACAAATACATATGTACATGCTACGGCTAGAGAGAGAGCAACGGGACGGGGAAAGCAAGCGCACGCAGTGCTTGCGTTCCTCGTCACACGCCCCCCTCCAGACGCTGGTAGCCGAAGCGTGACAGCTCGACCCATCATCTCTCTCTCGGATCGACCATCGTGTCAGGATGAGGAACGGGGTGGCTGCGGTCTACCGCTGAGGATCACTGGGATGAGGAAGGACGGGTAAAGAACTCTCTTCCCTAGACGCAGTTGTTTTTGGAGGTAACAATCGCCGGTGTTCCTCCGTCAATAACGGCGCCAGTCAATAATCGAAGTTAGTCGGCCCGTTGATGGGTGCGGGCTTGGGCCCGAGTGCGGCGGGGAGATTGGTCTCGCGGCGGGGTTGAGCGTCCGCTCTTCCTGGGGCGACCTACTTTTCGCCTCACCAGGTGCACGTCGTTATGGCAGGCGGCTCCGCAGAGCGGAATTACAATGAGGCGCGTCGTCGGGGCGCCGTACGCTCACCAGTGGTGTTACAATGCGGATTCGCTCGCTCGCCTCGACATTACAATTCGACGCATCGCAGTCACGCTCTTCGCCCGAAGGCTCTTCCGTGTCGGAACTGCTATCATCTTCGGGGTCGTGATCTCGATGGTAGGGCTTCAGGTCGGCGACGTGATGCTTACCAGCATCTCTTCCCGTAGAGTCGACCAGTCGATAAACATTCGTGCCGAGTTTCTCCGTGATGGTAAAGGGCCCGTCGAATTTTGGGGCCAGTTTGGCGCTGACGCCCTGTATGCCTGACGAGAGGATGCGATTACGCCGCCGTACGCGATCGCCAATCGCGTAATGCACGTCGCGACGTCTCGCATTATAATAGCGAGCTTGCTTTGCCTGCGCTTTCTGCGAGTTTTCCGCTGCCTTTAGATGGAGATCAGATAATTTCTCCATGCGCTCTTTCCAATGTTGTAGAGCAGCCTCTTCTTGCGCAATCTGTGCGCGCTGCTCCTCCTGGCGACGGTGTGTGCCACGGGCTGAGGGGTGACGACCCGTATTAAGGAAGGCCGGACTTACGCCAATGGAGTCTTGTACGGATGTATTGTACGCGAACATGAGCTCGGCGATGTGCGCATCCCAAGTACTGTGAGACTCCTCAATGAAGGCGATTATCGCGGACTTCAGAGTCCTATTGACCCTCTCTACCGGATTGGCTTGAGCGTGATAAGGGGGTATCGTGGAATGGTCCACCCCACGCTCCACAAGGAATTTCTCAATGATTTTATTACGAAATTCGGTGCCATTGTCCGATAGGAATACTTCGGGCGTACCAAAGCGTAAAAATACGCGATCTTTCAACTCGCGGCGAATCGTATGCGCATTCGCCTTTCTGATGGGAATACATTCTACCCAGCGAGTGAATAGATCCATGAAGACGAGCAAATACTCGTATCCCCGGGTAGATCGCGGAAATGGACCCATCACATCTCCAGCTACTATTTCCCAAGGGCGGGTGACCGTTCGATGGCCCATCAGGCCAGCTGGTGCAGGTCTGCTGTACCTTACATTGTTGGCACACGGTGCAGTCACGGACAAATTGTGTCACATCTTTGTGCATTGATGGCCAATAGTATGATCGTGCAATTCGGTCATACGTTTTATGGCGTCCGAAATGACCAGCTGTGGGCTCCTCATGACATTCATGCAGAACGGTACGACGATCTTCTTTAGGCACGACTAACTTCCACGCATCCTGGTCGTCTACTAAATCTTCGACGGCAGGATCGGGACGGTAGTAGTATAGTCGCTGCCCAACGACTTTCCACCATGGGAGGTTGGTCGGATCGCTCACCACTTTCTTACGAAGGCGCAAATACCAGGGGTCTTGCACATCGGTGACGCCGAGGGAGGCGACTTCGCAGGTCGGCTCGTCTTCGTACAAACGAGAGAGGGCGTCTGGTACGCAATCCAAGGTACCTTTCCGATGGATGACTTCGTAGTCGAATCCCTGCAATTCCAAGGCCCAACGGGCGAGTCTGCCCGTGGGGTTGCGCAATGAGTGCAGCCAACGAAGGCTGCTGTTATCGGTTATCACCTGGAAGTGATAGCCCTCGACGTACGGGCGGAATTTACGCACAGCCCATAGCACGGCGAGGCACTCGCGTTCGGTGACCGAATAGTTACGCTCAGCCGCCGTCATCGTGCGACTAGCGTAGGAGAGCACGCGCTCCTCGCCATCAACAGCTTGCGTGAGCACGGCGCCTAGTCCCAAGTCGCTGGCGTCCGTTTGGATGACGAACGTTTCTCCAAACGACGGTCGAGAAAGGACGGGTGCAGATGCGACGAGCGCCCGGATTTGTTCGAAGGCTTGCTGTTGCTCTTCTCCCCAATGGTACTTGATGTTCTTCTTGGTTAATCGGGTGAGAGGCTCAGCAAGCGTTGCGAAGTTCTCTAAGAACTTGCGATACCAGGACGCAAGGCCTAAAAACCTACGGAGCTGCTTCAGGTTCTTTGGTGCGGCGTAAGTCAAGATTGGTGCAATCTTATCCGGATCGGGTCGAAAACCGTCACGATCCACGAGGACGCCGAGGAACCGTACCTCCGCGAGTCCGAATTTACTCTTCTGCCGATTGATGGTCAAGCCGGCATCGGAAATCCGTCTCAGGATATGTTCGAGCCACCTGAGGTGCTCGTCAAAGCTCTCCGTAGCGATGATCACATCATCGAGGTAGGCGAAGGCCACCGGCTCCATTTCAGGGCCGATCAGCTTGTCGCTTAACTGCTGAAAGGTGGCAGGGCCACCGGCGACACCATATGGCATACGGGTCCATTCGAATAACCCCATGCCTGAAACCGTGAAGGCAGAGAGGTGTCGCGATTCCTCACGAAGAGGGACCTGCGTGTGCCATTTCAAGTGTGCCCCACGTTGGGCGCCATGTAACGGTGCGCGTGTCCGCCTCGTGCACGAGGACGACGGGCACGGCCGTTGCAAATCTGTGCCCGGCTGGGCTTAGCCCCGAAGGATTCCGGCGAGGAAGAGGGGCGGTCCGCGAAGGGCGAAATATCGCGTTCGGGACTGCGCGTGGGATAGGGCGGCCAATGGGGCACACTTGAAATAATAAAATAATACAGATAATTAAAATTTAAATACGATTTAATGGCGCGGTGCCAAACATACACATACAATGCAGCGCCTATATACGAGGCGTGCGGGACGCAGGCCGAGGGTCGCCGAGGCGACGGCGCGCGAGGCGTTCGGGAAGAGAGAGAGAGAGAGAGAAAAGGAGCTGCCACTTACAGGGAGCCGGTACTCGTAGGTCTCGCAGCGCGTTCTCGAAGCGCAATAGCGCCTTCCTTTACCGGGGGCGGCGGTGACGTTGGCCTCCGGGAGCCCCGGGATGGGGCGGTTATTCCGCGTAGATGGGGCGGACGACAATTCGTTCGCTCGAGCTCGTATTCGGCGCGGGTGCACTGCACACCTTCGCACCACTGTGGCAGCACAAGCGCGTTAAACCGGGCACTCTCCCCGAAGACGAGGTACGAGGCGGGGGGGGGGGAACCTTGGAACACAAGGCAGGTTCCCACACACGATTAGTCGCGGCACGGCGGTAGAAACCGAAAATAAAGGCGAACGGACGACGTGCGTAGAAGGCCGGTAACAATAAATATACAAATACATATGTACATGCTACGGCTAGAGAGAGAGCAACGGGACGGGGAAAGCAAGCGCACGCAGTGCTTGCGTTCCTCGTCACAATATATATAAACAAATTGGTATAATAATTATTGATATTAACCTTATATAAAATTTTAAAATTACTCGACAGTATGAATTATTAATACTTTGTTAAATTACAAATGCAAATACATACCTTTTTATTGGAATAAAATTAAAAACACAATTTCTCATCTCCATTTCATGCAATCTGCAATCTACACCGAAGGTGCACATATATAATATTTATATATATATATATAATATTTTTTATCCCCAAAATATAAAATATAATATATGAATAATAATTTTATTTTGTGTAATCAGCATTTTTATTTAAAAAATATATATTAGAAATATATTAGAAATATATAACTTTTAGCAAAAGTAAAATAGTTAGGCGAGTTTGATGTACTTTCTCATCGTAAGAATTTTATAAAATTTATATAAAATATTTTTCTAAATTCAGTAATAGATTAAGACAAAAATACATACAATAACTTCTTAAAGCAATGGTTCATTACAACAAATGGCTAAGTACATTTTATCATCTTTTATATGCATTCATATATATATATATATATATATATATATAACAGTATAGTTTACACAAATATATCTAAAACTCTAAAAAAAAAAAATAAATAAATAGTTTTGACGGAAATGCAGCTTAATAAAGTAATGAGATTTTTTACCAATAGCCGAGTTTATTTTCAGATCATTTGGTCCACGCGTGGACTCATAAAAAAGAGTCAATTATCTTGAATGATCAATGTTTTTAGGTGAAAATTCTTCTGCTAGTTTTTCTGATAATTCATTATTATTAAAAAAAGTAGGTATGAACTTTCCAGGCCCGTTACCAAAAACTTTATAAGTGAAGAAATCCATTATTGAACTTAAGTTTAAAATAATATACTTTTAAATAACTTAAATAAATAGACTCGAAAGTAAAAGTACATAATCATAATGAAAATTATTTACTTTTCATTAATAGTTGTACTTTAAATTAGAATTCATTTGGAATAGATTAATTAAATATTCAGAGAGAATATGTAAAGAAAATAAAGCTACCTTGAGAAGTACTTAAATTGTCACATAAAACCCTGCGTAACCTGAATGAATGGCAAAACACCCATAAGAACAAAATTCTGTGTTCCAAACCTTGTCTACAGGAATAAATATAATAGAAATTTATACACAGGATTAAAGAATATGTATACTACTTAATCAATCAAATGATTACTCTTTTCAATTTGTGTTAAAGTCAGATTTTTGGTTATATATGATTTAAAATTATTTCTAAAAGTTCTAGAATTTTTAATTCAGAATATTAAAACACACACACACACACACGCGCACACCACACACACGCACACACACACATATGTATATAAAGAAAGATACTTTCTCTTATTTCCTTTTCAGACCGAATATATCAGTAAATGAATAATAAAAAGAAGTGTATGTTGAATTAGGTTTAAGACACTTGAATTCAATAAAGGTTAATAAAAGGTTAATAAAAATATAGACTTTAATGTAGGAGATAAGGTCTTTATAATGGCTGGAAACAAATTAAATAGAGAAAAATTAGACGCACTACGAATTGGACCATACAAAATTACAAAAAAAATATCAAACTCCATCTACGAAATAGATATAGGTCACAAAAGGTTTCAGTACAATTTTCTTCACATATCAAAACTGACACCAGCTACATATGAATAACACAAAAAAACTTATTTCATTTTGGTCGTTGGGGGAGATATAAAGAAAGATCCTTTCTTTTATTTCCTTTTCAGACTGAATATATCAGTAAATGAATAATAAAAAGAAGTGTATGTTGAATTAGGTTTAAGACACTTGAATTTAATAAAGGTTAATAAAAGTTGTTAAAATAAACTAATTAGAATTATATTAAAAGGAATTGGCATTGAGAGAATAAAAACTCAAATGTCGTTTCTTTCATTGCAGGTATGAGTTAATATATAGTTAGGTTTTAGTATTGTAAATATATTTTGTAAAATAATTTATAAAAGAATAAAACTCTTTCCTTACAGAGAGCAACACAGTTTTCAATTTCATGCCAATAAATTTATCACAGATTTCCCATTACATATATATATATATATATATATATATATCCATGGTTCAAGTTGAAATAACCGAATTTTATCAACCGAATTTTTCGGAATCTTTTAAATAAACAGTGTTTTCCTATTTCTTTGACGACGAAAATTGAACTCTTAAATCACAATCCTTCAAAAAATATTAAATAATCTGTTCAAATAAATAAATAATATCTTGTTGTATATAATTGTTATCTATAATTCACTCTTAATAAATTATAAATTATTTTATATGTTCTTTTATATATATATATATATGAAGTCTAGCGTGAGCGCCCGCGCTGCAGCAGGAGCACCGACCTTATGTATAGTGAAGTTAGTCTGTACTGAGCCCTTGTTATAGCTAGACGTTTGTTATAGCCAATTCTTGTTCTTTTATTGCAAACCTTTACTCTACTAATAAACTTAGTATTTACATAATTTATAATAACCGATTCTAACAGGTTATGGGCACCGCTCACTACCACTGAGCGGGTTTGTGATTCTTAAAATTTAATATTGCGTGGAGGTTTAGTGAAGTGGAAATCTTTTGTTTCTAAGAGAAAATTCGAACCCCGCGTGAGCACTTCCTTTGACTTTGCATCGAGATTTTTCTGGAGGAAAATTACAATGAATATATTTCCACAAAGGTTTTTGAAGTTTTTCCAATTTACTGGTTGATTTTCCTATAGAAATGGAAAAAGGAAAAAACGTGGTTATAAGCGGAAATACTGATAAGCGTAAATCCCTGTCAGATAAAATTCAATCAACCAAGGATTGGCTAAGTAGAGAGTTTTAATTAATTAAAATGAAAATTTATTACATATACATTTATGCATGTGAAATTGTTCAAATTAAAGTAAAATATAAGGTATGTGAATAAGTCTTTCCCGTTTTTTTTCAAATTTTGAGCCTTTATTGTGAAAAAATGGTTACAAATGAATTATTGAAAGTATTGGCCATCGCTAGCTACAACTTTTTCCCATCTTTCTGGCAACATACGAATCCCGCTGCGAAAAAATTCGACCGGTTTGGCCTCTATCCAGTCATCCACCCATTTTTTGGCTTCCTCGTAGGAATGGAAGTGCTGGTCAGCCAGGCCATGCGTCATCGATCTGAAGAGATGGTAATCAGACGGAGCAACGTCTGGACTATACGGCGGGTGGGGTAGGACTTCCCATTTGAGCGTTTCTAAGTATGTTTTCACCGGCGGTGCAACATGTGGGCGAGCATTGTCATGCTGCAAAATAACTTTGTCGTGCCTGTCGGAGTATTGTGGCCGTTTTTCTCGCAGTGCGCGGCTCAAACGCATCAATTGTCATCGATAGACCTCGTCTGTGATCCTTTCATTCGGTTTCAGAAGCTCATAGTAAACCACACCTAGCTGGTCCCACCATATACAGAGCATGAGCTTGGCGCCATGAATATTTGGCTTGGCCGTCGATGATGATGCATGGCCGGGTAGTCCCCATGATTTTCTTCGCTTCGGATTATCGTAACTTATCCACTTTTCATCGCCAGTCACGATACGATGCAGAAAACCCTTTCTTTTATGTCGCTGAAGCAGCTGTTCGCAAGTGAGAAAACGCCGTTCGACGTCTCTCAGCTTCAGTTCGTACGGCACCCAATTTCCTTGCTTTTGGATCATTCCCATGGCTTTCAAACGCTTGGAAATGGTTGTTCGGTCAACTCCCAATGCTTCAGCAAGTTCTTCTTGCGTTTGACAAGAATCTTCATCAAGCAAAGTCGACAATTCTCGATCTTCAAAGATCTGCGGCCGCCCGGAACGCTCCTTGTCTTCCACGTCGAAATCACCGCTTTTGAAGCGTCGAAACCATCCGCGAACACTTGAATCATCGACACAACCTTCTCCATAAGCCTCCTGAAGCAATCGATACGTCTCGGTAGCAGATTTCTTCAAATTGAACCAATAAAGTGAAACTTCCCGCAAATGACGTCGACTCGGCTCAAATTTCGACATTTTCACGATATCAAAAATTTATGATGCGAAAAAATTTTAACTAATGTGTTAGTATGGAATTGTTGACATATGAATAAGCTTGGATTATGACATATGTAACCATTGAATACTCGGACAGTATTGGTGGCGCCATCTCTTACAAAAAACGGGAAAAACTTATTCACACTCCTAATAGATTCTTAAGCATGAAGGTTAATGGTATTTGGCATTACTTTTCGACTGAAGCTTATTATATAAATAAAACTGTTTGAAATCATTTAATATTTCAAGTTTAAAAAATTATGTACTATAAATTCAATTTAACAAAGAGTAAAGATTGGAAATCAAAATGTTGAAATAATAGATCTTATGAGTTAAAAGTTAAAATTAAGAATTAATTTAAATTTAACAATCATGTAATTGTAAATAAATAAATAAGTGATTTTGATAATGTCGTTTGTAGTGGCAGGCTCTCTCGCGAGCGTGCGGCCTAGTTCGGACGGAGTCCGAGCATTAAATCATACATGCAGGCCTTCTACGAGGCTGGGGACACGTTTTCCATAACCCTCGTGCAAATAACATTGCTTCTCGTAAGAAAAATCGCCGTCATGTATTTTATATGGGAGAGTTTTTGTATTTTATGTATTTATTTTGTAGTACATACGTGAGTGCATGTATCCCGAGTATAGAGTCTAGTCCGAGACTGTAGCTGGGGGAGGGGGGGGGCTGGGTGCCGTCCAAGCCCGTGCCTATACATTTCAGGGCTCCGTGATCCGACCAGGGCTGGAACAACAGATCGAAGGGGGGCCGGTGTCTCAAGCGGAATAGGTAAAAATACGTGCGTGTGCGCGGTATAGCAGCGCGTGTACCTCTTTCGGTTTGTACATAACCACAAGGTTTCAATTGTAGAATTCTACAATATCGCTCGTTGCGATATTGTAGAATATTGCCACGAGCGATACTACCAAGATCAAAGTGTACACCTTTATCGCTCGATTGAGAATACTCTTACCACTTAGATTGTTTTCTCTGATATGAAAATCGAGAGAATCAGGCATTTATTGCGCCCTGAGGAACTTGAAGCTTTCGATCGAGTCTGGCCCAAAGGACAAGTATTGATCGAATTCTTTCCAGTAAAAAAGAAAGAAGCTTCTAGGAGGAAGGTGTCTGAGATTGAGCGCAGTTTACATACGATAGCGCGTGACATTCAGTAAGCTACGGGCGAGGCAAATGAAAGCATGGAGAAATGGGCTGAACCCATGAAAAATCTTGTCCAGAGAAATGCGAAGGTTCTGGAGAACCAAGTCAGTCAATTGACTAACTGGCTTTTAGCTGATAAGGTAAAGTCAGCCATGTTGATACTGGCTGAAAAATTCGTGCCTACAATGATGTATGTAGCTGCTACGGCCTGCCAGTAGACCGGCGATCATGCAAAATCAGGAAAATATAGAGAGGTCAGTAGAATCTGAAATTGAAGCACAGTCAGTTAATTTTAAGATAAAAATTAAATCTAATGTGTCATTGAGAAACTTATACCAACTTGATCTGATTTGCCAACTTGCGAAGTTCGAGTCAACGTTTTAATATGTTATTGCAATTACCCGTTCTTGAAAGTTTGCAGGAGCTCGAGCTCGAGCACGAGAAAGTGCAGGTGATCAACGAGAAGGTGCCAGGTTCTCTCTGGATGTCCGGAATTTCGATCCATACGAAGAGATTAAAGCAGGTATGCGAGATGCTCTTGTCAAGAGCTTCGAGGCTCGAGCATCCAAACAAGAAAAAATAAAGGAAGTAAGGCCATCGACCAACTACATGGATTACTAGTTTGAAAAGTTTGTTTCTTGTTTTAATAAAGAGAATACTTCTTTCAGAAAGTGTATGTTAACTAATGATTTGTGATCGGCAAATAAAGGCTTAGTATACGGGGGTCGCACCGAAGTAATGACTGCGTATTCTGACACGAGTTTATCTGACTGTAAAAATGTACTGACTACAAGCGGAGTAGTTGTTCAACTTTTCGGTGACACGATTATATGGAAAACCAGGAGACAGCAAAGCGTCGCTCTGTCTACGTGTCAATCGGAGTATATCGCGATGAGTGACGCTTGCCAAGAAATATTGGCAATATATGATTCTGTTAAATCAATATTGTCCGAGAGCTTAATCCCAGTTACGCTGTTTTGCGATAATCTAGCCACGAAGTCATGCGCAGAAACTAACGGAAGTAATCGCCTAAGACATATGATTGATCGTAAAGAGCATTTCATCAAGGAATGTGTAACGCGAAACTATGTAAGCATAAAGTGGGTTAATTCTCAAAATCAACTAGCCGACATATCCACTAAGGCATTGAACGCTCAGCTTCATGAACAGCTGAGCTCGAGGTTAATTTTAGGAGACTAATATACTTATCTTTGTTATAAGTTCCGAACCAGAACACTGGGACTGAATAAAACCCTAGCATATGGTATTATATAGTCAGCAAGGGCAGCGCCTTTAATCAACGAAGAGGTGGCATAATTCGAGAGAAACTTAAAGTAGAATAGTGTATAAGACTCATCCTCTATGGAGCATTGTCATGCTTCTTCGGCCAGACGGTCATACGCTGCCTTTTCAGGTTGGGGTTTTCTACCTCCCTTGAAAACACTAACAAACGGGCGGTCTTTTGGAAAAATTCATGCCTGTTGGATCGAATCGTGTGAATTTTCCCCTTGGCCAAAGGTGCAGGGGGAACCCTCCTTCGATTTTATACAGAGTAGTGCTTTAGTTGCGAATCCACTCAAGGATCTATAGAACCTTCGTTGGTATTGCATCTACGGGGAACCACGGGAAGGCGCACCACCGGGTCCCGCCTGGACCCTCATTAATCTCCGTTGGAAAAAGTTTTTGGTTTAACTTGAAAAACAATATTGTGTTTGATAAAAGGGGTGGCAAGGTAGATAGCTTAATTCATCCTACCTCTTTGGTCACCATCCTGATTTGCCAGCAATAGAAACGATTTTTGTACCTGTTGGTCGAACCACACGTTTACAGGGCCCCGATGCTTCGATACCTTGTAAAGGGTCATTGGCAACTCTAGGTTTAACAGGAAGAGTGTTTTGTAACACATTGTCTCGCTTTCAGTCATTCAGCAGTCGTGCACCCACGAGGATCCTCTTAAAGGCACATTCTCTAAGTCCCGCTTAGACTTATACTATGACCTGCCCGCTGAAACAGAGGCTATGTATACCCTCTGATCAGCAAAATTTTGTCTTTTATTGTCCGAGTGGGTGAGCCCAAGCGGGTTCCATTATAACTCATTTGAGTGTATATACCCATTTGAGTCCTCCAACGGGCGATCTACTTATCAACTTGTGGGTTTTATAGAGTTTTCTAAAAAGAAAAAGGCAATGGTCACTGTGTATCTGATTTGAAGAGCTTTCAGTGACTATGCCTGGTAATTAAATAATTCCTGGTAATATCCTTCTAATTAGGACTTGCGTGCCTTCACACTATTTGGCATTATCGGTTATGAGGACGTACCGGCTAAGGTCAAGCGAATGCATTCCATTTCAAACTTGCTTTGGCTGTGGTCCGCCTTACCGGACCAACTCAACACCGATGAGAGCAGCTCCGAGAAGGCCTCAGTCATTCCTTTCTGGGCCGCGTCCCCCATTTGTGCTCAAGAGTATCCCGGGGACCCTTTCGCTTCGGGGCTGAAATAGCGCTTCTAACTAGCCTTCAGCTCTTCGCAGAGGAACGTTTGACACTGTTTATAAATGCAACATTTTCAATTCTACAGACCACTTGCCTCTCTTGTGGGGTCTCGGGGCCCCGATGTCGACCACGTCAACGTGCCATGTCTCGCTTCTGACTTAATTGGTATACCAATTAATCAACGTGGTCCCTGAGGGGACTTAAAGTAGAATGCTGACTGAACATTAATGTGTTAATGGTCAAATGTATGCGTGAATGAGTGTGACACGGAGTTGTGAGGGAGTGTTGGAATATACCACCAACCGTGCGCACTGCATTATATATATGAAGTATTGCTTGAGAGCTCGCGCTGCCGCATGAGCGTCAACCTTATGTATAGTAAAGTTAGTCTGTACTGAGCCCTTCTTATAGCTAGACGTGTTTATTAAAGTATTGAAAGATTAACCCAATTCTTGTTCTTTTATTGCAAGCCTTTATTCTGCTAATAAGCTTATTATTTACATAATTTATAATAACCAATTCTAACAGTTATTATAAATTTTTGGCTATTCAAATCATTTATAGTTACAAAATTGAAAGTTATTGAGCAATAAACCGTCATTTATTGAGATTACAATATCGACTTAAAATGTTTTCATGAAAAATTAATTATTAAAAAAACATAAGCTTTTTGGGAATGAGCCTGGTAAGTTCATACCGACTTTTTTTAATAATAATGACTTATCAGAAAAATGTTTAGACGTATTGGAATTGAAATTCATCAATAAATCTAAGCACCGTTTTTGGTTTGTTAACAAATCTGTACCATTTTCAGCCAGAATATTATTAGTATATGCAGCCTTTAATTAAGCAATATACTGTGCGTATTAAATTCAACACAGGAAAAGACGGAAAGCTTAGTCGAACGTGCATAGTTACTGCAAACTATAGTTATACGTACTGTAGCTACACGTATTAATAGGAATTCATGCAATTGAACGATATACTATGCGTTGATAGCAAAAATCCGGAAAGCCAAGTCGAACGCGTATAGCATAAATCTATACGTATCAATATATACTCCTACAATTGAACTAAATACTATGTGTTGATGGCAAGTATCCGGTTTGAAGGACAAAAAACTGGCTGCGCCTCTTCGTTGTCAGAAAGAGTAAAAGTGAAGTAGTACTTTAACGCCTTCCAAGAGCAATATCGGTAAGCTTAGTCTCCAAGTTTATAGTTCGATATTCTTACAAGGAAGTAAAATAAGCGTATTTAGCAGCAGTCTAGTAGAACTCTGAAAAAATCTCTCTTCTAGCGCGGAATCATTCTTTACTTATAGTTTTCAGTGTCTAAACTTGATTGCGGGTAGAAAGCTAAGGCATAAAAGGCCACTCCTTAACCGTAGTATGGAAACTGATATTGATATTTCATTGTCTGCTTCAGTAAGGTAAAATTGAATGCCAGTTCCCAGACATATAATACTTAAAACATAGCATTGTAATATAAGCGGCGCGAACAATTACCATCACCATTTTTTACTGTTCGTCGTTGTTCAATATTTTCATATGGTTCGTTACAATTTGAGTAGAAACAAAACTTGCAATAGACCTTTCAAATATATTTTCCCCACACTCGAGGCGCAAAATATGATTTTCTGCAGCTGTCTAGAGGGAACAAAATACTACTTTTTCTCCATAGGTCTATTGATTATTCTTATTTATTTCCAGAAAAGGGGGGCTCCGCCCTCTAACCCCCGGTGGGGGTTGCATCCCTTGCACCCCCACCACCCAATCCTACATCTCTTCTTAACATACGAGGATGGATTGATAAGTTTCCGGTCTGACAAAGAAAAACAACGTTCTTAAGAATTTTTTTTTATTTCTGAACATCATTTCCTCCAAGGTTGATACATTTCTTATAGCGGTGTTTAGTTTCAGGAGTATAGTGGTGAACCCCAGTTTCGTCAACGTTTACGAATCGACGCAAAAATTCACTTGGATTATGCTTATACAACGTCCAGTTGGTGGCAAAAAAGTTCTTTCGAATCAATTTTTGGTCGACTGTTAGCAAACGCAGTGCCCACCTTGCATAGAGCTTTCCCATATACAAATGTTAGTGCAAAATATTTTGTACACGTTCATATGACATCTTACAAGTCGCAGCTATCTCACGCACTTTTCATCTGCGGTCTTTCAGCACTATTTGATGGATTTTTTTGAACATATCTGGAGTTGTGACCTCAAAGGGGCGTCCTGAGCGAGGCTCATCAGAGGTGCTCACATGACCCTTTTTAAACTAGGAAACACACTGCTTAACGGTTGAATATGATGGCAAGGATGTCCCCAGTGTTGAGTCCATCTCTTCTTTATTTTCCTTCGGCGTTAACCGCTTCAAATAAAAGTATAGTAGAGCCTGCTGGTCTTTGACGGAGCGCCGCGTAACCAGAATTGCTATTCTACTATTCAGGATTTTCGGAAAGGCAGGATTACTAGAGCTCTGGAGTCAGGATAGCTTTAGGGAGCTTCTTTTGGCCGTATCTCCGAGAGAACTACTTTTGGGCGGAAAACTCGCCCTTTCATACATGAAAAATCAGTCGATGGGGTGTTTACGCCACCGTTCGACTAATTTCCTATCGAGCAGCCGAAAAATAATAATAATTTAAAAATATTGAAATATCAGTTTGTCAAATATCTCCCTTACACCTTTTTGTCTTATGAATTTCGCGGCTTTTGTACAAAGCGCTACAGAGCTCATATCTGGCAATACTCATCATTTGAAGGGTCTTGACATAATGTACAAAACGACGCTATGCATGATTAGTTTGGATATAGCGTTCAAAAGTTATAAACATGTAAACATGGAGTTAACTAACGCCGAAAATCGCGTCATTTTAAAGTTTTCCTTCGTGAAAGGCAAATCCGCTAGAGAAACGTTCCGTGAGATTAATGCTGCTTTGGGGGATTGACGGCCAAGAAGGTTTTGCTGTGTGTTTCGTGGGATTGGAAGGGAATCATCCACTATGAGATACTCCGATATGGACAGACGCTTAATTCTACCGTCCACTGTGAACAACTGGACTTGAAGGAGGCTATAAACCAGAAGCGTCCACAATTGGCCAACAGAAAGGGTGTAGTGCTCGACCAGGAAAATGGCAGACCACACACTTCCTTCATGACTCATCAGAAGATACGGGACTTCGGATGGGATGTTTTATCGCATCTCGGATTTAGTTTGGATATAGCGCTATGTGATTACCACCTGTTTTTGTCCATGTCGAATGCCCTTGGTGTAAAGTTGGGCTCAAAAGAGGCTTGTGAAAAGTGGCTGTCCGAGTACTTCGCAAATAAGCAGAGGGATTTCTACGATAGGGGTATTATGAAGATGCCGTCTAGATGGAAACAGATTATCGAACAAAATAGCGGATATTCGAAGTAAATCAAGGCCACTGCAACACATTTTATAAAGCATTGAATGAAGAGCAAAAAAGCGGAAGGGAGTTATTTGACAACCTAATAATTAATTTGCGAATTTGCTCTTGAGGGTGCTCGCATTCTTATAATCATTTCGGCGTAATTTTGTCGGGTATTTATTTATTACAATAATAAGAATAATTATTATTATAACAACTTATAATAATAATTAAGTTGACATTTGCGTCCATGGCAACGTTCGTGTTCTATAATATAAATTATATTATAATAATTCTGGCGCTGTTTTTCTTAATTAAATTGGCTCGTATTTAAATGATATTTAGTCATTATAATACATAGGATGATAATTATTATGATAACACATTAATTAAATTAATGCAAATTAACGATAATAATAACGATAATGTAAGTATATTTAATACGCCCAATTGTATTGTTTTGAGGATTGCGCGTTCGACCGCTGATCGGGAGCATTGCCCGATTATTTTCATTTCGGAAATTTTACTTATTTTAAATTAAAATTTTTCGCGTATTAGGCTGTATCGGGAATACAGCCTAATATATCGAAAAATTTCGAATTACTCGAACATATTTCTAGTTCAAACAAAACTGAGACGAGATATGCTGAGTTAATTTTTCTAAATGATTATTACTATAACGGTAATGACCATAACATATAATGATATGTCAAATAATCGTTCAATTTTTTTTAAATGCTGTTAAAAGGTTGAGTCTTCTGATCAAATCATATCAGTAAATCGAGAGTTTTAAATGGTATAAAAGTTTTGCTGGTAAGTGTAATAACAAATTCTGAAATACCTCGAAATTCGATTTGAAATTTCACCAGCTTTTTATAGAATATTGGACTTTGATTTTAAATTAGTAAAGAAAAATATCATTGATGTATTTGAGCACTGATGAAAATTCAAATTCGAGTCATAAACTATCGACAGATAGGTTCATGGAAAATATTTTTACACAATTTTGAATGCACGGCAAGTTGTTTGGCTGTATTGAATGATTTGACAACAAGAGTGCCGCACACAAGTCGTGGCAATGTTATAATCTTAAGCGGTGCTACTGTTAATTTGGAACATACTAAATTAACCATGCAATTATTAAATGTATCAACTGATTGTAAATAGACACACGCTCCGTACGCCTGTTCATAAAATCCATGTAGTGGATACTCTACATTTCCGCTAAATGTAATATGACGCGGTATTTTTATGCTGTTTAACATGTGTAAGTCGCTATTATAATCTAATCATTTATTCTGTAACGAGAGGGGTAACGATTCATCTCATTCTAACTTATTTTTCCACAGTTCTTGCATAATCAACTTACTTTTAAGCATTACAGGGGCTAAAATACCGAGCGGATCAAACAGCTGTGCGATTCGTGATAGTACGGAAGATGGTTTTGTATGTCGTCTATCATTTCCAAGTGCTTTGATCGAATATTTTATTAAGTCCAGATTTGAGTCCCAATGTACTCCCAGAATCTTCTTATCACTGGAATCTAAGCCTTTGTCCTTAACACTATCTGAGTAAGTAATGCCATTCAATATTTTTCTTCATTTGTTGCCCACTTATGCAATTTAAAGCCGGCTGATTCTAGTAATTTAATCAGTTGTTCTTTTACAGCACGCCCTTTTTCAATAGTATCTACGCCGGTAAATACGTCATCAACATAAACGCTGTTTTTTAAAACATCGGCCGCTAAGGGATATTCTTTTCCTTCATCAATTGCTACTTGCCGCAATGCACGCGCTGCTAGAAAAGGAGCTGAAGCTGTTCCTTGCGTAATTGTGGTGAATTGAAATAGTCTAATGTTTTCATTTTGATTCAATCTCCACAATATTTTCTGATATGGGGCATCTAATGGGTCAACCTTCACTTGTCTGAACATTTTTTCTGTATCAGCGGTGATAGCAATCCTATGTAATCTAAATCTTATTAATATAAATAGCAACTCATCTTGTATGGTAGGCTCTAGTAGTAATACGTTATTTAAGGAGAGGTTTGTCAAGCTCTTCGCTGATGCGTCAAAGACTACACGAAGTTTGCTTGACGCATAATTTTCTTGTACAACCGCATGGTGTGGTATATAAAAACCCTCATCCTTTATAGTACGCATATATATTTCCTCGCATAGCGTTTCGCCGCGCGAAAGATGTTTTTTCACTGGAATTTCTTCTACCTCCCAAAATCGCTCTATTTGATCATCAAGTGTCGTTCTTAAATTGCTGGTTTTGCAGCCTACAAGAATTTTCTGCAATACTATATTTGTGTTACTGAACAGTTGAATTTGTCCATTACAAAGAAGTTTATAAAAGACTGTAGTTCTTATTATCGCGTCAATTCTCGCTGGTTGATTAAATTCCGGATCCGGAAGGTGGTAGTACTAGGTATTTTTAACAAAGACGCATTTACAAACCTGGATGGCAAATTATTTGTTATTGTTGGCAATGGTACGAATTCTATCTCTGAATGATGTGTATTGACTCTGGACATGATTTTAGTTTTTACACTATAATTTGTGCGTGTAGTCATTTGTCCTAATCCCGCGAACGGCAGATTGATTTTTGTTTTTGGCAACTGTAATTTTTCTACTAATCAGATTGAGAACAACCATCTAATAATATACGATAGTCGTGTGCCTTATTATATCTATCCATAATTTTTACGCGAGCAGTACCCAATAAAACTTCCGAGTCATACGTTACAGTATAAGCGTTTTTCGGAATCTCGCTATGTTCTACATTATCGCTTATAAGTTTATTCCCTTTCGTGGGCTTATGAAAGGTTGAAAAATGAAGTAATGTGTAATGTTTCTTGTGACACCTTTTACACCCGGAGGATAAACATTTGTTTTTGGATGATTTTGTCTTAAACAGTTTATGCACAATTGTCTTTCTTTCGCCGCGCTACATCTTTCCTGAGCTGATAAATTTATGAATTTTTCGCACTGAAATATTCGATGATCGGCTTTACAAAAGGTGCATACCAGAGCTCGTCGACTATAGTCTTGATAATTGTTTTCATGGCCTACCCGCTGATGGTATTGTTTGTTAATTACTGCGAATGACTCTGTTTCGTCACCTCTGCCTTGCTTAGTTAGAAATTTAATCAGCTCCATAAAGGTAGATTTGTCTGTCGATTCAAGACTGCGCTCCCAAGTCTGACGGGTAGTTTTATCTAATTCTTGGATTATATGTTCAATCTTAAGTTGAACTTCCTGTCGATTGTCCTATTACTCCGCGATGAGTTGATTATTTCGGTAGAGACCTTGATTATTATGATATGGACGCCTTGATCAATACAATTATGTGTTTGTTAGTGATGATGATTATGATCAGGAAAACGTCCTATTTATCCAATGTTCTTCGGTAACTTATTACGGTCAATATCCTGTATTTGGCACCGTTCGGCTGCTTATCAATGATTGTGAGTTTATGCGTGACTTACTGACTGCACGGACCGTTAATTATTCTTCTTGATAGTATTTGTTGTGTACGTATTGACTGATTGATTCACTAGTTTACTGATCCGGCTCGAAGGACCATGTTCAGCGTAGCAAGCAATTTTTTAGATTTTGATAATTAGAAGGAATACTTTCGAGAATGTTCACCTCCGATGTGAACGTTAAGCACAACTGATTTAGTTATGTTGATAAAAGTGTATGATCATCAGTAAATAAAAACTTAGATTTAGTTAATATATAACTTTAATAAACTGCACAACAAATATTTACAAGGATATTTTAGTCACTATAATGTTTAGTGTACAACTGTTCGACAAAAACTGGTCATATTACAAAATTTGAGTTTACAAGATACCTTCCATATGCATATATAGGGGATTTACATTTTCGAAGTGTAGGCGGAGTCAGTTGCGATTGCTCATATTTGATATTACTTGTATATAATGAAAATGAATTGATCAAGAGGAAAAAGGAGGGGGTAGGTAGAGGCGCGGTACGTCTTGAAATAACGGTAGTATTCATTAGTGTAAACTGGCCCACTTTACCTGTCTGTATTCATATATTGTTAATACAGAAAAATTCCAAATCCCTTTTGGCCCTTATTATTTTCAGATAGCAAATTAACAGAAATTTAATCTTGTGTATAATTAATACGTGTCGATGATAATTATATGCATTTGAGCACGCGACAAAGTCTATATGTGTGTAAATATGGACACTCAGATTTATTTGTAACTTTTACGTGTAACTATCAATGGCTAGAAATAGAACAGCAATTATTTTCTGATCAAACATCCAAAGATAGATATGATATTCTCTAGAGTTTTTCATTTAAAATGAAAGAAACTAATAGATCCTATTACTGAAAAGAAAGTGTTTCATAAGGTCAATTGCTATTCATTCACTGTCAAATGGCAAAAATTATTACATCATATTCATATTTTGATGTGATTAGAAACTAAAATTTGTCCAGATAAAATCGATATTATTCGATGAGCTTTCAGATAAAAATGATCGTTGCCACAAATCTATAGTACCAGCATACCCAGTACCGAAAAAACAGCAGCTCCCACAGCTAAACCTTAGTTTGGCATACCAGAACCTTGGAATGACTACCACCACTTGTGGATGCAGCAGTATGCAGTTGTCCTGGAACAGCTGCAGCAAATTGTGCCTCTACTTTTATAGATAAATCAACAGATCCCACATCGATTCAATAGCCGAGCTACAGGTCTTGGCCCAGAAAATTGAACTGAAAAAGAAGCTGACTGGCAGCATTATACGAGGATCAAATAAAGCGAGTAACATTAGCTGAACCACAAACGTCCATACTGACGTCTAGAAAAGAACATGGCATAGGTTCATCACCAAGACGTCGTAGCAGAAACGAGAGTCAAAGTCCAACAACAAGATAATCACAGGAAGACGCAAGAAAAGCTTTAAGAGAAACGCGAAACCGAAGTCCCTCTCCCAAATCTCGGCCCTTAATACCTCTCCGCTCACCATCAAGATCAGCAAGTGAATCTCGATACCGACCTCAGATCCCTTTGCCACAAAATACAATATGTACCAACACCAGTCCCTCTCGTAATTACCGTGCAGTTCAACTAACGAATACTGCACTACCCACGATCACCCGCTAGAGATTACAGTGATCGATATCCCGATCTGGATAGACAGGGGTCATTACGGCTCTGCAAAGACGTAAAGCTAAGATAATCGACCGAGCTGGATCTGTAACTGATCAGGATTTTAGTTTAAAGGAAAATTTATTTTCTGCTACATTCGCGGCAATGATGTGATAACGGTCAATTGCATACGTTGTAGTCCAAACCGAACGGATAAGAAAAACGCATAAGGAAGCAGGTTATCGGAATCGACCTTACCGCGCCTATAATGAGAGTCCACGAAAACTCAAACAAACATATAGCGCAGAGTGCATGACGATTATACCCAACGATGTTACCGACCGGCAACACTCAGCATCAATACGAGATGATGAAAATCGATGAATATGGAGTTATCAGGCAAAATATTTCCAGCACTTATCGACCCAGGGGCGCGTAAATCCTATGTTGGACCTCAGCCGGAAAAAATCGTTAAATTAGCAATAGTGCCGATTATATCGTATATGCAGCTGCCATGGAGAAGTAGAACTACTTCTAAAAATAGACAAACAGCAGGTTAAGATGCATTTCACAGTGTCGATAGCATTCGAATATAATATCACCTTAGGGATTGATATCCTGATACAGCTGAAAATGACGATGAATTACTCCGAAACGACTTAGCATACGCCACGAAATATTGTGCGACATTTTGCGATGCGAACTAATAAAAATATCCAAGCGATCACCGCCTTAGCAGCGGTAAATGGAGTCGCCACGTAGGAGCGAATAGAGAGACTAAGTAACTAAACCGACTACTAGATCAGCTGATTCCCGAACTTAACAGGCAACTTTAATTGGCATCATATCGATGTGCAAGGTCCAGGCCAAACAAACAGTGCCTTTGCTGTATCCCGCACCAATTATTGAGACAAGCATGAGGAAGTCGACAGACTTCTAGCCGAAGATATGATCGAACCATCGAAAAGCCCGTGAAGCAGCTGTCTTTGAAATAAATTATATGGTTGTTGGAAGAACCATGAGTTGTCCTCAGCTCATCCCATGTTTAAACATTAGGAAAATCCGCCGTCATTTTCGAACTAGACGTAAATGACAAGAAAAGAACAAAAGAACATATGTCAGACCTTAAACAATACCACCGTCCTAACAAAAATTTCACTAATTCCACAGATCCCGAATGTAAACAAGATGGACCGACGAATAGGAAGAGGCATAGGTTTACGCTGGTCTGTGCCGACCGATCAGCTATGCTTACCAGCGGACGTACATACCCTCATTTGAACAATTATGAAACCCGAAAAAGTGTGAATACCGCAAGCCCGAGGAGCTGTAACGCAGACGACGCAACCACATCAGTCCGAGTTCGATCAGCAAGCGCAAGCCCTCAATATAAGACAACTGGTGCACCAGTTGCAGGAAAAGGTAGATGAAGAAAATCTGATTGAGTTCAATGTGGCCTCAACTCAGGAGATAGGCGTCGAAGAGCCAAAGCCGAGGTAATCAATATCGGCGAATGAGGAATCATTTGTTATGTCTTAATTGGACACCAGCGTCTCCCCTGTCGACGATCCAGAAACAGAAACCCACCACCCACCCCCTACCGCTCCCAGCAACTTAGATGAAAGAAATGAAGAAACCTGTTCGGAACGACGTAAAACTACGAACAAGAAAGAAGATGAAGAAGTCCATCTGGAAAGTCATAAAACTAACGAAAACGTCGATGTGAACGAAGACCACCGTTCAAAAGGTAGTACGAGGATTTAGGTGATAAGATTGCAGTGGGCTATGCGTTTGACAGCAAGGCATCGCACAAGATGGAAGCATTCGAGGCGTCCCGCAGATGCATAGTAGTTCATAGAAACCCACGTGCCGCCATCCCGCATTTCTCGGGGCGTCAAATTAGAAGTATTAGTCCCCTACCGTATCGATTAGGCCCTAGGTTTCATAGACGGGAAATCCCAAAGAATCCGAGCAGTTGGAAGGCCAGCACCCATCGTATACGTTGTTTACGTACATTTATCGTACATAGATTAAGTCAATAAATATTTCTATTGGACTAATAGTCAAATCAAATAAATTAAAACCAATACATAATAACATCAATATATATTTATATCAATACTAATACATATCAATATATAATTAATTGAAAATTATAATGACAGTGAGACTGTTGTTCTTTAAAATCACTCCCGTAGACGAATCTGAAATAAAAATATATTAGCTGAAAAAATTCTTTATTGGTGAAGTGGAATGTGACTGTTCCCACCACCTTTACCCAACTAAAGATTGACTGAGGTTGTCCAACGTTTCCAGCTCCTTACGGTTCCTCATCAGGGACTAAATTAAACATTATATTAATATTGAATTTATATATACTCCTATCCCCATCGAACCAAAAATTTAGTAATTTGAATGTACAATCCCTCCTCTACACAAAATTTTTCAAATCAATCAATTTAATAATGAATAGTAAATATTATATAATTTACTTGACTGTAACATTAAATTAACATTATTTCGATTCCCAGAAATGTGAATACTTTCAAGACTCTCCATTTTGTACTTATTAATACTAATATGTTCCAAAATATCCACATTCACAAAATCAAAAGAATATAAGAACTTCAAACAATGTTTTTTCAAACCAGAAGTAATATGTGACCTACATAAACTATATTTATGTTCATAGATTCTCTTTTTCAAATATCTAATTGTTTGTTCAATGTAGCATTCATTACAATCCATATAATTAATTTTATAAACAGCTCCAGATTTTAAACTACCACAACTGTTTATGAGAAAGAGAGAGAGAGAGAGAGAGAGAGATAAAAGTGGCTTTATGATCCAAAATGGTTTACTAAAGATGAAAGGAAGTGGAAACATAAAATATGAGAAATTGTCCGGTTGCCTGAAAAACGCAGTCGAATTGCATTACACGTAATGGAGATCAAAAATAACAATGAGAAATTAAATAATATAAATAAAATATTTGAACAGTTTTCATCCGTTAGTGCGTTAAATAGATTTGCTGCTCTATTTCGCTGAATAACCTATAATTATAAAAATAAAAACAATAAATTGATAGGTAAAATTGGTTTTACTAAATTAATAATGACATATAATCATATTATCAAAATTATTGAAAGTGGTCACTATTCTAAAGAAAGAATGAATTTACCAGATGGAAAAGAGTTGAGCCGAAATTGTGATTTGTTGAATTTAGGTCCGTTTTTAGATACGGAGGGTATAATTGAAGTCGGAGGAAGAGTTAGAAATCAGTTCGAACAAAAATTTCCTACGTTATTATCTAAAAATAATTACTTAACAAGTTTAATTATTGAAAGGATACATTTGCAATTATGGCATGTTGGAGTTCAAGCGACATTGAACGCAATACGACAAAATTATTGGTTGATCGATAGCAAAAATACCACGCAACAAGTTACTTACAAATGTATTCTTTGTAGAAAATTAAAGCCCATAACAGTAAATCATTTGATGGGCAAGCTACCCAAATCGCGAGGAACTGAAACGCGTCCATTTAACACAGCAGGTGTTCATTATTGTGAACCTTTTATGTTAAAAGAGAAAAAGTTTCGAAATACGTCGAAAATTAAATCTTATGTTTCGGTGTTTGTTTGTTTTGTCACTAAGGCAGTTTATTTAGAACTTGTGACGAATTTAACATCGGATACATGCCTGGAAGCCATTAAGCGCTTTATCGCGAAAAGAGGAAACCCGAAGTATATTTATTCAGACATTACCACAAATTTTATTGGAGTTAAAAATAAAATAATTAAAGTAAGAACATTTTTTCTAAAGGATGAAAAAGATCATAAAATACGCCACTTTTTCTAGAATGAGGAAATTCATTGGCATCTCTCACCTCCACAATCTCTACATTTCGGAGGACTGTGGGAAGTGTCAGTCCGTTCTTTTAAGCACTATTTATACCGAACATTAGGAAATTCTATGTTTAAATATGAACAGTTTAATACTTGTATTATTCAAATAGAAGCAATCCTCAATTCTCGACCCCTAACTCCTGTATCCTAATGATTTAAATGCAATTCCTCCTTTCTGTTTCCTTATTGGAGATTATATTTCAAATTTGCATGAATATGATTTAAGGAATTTGACAGAAAATGGACTATCACTCTGGCAACGTACTCAGCAAACTAAACAGCATTTTTGCCAGCGACGGTAGAAGGAATATCTAAACGAATAATGGCTTCGTAAAAGAACAATCTCAATACCGAAGAAATAAAAATTGGTGCATTGGTTACCATAAAAGAAGACAATGTTCCACCGCTGCACTGGTCACTAGGTCCCATAATAGAAGTACATGCTGGAGATGATAACATTGTAAGAGTTGCCACCGTAAAAACTCAACACGGTGTATACAAACGATGCATCAAAAAATTGTGTCCTTCATCAGTTGACGTATAAATAGAGCTATTTATTCATGTTTATATATAATATAATATAATATATTTATATATAAGAAAAATTTATATTTTTATATAAATGAATATATATATATATATATATATATAATAATATATATATATATATATATATAAAAATTAACATGTAGTAATTTATGTATCATATATTATTATAAAAAAAGTATAAATGTAGAGATATATATGGATGTAGTCCCATGAAGTATCAAATAATTGCGAATGTATATTATAGTAAAAAACTATTTAAGTAGACCATACAATCCCATAGTTAATCTCGATGTCATTTGGTTGAAAAAAATCGTTCAAGGCTGGGAGAATGTTCAAATCTAATAAAAGTTTTTTTTTTGTTCAACAGTCCGACGGCACTAGTAATTAGGGAAATTCCAAGTATAAGACCAACTGGTACTGTATGTATCATTAAACCATCAAATGCCGGGTTTTCGCCAAATTGCCATCAGCATGTCGCGCCAAAGTTACATGGCGCACGGGAAGGGCTCCCCTTCCAAAATATAAGATAGCCGAATAAACTATTACAAGAAAAGCACTTATTTGCTGCAGGATATTTAGTAACGCCTTCTAGGTTGTTGTTCTGCCTTGAGCGAGGTAATGTGTAAGATGAATTATAGAAGGAGATGAGATGTTACTCAGCCGTTTATTACTCACTCAGTTTATTAAATTTATATATGTGTAATATCGACTTGAAAATTTATTTACTCATCCTGTCTTAATAATTTAAAATAGTTAAAAAATATAATCCATAGACGCTTCAAGTTCATCTGTGAAGTGAGTAATAATTGAAAGTATCTATCACAAAAATAAAGAGGTAAGTCTATAAAAAAAAGAAAATATTTACTCACGCAAGGAAATAGACAGGGCTTATGCAATACCATCGTAATTATTTTATACGATTTTGTACGTAACTCGAGCCCAAACCATCCGATTTTTATTATTCAGGGTTCCTTGCAATCGGTATTTTTGCCAGTTTTGAACGTGATTATCAAATATCCATTTTTCAATCTTTGTAGCGTTTTGAAAATTCAATTGGACATTTCTTTTTATAAGACACACATGTGTGCTCACGGTCAGTTCGCCCGCGCCGTGAAACATCCATTTTTTCTTCATTATTTACAATGAAGTGGAGTGGGCTGTTATAAAAAAGCGTAGTTTGACAAGAAATATAGGTAAGGACCATTGTAGACGAAGGAACATAATCTTTATTCGTAAACTTGTGAACCTTGCTTCGTCAATGCGTTCGTACATCCAAGCAGTTACACGACTTTGTTGACAATAGACAGGGAAAATAACAACTACTGATCTTTGTCGTCTCGACTTCGTTTCGTTTTCCTTTGTTTGACCTCCTTTTCCTCGCTCGCAGACGATGACCCACTTCGAGTCCTGATTGGCTCACAGACATGAGCCCGTACTGCAAAAACTGTTAAAAATCGACCTACGTGAATATTAATATTTACGCATAACTTTTCATTGCCGATATTATGCCGCTAATATGAGCAATTAAATATAGGACACGGTGTATATATATATATATATATATATATATATATATATATATATATATATATTGATGCATTAATTATTATCGTATGTCTATTTTATCGATACGAATATAATAAATTAATTATGTATATACAATACTATTTCATGAATTATATCCTTATATGATTATTAATAATAATTAATAATATCCTCAGTTCAATCTTAAGTTAATATTGTGATCTAATTATAGACTTATGTTTTTATATCATATTTTTGCCGAATCTTGGATTGATTTTGTTTTGTTAAAATTTTCTTTTTAGGCAACTCAGCGGGGTATTAATGCCTGGGGTATTAATAGAAGAATTCGTTTTTATTGTTTTTGCTTGAGGTTAAGGTACGGAGCCAGCGTTCCGTTTCACTTAGTTACAAATATTGCATTAAGATAGAAAAATATGTAATCTTTCACGAAAATGTAGTAATTTTCGCTATAGTTTTATTTTCTCTTTCCCTAACGAATTTGATTTGACAGGAGTAGATGCAAATATATCTTTATTTATCGAAACTTCTGAATTTCTGGTTTAAGGTTTGTTTGATAATTGAGGCAGTTTCTGATACCAAGGACGATTCTAAGTGAAATTACCTTCGATATATTTTTTTTTTTTTGACGTGTCTTCAGAAATTTAGGTATTGGTCTATTTTTAAGTCTATTTTCCGGAATCAACTACAATCGAATATGTATATGTGCTTGCTGATTAAGTTGGTTGAGTGTGATGCGTGATTTTTTCCTGTATCTCAACTGCTTTCGTTCCGATGTCTATAGCTTACACTGTATTTAAAACCCTATCTTTTATTCCTGGTCATAGACCTAACTCGAAGCACTCAACTATAGATCTAGGTAATTTTCGTTTATAGTCTTTAGTAGTTTCTGCCTGAGTGTATAATTTATTCAATTTCAGTATTATTTTCAATATTCATTATTTAGAATTCCGTATTGTCTGCGGTGGCCGTTCGCGTCGCTGACCAGTTCAGCCTTTACGATTGGTAGAGATTGACGAGTTGAATAAAGTTTAACTGAAATCCTTTGTCTTTTTATTTGTTCGTTATGTAGCTTTACTGCGAATGTATGTTTAAAATTTAGAATATATACAGATAAAGTTTTAGATAAAGACATAATTTAGAAAATAGAATTTTCAAGATTTAAAAATTATTAAGTATACGCATATATATATATATATATATATATATATATATATATATATATATATATATATCTAGAGTTATAGAAAATATGTATAAAAAAAGATCTTTAGAATGTTTAATTAACTTAAGTTAAAAACTTGAAAGTGATAGACACAACTAGAAGCATGTGTGTATACTAACTACGCATATATCCTATTCACAAATCGCCCAGAGAAGAAACGCCAATCATCGCTGATACGTTTGCGTATATATGGAATGAGAAGAGACTGTACTCACTTGGTAACAGCCGGAAACTTTATGTTTCCTTGACCAGCGAAGATACAAAAAGTGTCTGCATTTACTTTACAGATGATACAAATCTCCAGGTGGGCAATCTGCTGACCAAAAGATAGACAGAGAGAGAGAAATACAGAGCGAGGCAGAGACCCTTAAAAAGGAATGGCATATTGAAATTAAGTTGTTGAGGTTAGAAAAATAGGCTATTGGTGTCATGGTTACTAGGGAAGACCAAAAACGAGCCATGTAAGAGATTAAGAAACAGTTTAATAAAAGGGTTATGCAGGTCAAACTAGATTTTGTAAAAGAGAGAGAGAGAGGTGCGTTCTTTCTTCTACAGAGACAGATCACTTTGGAATTAACACGCAGCATCATATGCCAAATTAAAGAGTCATGAAATTAGAATGCTATCATAATGTATAATGTTATTTATAAATTCGCATCCTAAAAATCGTCGCCATGACCTTTCTGGCTGATGAGACCGTTTTCGACTTCTTTGACACAGATTCATCGCGAGAAATCCATTGTTTTGAATAATGGCGTAGCTAAATGGTTGAACTTAATTATAAAAAGTTAGGGCAATGTTGTTGGATTACGGATTCACAGCTAATAATAAATTGGTAGACTAACAATCAGTACTTTTGAATCAGTATCAAGTACTTTTGAAAATTGACCGAAGTAAATGACAGAGCTTTAGCTGTGTGGCAGCATATAGCATCAGGAGAACATACGAAAAGTTTGAAACTACAGGTATCAGTTTTCTGGTAAGTTATCTCGACAGAGGTTAGATGATTTTCGTCCCGGACTAAACTATACAGCCAAATATACATAAAACTTTAATACCAAATAATTAAAGTTTAAAATAATCAGGCAATGATTCCCATTAGCGGTCGAACGCGGGATAATCAAAACAATGTGAACGCCAATATTAAATATACCTACATCGTAAACCTAGACCAGTCGAGAGCATGAAGAGATTCACGCGCGTCGCGAGAGAGAGCCGCAGCCTCGCGTCAGCCAGCGTGGAATAGATGTCCCGCGCCTATGAAATCGGGAGGCAGTAAGGCACTAGTCGCTACATTTCGAGCACCCAATTTTTATTAAATAATATATGAAATCTCATTTTTGATACCTTTATATTATTTAATATACGGCACGCATATAAAAGAATACGTGCAAATAAATATTATCATGAATAAATGAATAATTAAACCTGTGCGAGAGTCCCAAAGGACACAAGTATATAATTAAATATTCATAACGATTATTATCATTATAATATGTTATAATAATTACCATTGCTATTATTATTATAACCAAATATTATTGAGAAATCGATATAAGTCTTCATTAACTTAATTATTTAACATTATTGTTATTAAAATAAGCAAATATTAACCCGAGAGAAATATGATCGATTATTGTTTACATAATTGTAATTGTAATAATTATCATTATTTTATTATAATTAAATATTATCCCAAATCCGAAAGAATTCAATATTAACGTAATTATTATTTAATTCTTAGTACAGTTTGTTATAATAATTACTATTGTTATTATTATTTGTTATTATAATAATCATCATTAGAATTATTCTAATAACTAAATATTATTTAGAATACGAGCGAACTATATTATGAATTATTATTGTAAAACAACGCCAGAAATATTATGATATATTATGTGTACAAATAAGTTTCCGCCGTTTTGAAAAAATGGCGCCACCGATAAGATAGCATCGAAATGGACAGCTGTGAAAAGTCGTGTAGTATATATTCATCTGGAAAAAATCTAGAATCAGAATAATCTTTTAATACCTCTGACTTTTTGCTAGCATCACTCAGTTTTCGTCATGTTAACATGTCCAGTTTTAAGCCAAGTAAGCGTCATTTGCGGGAATTGTTAATTTACTTCTTTCATTTATAGCAATCTACAGCTGAAGCACGTCAGCTACTCATAGAAGCATATGGTGATGTTAATTTGAGTGAGAGAAGTTGTCGCAGGTAGTTCCAAAAATTTAAAGTGGTCATTATGACGTGGAGGGCAAAACACGCAGTGGAAGAACCAATGTTTCTGGTGACACAGAATTGGAAGAAGAATCTATGCCAAACGCAAGAAGAACTTGGACAAGAGTTAGTAGTGACTCAGCCAGCTATTTCACAATGTTTTAGAACCCTGGGTATGGTCCAAAAGCAAGGAAATTGGGTTCCTTATGAATTGAAGCTAAGAGACGTCGAACGTCGCTTATTCGCTTGCGAACAATTGCTCAAAAGGGAAAATTTTAAAAGATTTCTACATCAAATAGTGACGGGAGATGAAAAGTGGATTCACTACGATAACAAAGCGTAGGATGGGAGGATCGTGGAGTAAACCCGGGCAAGACAAACATTCATGGCAAGAAACTAATACTGTGAATTTGGTGGGATCAGCTTGTAGTAATCTCTTCTGAACTACTCCAACACACTAGAACCGTCATCGGAGAACGTTACCAACAACAGCTGATGCAATTGAGTCGAGCATTGAAGAATATAAGTTCACGATATGCCAAAAGGCAGGACAAGGTCATTTTTCAGCATGACAAAGCTCGGCTACATGTTGTAAAAATCGTACAGAAAACGTTAGGAGGACTGAATTGCAATGTCCTATCCAATCCCACCCGCCGTATTCACCAGATATACGTTCAGATTACTACCTATTCCGGTCGATGACTTATGGTCTCGCTGAGCAGGACTTCACTTCTTACAAGGAATTGAAGAAATGGGTCCGTTCGTGGATCGCCTCAAAAGGCGAGAAATTTTTGAGAACGGGTATCCACTTGCTGCCCGAAAGAAGGTAAAAAGTAGTAGGAAGTGATGACCTTTGGAAGTTTGTACCTTTTTATACAATAAATTCTTATTTCTTTATAAGAAACGGTGGAAACTTATTTGTACAGCCACTAACTTTATTATAATAATATTATAAATGCACGAGCGTCGTCAAGGACGAGAATACCAATAAATTATTATTATTATTATTATTCTAAATAAGTATCCGAGAGAATTAAATCACGTATTATAATTGTAAGACGGCGCCGAAATTATTATAAGAATAGCAGCATCCTCAAGAGTAAAATCACAAATGGGCATTATATATAGCACAGTATATTGTAAGAATGAGAGTCGACTGGCCATATGGGAGTGGCTCATAGTGGATGATTCCCTTCCAATCACACCAAACACACAGCAAAACCTTCCTGGCCGTCAATCCCGGCTTGGACACTGTTTGGGATGGTCCCCCGACTTAGGACCACGACCGTTTTTGCTTGATATTGTCGTATGTGATCCATTCGTCGTCGCAGTCACCATCCGCTTCAAAAATGGGCCGAGGTCGTTCCGATTCAGCAGCAAATCGCAGGCGTTGGTTCGGTCCAGAAGGTTTTTTACGTCAAATCATGCGACACCCAAACATCAAGATTTTTTTTATATCCAGCTTCTGTGGATCGATTAAAATGGTTTGGTGACTAACTCTCATCTCCTGGGCGATGTCACGAGATGCCACATGCCGGTCTAATTCGATAAATGTCATGATTTGATTGTATTCGTCGTCACAGATGTTCCGCCGGCTCTTTTATCCATGGTGACGTTTTCACCGACTCTGAATCGTCGAAACCATCCCCAAAATACCATTAATCTCATGGAACGTTACTCTAGCAGATTTTGCCTTTGACGAAGGAAAGCTTTAAAATAGTGCGAATTTCGGCGTTAGTGAACTCCATGTTTACACGTGTATAACTTTTGATCCAAATATCCAAACTAATCATACATAGCATCGTTTTGTACGTTATGCCAAGACCTTTCAAATGATATATAGTATTGCCAGATACGAGCTCTATAGCGCGAAATTCATAAGACAAAAGGGCGGAAGGGAGATATTTGACAACCTAATATTAAAACCAATCCATGAAATTGGGACGATCGCTCATAGGAAATTGAATTTGCTTATAACACAGGTCAGAGTGAAACAACTAAATATACGCCAGCATATCTAAATGTCAGCAAAGAACTATGTCCTCCAGGTTCTATAATACAAGTTAAATGATTAAATGGAAATACATCAAATAAAAGCTGCGTGCAATGATTACACGATGCCTTAGAGTTTATGAGAGGACAACAGGCAAAGAGTTTCCAGAAATAGAAACACAATTACAATCTAGGCAGATGAGTTTGGAAACGCACGATTATTGAAAAAAAAATTTAAATGGACAGACGATTTATCCAATAAAATGGATGGCTTTAATACGAAATTGGCGCCAAAATTTGAAGGACCGTTCATACTGTATAAACAAGTATCACCTCTTATCTTTGATGTACAAGATAACCAGAAAATTATAATATCTCATATCCATGTTATGGATATGAAACCAGCTCTAGATAATCATGTTAAAGATGTTGCCTTAATTAATTAAAAAATTCATTAATCAATTAATTAAAAAATTAATTAATATTAATATAAATTAATATAAAAAAATTAATATAAAAACTTTATGGAATAAATTCAGTAATCAGGCAACAGTGTGACGGCAGAAGTTGGACTAGCGACTGTTAGAACATAGTGTTAAAATTCAGTGCTATGGACGGACGCTTTCTGCGTTCATAAACATTGGCGTGCTCCTTTCCACAGTATCAAGTGACATTAGTCGTATATTACACAACGGAATGCCGAAGTGACACACGGAACTCATCAACTCTAACTAAACCGAGCTCTCGTATATTCAGGAACATTACCGCGAATACAAACTAGCCACACGTTAAAAGGGAAATTCACATTTAACGATAAAAATTATGAAAGAAGTTTTGCCGTAGTAGATGAGCAGCCAGTCTATATCATTTTTGGGATAACGTATCCTGTTACATGCACCATCAGCAGAAGCACGAGAATATCATGCGGAAAAAAGGAAGAACAGAACTGTGTATTTCCATTTTTCTTTTTGGCAATGACGACAGATGAACTCTATGTGTCACTAGAAGGTCGCATTATTTCATCTTTTAGGATCTTATCGATTTCTTCGTGAGCTAAAGCTTACATTGCCGAATTTCCGGGCCGATACTTCTTTTTGATTGGATTCATTATTTCTAGAACTATTTCATGAGTTATGAATGGTATTGATTCTATAATTTCATAAAACTTATTTATATCGTTTATGACTGTTGTTGTTTATAAATGTTGTTCTTATTTCCTTATTAGATTTGTCGATCCACTGGGTTCTTTTATTGTAAACAATTGTTCAATATCGGCCTGTTCGTTCTGGTTTATTCTGGTCATTTAATTGTAATTTTATGTTTATATTACGGAAACCGTCCATTCCGAGTAAAATACAATAATTGAGGTCCTTAATTATAAAAAAGTTTTGTTTTTTATGGTCACCTTGTATTTATTATAACGTAATACATTTTCTAGAACCATTTATTTTAATTCCACTAACTAGTACAACAATATGATCGTAATCCTAAATATAAAGGATACAGATTTTTGCTAATCTTTCACTCACGTATGAACATACGGAGTCTGGGTCGAGAGCCTCAAAATCTCCAAACATTTTTTTTCTAAAAATTCGATTATCATTTTCGTGTTTTGATTCTTCGGTCCGAGCTGAGTTCGGTGTCTGCTTAAGCCATGGCTGATTTCTCGGAGTATGCCACTTATACTCTGTAGTATAAATATCGTCCTTTTCGTAATAGGAGTAAAAAATCTTTGTTTTATTTGGATATTTAAATCATTGATGAGCCTTTTCCTTATCTCCAACAGCATTGCCTTTCATAACAACGTAGACAGCGTGGTTCTCGGTAAAAATGTTGAACTTTCCCTTCTGCAATTATATGTCTAGTTGCTTGACTGCTGAACTTTTATTATATTTCCTTTCTTTTCTATCTGTTTTTTAGTGTTTAATAATTCGTCTACATGTTAAATTATATCGGTTATGGTTTTTATACCGTCTCCTTGAAAAATACGTTTGTATTCTGCTATTATAAAACATTGTTTCTGCTTGCTGTTCTTCGCTCAAAATTTTTCATATTCGCATCAACCTGTTAACTGTGTGAGTAAAATTATAAATACTTTCGACGACCTCTTATATTATGTATATATCGATGTTTCTAAATGTCTAACCGTCCAAGAAACGATATGCACGTTACAATTCGTATACATTTTCAAAATGAATATAAACATTCTGAATGACATACCTTTGACGTGTTTTCGAAAAAGTCTTTGGAAGAATAATCGGCGTATATGAGTGATGTTATTTGATCTATAACTCCATATCAGATTGAAGCTTTATACGGTTATTAATTGTTACTGATGTTGTTGTTGCAAATGTTTGAAATCGATTTTAATTTCTTTTATGGTTTTGGAAGGCGGCAATACGTGACGGTTGATTTGGATAATATACAAGATAGACCCAAAAAACTGAAATTTACAAAAAACTTTTGATTTAAAATAATTTAATTGTACTTTTTTTTGCGGAGTCTGTGAATGCTGTTTATGCATCTCCGATGGTCGTTCAGCAAGAATGGTCCTGAAAAACAGCCACCGAAGTATGTGCGACTCGACAGAAAACCTATGTCACTACGCACTAAACACATATCTCCGTGTTGTACCGACACCAGTCCGGAACTGTTATGCACATTACTTCAGCCTGGGCGGCCATCCTTTCGTGGTCATTTCACGTCCGCATCTTTCATTCCAGATTCTCATTCATACTCGATATTACATTCACTCTTCACAGACTTTCAATCGTCCAGACATCCATCTGCTCTTTTGCTCTGAAGCACATTCATAACGTATTTTGCGATCAACCGCCAGCTGTCCGCGTCCGTCATCATAATTTTCGTCACGTTTTCTGGCGTGATCGCTCCTGACCTCGTCTGTAGCTCTAGTCGTGGCTCAGTCCAATGTTCGCACACAAAAAATGTGTGCTCCGCATTGTCCCAAGCCCATCCGCAGTACTTGCATTCTGAAGAGGCGACCCTCTTCATCTTAGAGAGGTATTTACGGAAGTATCCGTGTCCGGATATAAGTTGGGTAAGGTAGAATTCCACCTCTCCGTATTTACTCTCTATCCACGGGCCGATTTCGGGTATTAGTCTTTTCGTCCATCGTCCTCTTTCGTCCGTCGTTCACCGTCTCTGCCATATCTCGATGGTCTTCGTCCGTTCTTCAGTCACAGCGTCTTCCCTTCCAACGTTTGGGCCCCGCTCGTAAATTCGCTTCCGTTTGGCAGCGAGCAGATCGATGGGAATGACCCCAGCAATCACGAAAACGGCGTTCTCAGACACGGTACGATACGCACACCCGATTCTTAACGCGCCCACCCTTTGTACGCTTTTCATGGCGTTCGCACGTTTCCTGATATTCAAGGGGTCGGCCAAAACTTCTGCCCCGTAAAGCAAAATCGAGTGGGTAACGCTCATCAGCAGTCTACGAATGTACTGTTTCGGTCCGTTCGTATTGGCCATCAGTCTACTTAGAGCCTTGGTCTTTTCTGCTGGCCTTGTCGCCGCGTTACGTATATGGGACCAGAAACTCTGCTTCGTATCCAAGGTAACTCCAAAGTACTTGACTTCGCTCCGGGTTTCCAGTATTTCCGTCCCTAACGTCATCGGAACCACCGTCTGTATACGTCTGCGAGTCAGCAGCAAAAACTCAGTCTTTTGCAGCGCGAGCTGCAGTCCGTGATCTGGAATCCATTCGTTCACGCGTCTCATGACCTGATTCAGCTTTAACTGAATCAAGTGATAGTCGCGTGCAACTATCATGGCTGCCACATCGTCGGCATAGGCAATGAGGCGCGCGTCTGAGGACATTTCTAGTCTCAACAAACCGTCGTATTGTACGTTCCAGAAGTCGAAGCCTAAAATGAAACCCTGCGCCACCCCCGCTGTAACGCGTTTCCATTTCTTTCCGTCCAAAGTATCATACGTCAGTCCTCGGTTCTGTAAGTAGTCCCGTATGCTACGAAGGAGGTAGGAGTCAACCTTGAAAGTCAACTCCAACGCCTTCAGTATCTCTGTCCATTTTGCAGAGTTAAAGGCGTTACGAACGTCCAGGGTCAGCAGCAGAACCAGTGGTCGGGTTGCATGACAGCCCCTGTTCGCCGCATGAAAGATGTTCGTCACGTCACCTATAGCTCCAATTTTCGACCGTCCTTTCCTAAATCCGTGTTGTTGTTCGGATAGGTCTCCGGCGTTTTTAATTGCCTGTGACAGTCTTGGTCTCAGCAGTAGCTCCAACAGCTTCCCTACCGTATTTAGTAGGCAGAGAGGCCTGTATGAAGAAGGCAAATCGGGGTTCCCCTTAGACTTACAGATGAAAACCAATCGAGCTTCCTTCCAGAGCCTGCTAAAAACTCCCTTCACCAGACACCCGTTGTAGAAACTCAAAAGGATGTCCGGGCGGCGTGAAGCGACCACCCGTAACACCTCACCAGGTATGCCATCGGGACCCGGGGCCTTGTTAGGCTTCAACGCATTCGAAGCTCTGCGGAGGTCTTCCTGCGTGAAGAGGGGGTTCTCTACATCTGTCATTTCATTTGTCGCGTCCGTTCTGTTGGGATGGGTTGGGAAAAGTCTCTCAACTATCCGCTCCATCACTTTCGCGTCGTATCGTTGCTCTTATTCTTGATATAACTCACCCGATTTTAACACGCCCTTTCCTTAAAAGGTCGGTAGCCTCTTTTACGCCAAAATCGCAGACCGCCATTCTCTGTCCTCGACTGTTCACGAAAACATGGGGCCGACGGTCTGCAGTCCATCCCGTTTCCCGATTTAATGCGTTCGCGATGTCCTTGTCGGTCGTGACACAGTCCAAGTCTGGGAATTCCAGTGTCACCCTGGAGGTCAAATCTTTTACGCGTCCAGTCTCTCCGACAGCATCTTGAAGAACCTGTCGGAAGTCCGTTTCGTTGTTCAGTCTGGACAGCTGTAAAAGTACCGCGCCGTCTTTTGTCTTTCTTATTGTTCTGACTTGAGTAGTACTCTTGTCAGGGTCCACCTTTTGCCGTATTGTTCGTACCACATCTACGTACGTCTGTTCCTCAGCCGGCTTGATCATGATCGCTCCTCCCCTGCCTTTGAGGTTAGGGCGATCAGACCCGCGACCTTGGAGTCTCGTCTCACTATCCGCACTTTCTCCTTCCAGCACAGCCCGTTTCCCATTACTTTTGAGCTGCCCTTGTTTATAATCATAAAAAAATTTCTAATAAGAGAAAACTTTTATGTTAATATTAAAAAATTTTCAATATATACATATTTACTCGTCAGTCGCGGCATGCGCCGAATGTAAACATTGCACGACCTCGACGCGTCCGGCCGGCCGGCCGGCGGAGGAGAGCAGAGCCGGGAGAGGGGGAGCGAAGGGTAGTCGCGGAGAGGAGAAAAGAGTAGCTTTCTTAGAGTCGTGTTTCGAGACAAGAGAGTAAAGCCACGTGCGTCCGAGCCATGTAGAAAAGAAAAATTACAATTTCGGGGTTTCGCGCACGGGCTCGAAACGACACGGGAGGAAGACCGCCCTCGTACCAAGGGCCGTGTGCTGTATAACAACGTGTCCTAGGCCAGCGAAGAGGAAGTACAGGTGAGAGCGCGAGGACCGCCCACGAGAGCCAACGGCTGTCAACACCAACTAATTTGGATAAATATTAACTAGTAATAACATAAGAACTATACTGTGTACATAACTATAGAATTAGGATGTTTAGATTTATTTAATATAGAAGTTTATATCTATTTTTAATGGATTCATTAACATCAGGAACCAGTAGTACTTTTTCATTCCTGTAATGAATAAAATGCTGAAAATCCAGTTTTTGTCCTACTACCTTCGGTATACGAGTTCTTTTATGCTTCATATAATCAGAACTCCAATCAACTATTATTTCCTTCAGCACGTCCGTGCACTCTATATGATTTATACTAACGATTTCCCGATTTTTAAATTTATAAACTGGCTATATATTTTTCTACTCCAATCAATTCTATCAGCATATTTTTCTATATCCACGACTAATGTCGAAATATCATTATCGAATTTCATAATTTGTATTATTTGTAATAATTTCTTTGTAATAAACTAAAAACCAATTGTAAACTAAAATATTCTTACAATTAAAATTAAAAACTTTTTGATTAATAACGAAATAATATTAGAACTAATAAGTATATTCAGATATGAATATAGAGTTGATTAATGATAAAGTATAATAGAATCTTTTAACAAGCTTTAAGTATTTTATTATTCTAATATCTATAGAAATTCATCCTGTAGAGGAACTCTAAATACCAAAACTGTCCGCAGAGAGTTACTTCGCTTCTAATTAATTCGTGAGTGACCATATAGTGCTGTGGTTAATATATAATACTTTGGTCTATTTCATTTGACGGCGATCAAGGCAGAAGTTATTTTGCATAGAATAAATTTTGTAAGGAGTGTTTGAGGATCTCTTTCATAGTATTATATGAATTTTGAAATTAGGATATATATGTGTAATACTGTGATTTCAGAAAAATCCTCACATTACTAATATAACAATAATCAAGGTGACTTGCGTTCTCAGATTTTTCATTTTTTTCTTAGCGTGCAAGCCAAGGATCACAAATGAGCTATTTCCAAATGATTTGAAGCTTTTGCCGTCTAAATAAGCTTATTAACACTCGGTAGTACGTGATATTTAAACATTGCCAAAGAACACTATCCCAATGAGATTAGATTATCTTTTCCAATAACAATTGAATTTAAAAAATTGATTTGTTTATCAGATGCAATAACATACGAGATTAACCATTCCATCTTTCCTATATTTATTTAGTATTTTTCATACGTAGTAAGGTGACCTATAGTATCATTTTTGATTAATTCTATTCTAGTCTGATCTTGATCTTATTAGAATAAGTTCATTCTTCATATTAACTATTTGTTTATAATCTTGGTCCAAAGTAAAAATAAGAGGAATAGCTACATCAAAGTTTCCGTGTGAATCTATTAAAGTTTGTTTCTTTGGTCATTACCAAGTCGGCCTGTATTCTCGAGCATGAGAAGCTGTTGGTATGGAATGAATTTTAACCTTTCACGACATTTTCTCTAGCTCTACTCCTTTAATTGCATAGCAAATTTCTTTAAATAGATGACAAATACCATGGTCAGCAAATTTGGTTTTAGTTAGTGGATTTCTATCAGCAATGTACAACTTTCCACAGATTTAAACAGCACTATGTAATGGAAGAATACATAGTTGTTTATTGAATTGAAATACGAAATTTTCTAGTTATTGTCAAAGTTTAGAGATGCGTATGTTTGATGTGTGCAATCTTTACAATAAGTGATGGACTCATTGAATTTGACTGTTTGGATTTTTAGAATTTTGTCCAATTTTTCAGGAAGCTTTTAAAAAAATTATATAAGTTATATTTTTTTACCAACTTTTAGACCTAGATTTTTTAGGAACCGAAAGTTTTGCTGTGTTAACGATGTCCGCTTTTTTCGGTCGGTGTGTGATTATCATGATCGATCGTTTATCTGCATAGCAGACTTATAAACAATTACCAGTATACACATTTCATACGAAGACGAATAGAGATATCCTATCTTATAAATTAATCATATTTCTTCGACTGATTTGAATTAAACTAATAAATATTGTTATCGGTCTTACAGTCTTTATAATATAATTTATTAGCTAAAATAATGACAGTCAGACGGTCCTTGTTTATATTCACCCACAAAAAATCTGAAATAAAACTTATTGCTACAATAAATTATATTAAAAATTAAAAATTAAAAATAAAAATAAAATAATAAATAAAATAAAAATAATAAAAACAATATTCTATGTTAGTACAGGACAACTCCAAAGTTCCATTCTCTTATTTGCTTAGAGCTATCGCCCTTTGCTCTTCTATGATGTTAGTGTATCCATGATATGGATGCTTTATTATTCTAAGTATCTTTTATCATCATATGGACTTAGAGCAATTATTTACTATTTTTTTATGAACTATTTGTGATTGTGAACGAATATTGCACGTCCCGCGCTGTACAATTACGACATCTTCTTTAATTTTCAAAAATGATTGACTTCATGAAAACGACCGATTGAATTCCATTAGTTTTGTTCACTATCTCTCCTCCTGTTATTAACAGACTCTTCATTTAGCTGCGTAGACCAATCAATTTCAACATCTACTTGCTGTTGCATTCGTCTTTTTATTTATACATGGTACTCTATACTCATTATTTTCATCATAATCGGAAGTATCAAATCTGTGTATAAATATCTTCTTTCATTATTTGATACAAACAATGTCCTCAACATCGTATATCCAATCTCTTTGTTTAAATATAAGAAAGCTTACAGTTTTCTCCTTGTTCTTTCGTATAAGATTCACGAAAATCATAAGCTAAAGTCTTTGCTAAATAAAGTATAGAATGACAAAATTATATAGATGTCTTATTTGTGACATTTCTTTTTTAGCTAACGAGCAACAAAATTTTCATCAAAAACAGCATAACTCTGAAAATTTGGTACAGCTAGGAGTGCTTCTACTCCATATCTACTTGTAAATTTATTCAGTAACCATACATCACCAGCGGATCGTTCTCGCCCAATACACTTTTCAAAAATAGCATTAATTAAAAGATATAGAAGAGTTATTAAAACTCATTCTTTGATTGCTCTTTTTAGTATTAAATTCTATATAAGGTTTTAATCAGAATTTTTGCTCCAAATTCAAAATTCTATTCAAATTAAGATCGCAAACTAAGATTGTTATCCTTCTGTTTTAAAGCTGGTGATCTATGTTGCTTTGCACAAAAAGGTAAATTGCGATGCTGGTCGTTTGATTCATTAGAATATTCCCAATCTAGCTCAGTATTATCATCTAATCATACAATCTTGATTCAAAGTCAACCCACTTGAATTCTCTGATTAATAGATGTTGTACCATTAACCATCTATATAGATTATTTAGATCATAATATAAATGTATTTTAGTTTTCTTTGTTTTATGGTATGATGAACTGATGCATTGTAGACTCTTGAATAGGGATTACAATATTGACATATTCCACCTCGATTTTAAGAGTTATTCCAAATATCAATCTTGCTGTAATGTAAAAATGAGCGGGACAGAAGACAGAAGTAGTATTCATTTAAATTAAACATGTATAATTTAAATTAGATGTTTAATTGAATTTTAAATTAATTTTCATTGAAGAACATAACTAAATATTTTCCTAAAATTCTTATATTGCGCCAATCCCATTCTTGAACATTATGTTTGTACTCTTTTCAGAAATTTTTGAATCCGTTAATTTATTATAAAATTAATTTTACTCTAACAGTTTTCTACATGTTAATTTGTTTGATCCATCAACAAAATCGAATGTAAATATATATTTTTCATCTAAGAAAATCAATATTTTCATTGAAGAGTGTATCTGACTGAAATTCCTGCACCACGATTGGTAGATTTCCCAGAGGTGAACAAGGCTAAAATATTAGGAGGGAAACTGAGTTTCCTATCTTTTTTAACGGAAAAAGGATATTTATGCTGGAAAATGGATACACGTTAGCGGAATGAAAATATTTTCCGTCATTTTCTACTATTATTTCCCTTCTTTCTGGTAATATGGTGATGCCGTCGCGAAAGAACGATGGCGGTTTTGAGGCGATCCAATCATCCAAAAATTTTGGCCCTTGTTGAACATATCGGAAGTACGCAGCACAAGGTCATGTTGCATCGATCTGAATTGGTGGTAATCAGAACGCGATATGTCTGCAGAGTACGCTGGGTGCGGCACCACTTCCCATTCGAGCACAGTATGTTGACGGCTTTCGCAATACGTCACTGAGTGTTGTCATGCAAGAGAATGAGTTTGCGCCTATTTCTCACGATTGCTGATCGATGTTCGATAAATTTATGTTACAAATCATTCAGTTGACTTTTGTATACCTCGTCAGTAACGATTTCATTTAGTTTTAGCAGCTGGTAGTACAACACACCCTGTTGGTCCCACCAAATGCATATCAATACCTTTTGGCCGTTTTGGTGGCAATATGGACAGTTGTCCACCCATAACTTTTTGCATTTCGGATTGTGATAGTAGATCTACTTTTGATGACCAGTCATAATATGCCACAGAAAATTATTCTTTTTTTGACTGGCAAGCAAGGACAGTGTAATGTTGTATCGATTCATAATGGCACTTTTGGTCAAATCATGTGGCATCCATTTTCCTTTTTTATGAATCTTTTCCACTGCATGTAAACATTAGCCAAATGCTCTGTCACTGACTTCTAACTTATTAGCGAGTTCTTTCTGCGTTTCAGCAGAGTTTCCGTCCAATAATGCTTGCAATTCAGTATTTTCAAACTTTTTCGGTCATTGAAAACGTTCTTTGTCATTAACATCAGTATCTCCACTTCTAAACCGCTGAAACCACTCTTTACATGTTGTAAGCGATAGAGCTTGTTCGTCATAATATTCTTGAAGCAATCGACAAATTTGTGCCACACTTTTTTTCAAATCAAAGTCGTGCAAAAGGACTCGTCGAGAAAACGATTTATGGATTTATTTTTCAATGATTAAAAAATGATAATATTTACCCAAATGGTGGCGACTGTTAGCTGAATTTTATTGGCAAATACTTAAACTAAAAAATAAGTACTAGATCCGATACAATTAACTATTCATACTACTTATATCGCAATCTAAATGTAAAGGTTGGAAACTAAGTTCGCTTCCGAATAGCTAAGAATGGATTAATCTAAAACATTTCCCATAGCTATCCATATACTTCGTGAACGAATCTATTTCTTTCGTTATGTAGAATTAAATAAACTCTATCTTTTTTTATCGTAAAGCTAGCAACTTATTTTAAAAGAAAATGTTTATCATAATTCACATTATGAAAACTCACGGGAATGAATTTCAAATCTTTACAGTTCACATTACATGAACTATGAACTGCAGTTCTGAAACTAAAGAGAAAATATTAGTTTGTTACAAGTTGTAAAAAATGAAATTTCTGGTTTATCTAATCTAGTATAACCTAAACAAAGAAGATCATACCGTGACGTATGCTAGCAATGATCTCTTATTGCAATTTATTATTCTCGACATAGTTTTTGCCATGCATGACACTCAGTCAGCTATTGAAAAGATAATTCCTCCAAATCTATCAGTTAAAACGGTTTTAGTATCTTATAGAGTTTTTCTTCAACAATTACTTGTACTAACTAGCTAATTTACGAAGAAATCAGTACAAGAGTCTCTTCACTAGTTTTTTATCTATAAGATTTATATGCACATAATTGTTAGTCATAGCTGTATTTCAAACAATAGTGTATACTGAAAGCTTCATGAAGTTGATAAGCATTCTCCTTTTTGTTTAATACGCATTTGAAATCTGCATAAATTGCAATAGGCACTTTCTCACTCTTTTTATATTATTCTAACTTTATAATATTATTCCATGAGTTTGATAAATTTATCCGGCTACCGCTAAGATGATTACAATGCTTTTCTTTTTAGGCTATTTTCCCATAAAAGATTTTGAAATATCTTCTACTATGATAATGTTTCATATGATAATTATTTACTGTTGAATCTAGAACTGTAGAAATAATTTTAGTCCAAACACAATGATATTTACGCAAACTACCATTGCCATCATGAGGAATATTACTTTCTTCCTCTTCATCTGTGTAGAAGTTTTGAACTAGGAAAAGATTTATATGTTTTTCTTTCAAAAATTTGAAAACAAGATTAACTTCATGTCTAGATCTTCGTCAAAACCATGTACAAATTTACTGAAATATGCACTTTTTAAAATTTAGAATCATATTTTAGTTTTCTATATCACCAAAATTCAACTCGTCGATTTATTGATTATAATTACTATTACTGTCAGATTCAAAAAGAGATCCATGTCAGATTCAAAAAGAGCTTGCTGCTTCATTGGGGATCATGCAACAAGCCGTTTCCCAGCATTTAAAAGAGTGGGCATTCATTCAAAAGGTGTTGAACTGGGTGTCGTACGAATTAAAAGTGAGAGACGTCGAACCGCGATTTTGTATCTCCAAAATGCTGCTGCAGCCATATAAAAATAAATCATTTTTGTATCGTATTGTCACTGGTGATGAAAATAAAATAACCCAGCTTATTCGTTTGGAGGGAATATTACCGGAAAAATTGACAGAATATGAGACCAGGCATAAGTCCATCATTTTCCATCACGACAATGCCCGGACACATGTTGTGGCGTTGGTCAAAAACTACTTGGAAAATAGTCGATGGGAAATTCTCCCTCACTCTGCCTTGGAGTATAAACTTGGAACTATCTGATTACCATAAATGCTTGAATCAATACAGAACGCTCTTAAGGGAATGCGCATTAGTATAGGAAATCCAAAATTGACTCGATACGTACTTAAGCTCGAAATTTTTTTGATCTGAAATTCATAAATTACCAGAAAGATGGGGATTTTCCAGAAGAAAGGGAAATGTATATATTTTGATTGAGGATATTCTAAATAAAGGGTATATAACCATGATTTTATAATAAAACATCACATTTTGGGGAAGAAAACCGCTGTACAAGTTACTTGTCCATACAATATGATTTTGCTTCTGATATTTTATAATATAACTAAATAATATAGCAAAACTTATATCTAGTGTAAATCTACATTATCATATTCTAATTCTTTTTATTTTTTTGGTATATTTAAATTATATCACCATGCCATTATTTTCATGCTATCCGTTTTTTAAGGCAGTATTCTACTTTACAAGTTTGAAAAAAAATGTTTTTTTTTTACATTTTTAAATGTAAGTTGAAGGCATATCATATGGCCCAGGCATCGCTGATTGAGCGAAAGATATTTTTTTCTACGATTTTTCACTTACAAAAACTTTAAACGCGTTTTTCTCAAAACAGCGTTTTCAAGTACCGTGGTCGTGAAAACTAAAAAACTTCTTGAACCGATCCTTATGAAATTTGGAATAGATATTCTATACGTTTTTATCAACCGTCCTAACTACAATCAACTTAAAATTATAATTATAACTATATTTTTATTGCAAAAAAGACGGAAAAAAGCAATTTTTGTTTTCTTTCGTATTTTAACCGCAATTTTGTCGATTTTTCACGTACATAAAATATTCTAGTTAGATCGGTTTCTGGAGTCATAATGAACATACAACTTTTTGATTTTTTTATTTCAGATCATCCGTCGGCAAAATTTTACGACCACGACAACGTTACCTACTTTTTGAGGTGTTGGCTTTGATCATACTTTATATGTATAAAAAATGTATAAAATAAATAAAAAAAATTTTTCTATGTACTTCAAGAGTATATTTATTAAGCATTTCAAATCCTACATCTATATCTTCAATAGAATTCTCAGAAAAATTTCACAAAAATAGCCTTTTTTTCGAGGGTTTAAAGTAGAATATTACCTTGAGTCTTAGATATAATTATTTGGCCACTTGAAGGATACCCTAAATTTTGTACTAGCGAACACCTGCATCTTTGCTTGAGAAATCCTTGAAAAACTCTTACATCCGTTCAATGGATTTGAATCCAATTGAGGAATGGACGTGGAGTTCTTTGTGGGCAACTACCAAATTCTTTCTACTCCCTTTGTTACGAGCATCACTGCTACTACCACTGTCGCTGCCAATACTTCTACCACTGCCATTACCACTACCGCTATAATAAAGATACCTTTATTTTTCTTTAAAAATAAAGGTATCTTTCTTTAATCTTGCGAGTAATTAATCAATAAGTGACTATGACGTGGTGAGGACACCATATTTCTACTACTCCCAGAGACTTCCCTTTTCACATCTTATACATGTGGACTAGAGATCATCCCAGAAATTCGCAGCTCAAGAGCAATGTCATTTTTTTGCTCGGCATATTTTTGGAGGAGATAAAGTGATACGCTGAAAAGAAAGGTGCATCACAACGGATACTAGCGCACTTTGAGATGAGAGAGTCTTTACCATTATGCTTTCATACTTGTATTCTTGTAGTCTATCTACGGATATAGTTAACCACTTCATCGGTGAACGGTAAATCGTAAACCAAGTATATGAATCTAGTTCTTTTGTTAAGTTTTTTTAAATTTTATTATTTTGTTAAGTTGAAAAATTATAATTACAATTTGAACAGCATAAATATTGAAATGGTAAATTTATGTATAAAATGATAATCTTTATTCCAATATAAAGTACTTGATTATAAATTAATTAACTTGATTAATTAAATCATTAATTTTTTTATTTTGCTTTCATTCAGTATTAAGTATAAAATGAACGGTAAGATCCTTTTTCTATTCATATTTTCATGATTTTTAATTTATGTAATAGAGTTTTTTTATGTTATTTAACGTCGCTCTATTTATGCTTCCAAATATCGGTGCTAATCAGCGACGGAGGTCTACGATGTGTTTGTAAACAAAGCACATGTAAATTATTACAGCGGTTGCTGTATCAATCGGCCGAGACCGGGATTTGAACTCGGATCACTAAGTTACTAGTCCTTCGCTCTAGCGATCGAGCCATCGTAGGACTCATGTAATAGAGTTAGAAAAAAATTCAAAGTAAAATATATATTTTGTAACTATGTTTTTTTGTAATTTACGTAGTATAATATTGTTAAAAATAAAAAGCTTTTATTCAACTTATCCGAATATCAGAATTTGCGCTAATATGACAACATTATACAATGGCTTTATTCAGAACTGGACACTTTGTTCAAAGACTTTCTGGACTAATTTTACATCAATGTATCTGTAAATTTTCAGTAATATCATGGGAAGAGTAACCCAGGATTACTGTAATATTTTTTTATTTTTGCTGTAATAAAGATGTCTGTACTTTGATGAAATTGTGGCACTTGAGTTATGCAGATGCAATTCTATTCTTCTATACATTTTTGCACATTATACCTTAAATCTTTTTATATTTAAAGTGGTGCATTTAAATAATGTATTTTGAAGACGTCACAGAGTATTGCTCACAATGTTATTAAAACTAATGAAGACTTCTCTACATTATATACTAACTCAAGAAATTTTTTCCATGTAAGGGGCTGAACATTAGGTTCATCAAAGTTTTACATTATGTAACAATATGACAGCAATATTATAAAACAATTGTGCTAAAATATGCCAAAATGCAACATTGTAGCAATATTACAGAAATGTGAACATTTCTGTATTTTTTACCCTTCTGTGACATGAATCGCTATAAATCTACTATATTTGTAAGAGAATACAGCGTTTTCGACTATATTAGTATTATAATTATACAAATACTAAATAACTTGTTTGAATTTTTCAGGTAAGCGGTTTACGGTTTGAAACGCAGTTAAGAACTCTCAACCAATTTCCCGATACGTTACTCGGTGATCCTATTCGACGAATTCGCTACTTTGATCCGTTACGCAATGAATATTTTTTTGATCGTAATAGGCCATCGTTTGATGCTATTTTATACTACTATCAAAGTGGAGGTCGTTTACGTCGACCTGTGAATGTGCCTCTTGATGTTTTTTCTGAAGAAATTAAATTTTATGAGCTTGGAGAATTGGCAACTAATAAATTTAGGTGAGTGTCAATATTTAAGTTTAAATTAAATAAATAAAATTAGTATTCGGAATTATTCTATTTATCTATTTACTTATTTCGTTCACATATTCTCTAGTCATAGCTTTACATATGAAACATTGTATTGATATAATTATTGTGAAATACTATTATAAATAATAATAAGATGAAATAATAATTGTGATTGAAAAGCATGCAGTAGATATAATATACCAAAATAAAACAACTACTGAATGATGCTCTCGTTAATTAATAAATACTGTTTAGGACTCGTAATTTTGCTTTAAAGATACGGTATAATTTTCTGACTATCCGACTTCAGGTTTTTCTGCATATCAGAGTTTATATTATATTATAAAAAACCTATAAACCTTAACATGTATTTTATAAAAAATGTATATAATGCATAAATATTTGAATTTTTATAAATACAGAAAAATATTCACACAAAAATTACTATACACGAAATTAACACTCTGATCATAAAAATAGTCTTGATTGTGGAGAAGAGAACCATAATAATAGATGTAAATATATTATAAGTATTTTCAGATATCAGAATAATATTTATATAAAATATATTTCTAAAATATTTTGAAATAAATTGATAAAAAATAAATTATGTAAAACGATTACAGTTTAAAACAATGAGACATCAATATTAATAGCTCAGTTCATTTTATATTTATTTCTATGAATATCAGCGAATCGATATAGATTACACAAAATATATTAAAATTCTGAAAAACGTTAATAAATAATTAGTTATAAAAGAAATGCAGTTTAAATAGTTATGCGAACATTTACAAATGACTCGTTTTTACATCATTTTATTTAACTTATGAGCTGGGACTAATGGCATAGCTAATGGGTGTTTTCTAAAACTATTGATAAATGTATTAAAAGTAGATGATTAATAGATATTAAAATGAGTATGCAATCGATATAAAATTATAATAAGCAGCTGTTCAACATATAAATATTTACATCAGTAAGATAAAATGTTGTTACTTGAGATTCATAAAAATATATTATTTTTTTAATGTTATTTAGTGTCACTCTATTTATGATCCTAAATATTAGTGCTAGTCAGCGACAGAGTTCAACGATGTATTTGTAAAGTACATATAAGCATTATTTACAAAGCCCATGTAAATTATGACAGCGGTGCTTGTGTCAATTAGCTCAGACCGGGATTTGAACTCGGATCACCAAGTTACAAGTCCTTTACCTTGCTATCAAGTTATCGTACGCTTTTTAAAAATATATTTTACAAATAAACACGTGTGACGTCTTGCACTTTATATACGTACTCATATATAATGACGAGTGCACACCCGGTTCTATGCGCGACGATTTGCTTCCGCGAAAGACCGGTCAGTAATTTGCCCCTATTTTTGGCCTAGTCTCTCGACTACTAGCCAGGGATGTGGGGCCGATGAGCCGAGGTGTACGCGTTTTTAGATGGATACCGAGTCTAGGCAGTTTTTGCCGATCTGTAAATCGCGAGTTACTACCTAATTCGTAACTTGACTTCGTTTATATGCTCCCGTACTAAGATTCTTTTCCCCAGTCTTATCTACTAGGACGAAAGGAGTGGCTTCCGTGTACAGGACTACGCGAGTCCCACCCGTTTAGCCTACTCAGCAAAACTACCGGAGCGGCTTCCGTGTACAGGACTGCTAGAGTCCCACCCGTTTAGCCTGCTCAGAAAATTACAGGAGTGGCTTCCGTGTACAGGACTCCTAGAGTCCCACTCGTTTAGCCTGCTCAGAAAATTAGTGGAGTGGCTTCCGTGTACAGGACTGCTAGTGTCCCACCGTTTAGCCTACTCAGGAAAATACAGGAGTGACTTCCATGTACAGGACTGCTGGAATCCCACCCGTCTAGCCTACTCAGAAAAGATACAGGTAACAGATATATATATATATATATATATATATATATATATATATATATATATATATATCGCGATTAGGTTTAGTGGAGATTACGGACAAATAATGTTAATAAGGATAAACGATAAATATTGTTGTTTACTTACTATTTATTTACTTCTTTGAAGTACTTCTTATACAACCGTATAATATATAAAAATAAATTAGATATAAATCGGGTATACCGAGTTAGTTAACACGTACAAGATAAAGTTCGAGAAACACGAAAATTTCAAAGTCTGAAAAATACGAAATATTTCAAAGGTTAAAAATCGCAAGAAAAAAATCTAGGTCAGAAAAATCCTAAGTCCAAAAATGTCGAAAATTTTCACAGTCCGAAAAAGCCGAAAGGTTTCAAAGTCCGAAAATGCCCAAAAAATTATAAGTCCAAAAATCGCGAAAAATTCTAAGTCCGAAAAAGTTCGCAAAAATTCTAAGGGTCAAAAATCCCGATCGTCAGTCATTTTATGCTTCGTCCGACTCATATTTATATGTGGCCCGGACAAAGTTAAAAAGGCCGTTCAAATTTTTCGTGCAAATTCATCTGAGTGGTCGTAGGGAAAGCCAATGACGGGGTCAAATTTCGTTCATATAATATAAACTCCTTCGTTCGCTTTCTTACAATATTTAATTTTTTAAATATAACGCATCTGCTATGATCATGAACACAACTTATAGCGACATTATAAAATACGATCTTTAATTAATACCTTAACCGTTTGTTACGTTTATAATTATTAATTTTACATAATCTCTTATATTATTAACTAAACTAATCTTTATACTATAAGTTAGAAATCACTTAGTCTATTATTCGATTTATTTTATATATTTTACAATGTATATTGTTATTAACATTCTATTAACATAATATCGTAATTGAACTAACATTATTAATCTAAATGGTTTGGTTTGTTCTACATTTTAGAATTATTAAACTGATCTTTATATCATACTCTAATATATATTTAAAAGTTTGTTAATCCATCATTCTATTTATAATAATTTATATTTTATTAATCATACTTAACATAATAATTAGTCTAACAAAACCAAAGTACGTGCACATGCATATGTATCGATTGCATACCATCCTTTAATTTATGATTTAGTCTCTACGTTCTTTTTCAATTTTAAAAATTACAAATTTAATATTAACGTCGATCGTAACGAGAAATTTCGACAGTTAATATTCGGCGTTGATTCGAGAACTTTCCTCCGAGGTCAGCGTCGACGCTCAGTTTCCGACAACAGGGTATCCGGTTACTATCGGTGATAATAAAAAAAGGCGCTTGTACCAAGCCATGAAAATTAGTTCAACATACGTGTGTATATATATACTTATACATATATATATATATATATATATATATATATATATATATATATGTATAACGTCGCAGGACGCGACACACGATTTACCTGTGGATTCAAGAAAAAAAATTATCTATTATTAGACTACTATTCTTAACAGCTTAACGGCGACCTCTTAAGGCGGACGGTAAGACTATGCGTGAATATTCACATCATTTTAATGATTTTTGCAGCTGTCACCAATTTGTTGAATTGTAGTCCCATTCCAGATTTTGTCTTTTATTTTACAGCGCTTGCAACCGATAGAACTGCCGGTTTCTGAGCAAGAATCCTTGGTCATATATCGTTACCGAACTTTATTAGAAAACTTCATACTATTTTATGATGACTATTTTTATTAGAGTACTCAATGTCACGTTCTTTATATGTCTGATCTAGTGTATTTCTTCCCGGATAAGCCATTTTTAATCGCTTCATCAATTTAATTTCGTAGCCACAGTATTGATATGCAGGAAGATGCATTTCGATATGTAAATCATTGATTCCCCCGTCAAGCAATCCATCTCTTCAACTCAACTGTTTCTGCGATTTGAGTACAATCATCTTCAGCTGTCACTTTATAACTGACCTTAAAAATATAAGTAATTTTATCAAGTATTTATATCTTATTTTTACTTATTGGTAAACTTGGCTTTGTCATGTGAACATGGATTTCATTCGAGCCGAACAGGAAAGTTCCACTACTGATTTTGATGTGCGTATTAAAAGAAGAAGAAAGCGTCATCGTGAGTTACTACCAGATAATATACGAGCATTGTTCTGCGGTTCCTCAAACTGTGGAAAAACAAATAGCTTATTAGCTTTAATCACGGATGCAAATGGCCTTAGATTCAAAAAGGTCTATGTTTATTCAATATTGCTAAATCAGCCAAATGAATTATTACTTTTAATTCAATTATGATATTTTATGTAAATTTAAAATATATTTATGAAGATGATTTAAATACTAATTTGACTTTAAAATTGTTGTCTTCACAGCTAAAAATATGATAAATATGGATTTGATCTCATTTTTAAAGAGAAAGCAATGAACGATGATACATATAGAAAAGGATTCGACCATTTTGCCATAAAATAGATTTTTATGTTTAGTTTTATGATACACGACAATATTTGACCAGCTTTCGGAAAAGATTACGAGTTGGGTAAGGACTTTACTTTATTAGATAGCTCAATAATGAAGTGAACATTCATATCTATGCGTGAAGAAAATGATTAAGACAACTGAAATTTTTACAATATCAAGATTGATATGTAAAAAGTAAACTAGTAACTTATCATATGAAAGATTATTAAGATAAACCAGTTCCTGTTGATTTTTATGAAAATAAAATGCAACAGAAGGGTATCCTGAAATTTATCTAGCAGAGAAAGTTTTGAAGAAAAATGTAAATGTGGTATACTGTATACGTTAAATGGCTAGTTTTTAAAGCGAACATAACCGTTAGATAGATAAAAATAAAATTTACTAAATATGATAAATGGAATATAGGGAAAAGAGAATGGACACCAGATTAAATTAATTAAGAAAAAATTTGTATTATGATCATAATATTATTTATGTAATAAGTATACCATGCATTTTTTAGCAGATAAGTCTTAAAAGACAAAAGAATACAATCTATGTATTTTTTTTATTTAAGATGTAACGATCAGTCTCCTTTCTTCTTTTTGCAGTTTTAACATTTACATAATTTTAGGGTTCTTAAGAAGATGGAGGATCGTGCGGAACAGGTGGATTGATTAGGTGAATAACTCTTTGAAATTTTTTTATATTCTAATAAAAGTAAATCTATTTATTTAATAACACTAAGAAAGAGTAACGATAAGAAAGAATAATAATCACAATAAGTAATAAGATAAAAACAAAAAATATTATAATAATCAGCTATTCTGTCTTGATCTCACTAGTGACTTCCTATAAGAAAAGGAGAAAAAATGATAATAATTTACTATTTAATAATTTCTATGATATATGAAATTGGTTTTCATATTTATCTAATTTACTAGAATCCCCAACATAAATTTTTATTTTTTTAGTAGTTAAATTTATACGATTCTCAAATTGGTTATTTAATATAATATATAGAGTACCGAGCCCTGTCTCCGCTTCGCCCGAGTTAATAATTTAAGAGAATTTTTAAACATTTAAATATGTACAAATACTCTATGTATAAATCTATCTTCCTATCAATAATTTATCAATCGCCACTTCCATATAAATAGGTGCTATCTCACTGTCCGCATCAAAAAGTTGCTATATCAAAGAGAAAATGTACGTCTATCAAATAAAAATAAATCATATCATATCATATTATCTTCATCATCATATAATATTATATAATTATTATTATTATATTATATCATATCATATCATATTATATTATATTATCATCATTATATAATATTATATTTGTTGGAACAAATGACGTTAGCTCTGCGCACTTCCTAGTATATTTTATATGTGTAAGTAATGTAACATGAGAGCGCTCCGCTCGGCGGCTGTGCGCCGCCTCGCTATGCGGACACTTGGTACTGGCAGTTCGTTGAGTTCAGACGTGTTAATAAAGCTCCGTATAATATTTATATCTTTGTCTATTTATTTCTTTATTCTTACAGGTTATTGGGCCTAGCACGCTGCCACTGCACTAGTATTGCATTTATTAAATTTTAAATAATATTTTAATATTTTAAAATTAATAAAGTAAAGACGCGTAGGCTTTTCTTTTTGCACGTGCTCTTTATTTTGCTCTCGGGAAAACTGTGTAATTTCTCGGTAGTGAGTGCGGGAGTGAAAAGGGCCTTTCAACACGAATGAAGTGAAAGTGAAAAACTAGATTTTAACTAAAACTCATACTCAAGAGTTTTAGTATCAAAAACTATTGTCGCTATTTGTTATTTATATTAACAAATAATTGAAGGAAGGAGGGAAGGATGAGTAATATTATAAATACAAACCAAATGAAGAGTAAGTTGTAATATTAAGGTGTGAAAAGAGTGTGTGAGAAAGGTAAGATTAGATTAGAAATATAGAAAAGAGTGTGTAAAGTATGAGAGAAAGATGTGTGAGAATCGGGAGTGCGAAATTAAAAATTAGAAATCGAAAGAAAGAAATTTAGAAGCATGAAATGTATAAATTATAAAGTAAATTTTGGAAACAGAGAAGTGCGCGATCTCTGTAGAATTTCACAATAAAATTAGTAAATTCACTAGAACAAAAGAATTAGAAAGAAAAAGAGAAAGCGCGCGAAAAAGTCCGTTAGAAGGAAAAGAAGGGGAGGTAAAATCCTTCCGATCATAAAAATAACCGATTCTAAGAAAGCTGAAAGCCGAAGCGACGCTGCCGCGACGGTAGGCGCGCACGTACAACTTTGTTCGCGCACAGAATGGATAGAGAATGAGAGAAGCCATGATGTATGTATGAGTGTGAGCGGCCGAACTCTACTGCGACGTAGCACGGATTGTAGCGCGCATGTATACTTGCGCGAGACAAGCCGACAGGCTACGACAAACAACAGTATATGCTAGTACATATACTTAACACGATAAGAATTTTTCAAATAAATTTTAAATAATTAATAAACTAAATTTAAACAAGATATATATATATATATATATATATATATATATAAACATAAATCACAAGAGTACTAATTATGTACTTACGTGTGAGCAATGTTACATATATTGCTAATGTTTATTTAGTTAAATTTTCTCAAAATTGTTTAAACTTTTCAATTTTATAACGTAACTTTGCAGAATGCGCGTGTGGCAATTTAAAGTACACACGCGAAATGGCAAAGTCCAAGTTAAAGGTAAAATTAATAATTAATTGTAATTAATAGATTGTTGTTAAATAAGCAAAATAGAAAGATAGTTGCAAATTCAAGCGCGGTATAGAGAAGCGAGTAGGCAGCTACATAGTGTGTGCGATACAGCCACACTTTGAGAACTCCCGTATATGTATGCTGTATGTAAGTATGAGTGAACAGTGTGCTTGGCTAGTCAAGCGCATTCGAGTGAGAGAGAGAGAGAGAGAGAGAGCGCGACTAACAGAGCGCGAGAGTGAGTGAGACAGTGCGCTCTGCCATGCAACCGCACTAGAGTTAGAGAGAGCGCATGTTTGACTGCATCAGCGCACGGGAGCGAGTGAGACAGTGCGCTCTGCCATGCATCCGCACTGAAGTGAGAGAGAAAGCATGCTTGAATGCTTCTGCGCATAAGAGTGAGTGAGACAGCGCGCTTGCCTAGTCAAGCGCGTTGGAGTGAGAGAGAGAGAGCGCGACCGACGACTAGCCAATTGGATAGAGAGAGAAAGGAGATGTATATCCGCGCTCGGCAGAGTGAGTGAGAGAAAGTATGCTTGTATAAATGCTGCTGATTGAGAGAAAGAGAGAAAGAAAGAATACGCGCGCGCGGAAAATTATGAAAAATGCACGCGCTGTTTTAACTAATTAATTAAAGACAAAATTAATTAGAGAAACGAATTTGTTTATATATTTCAATATATAGTTAAATAAATTAAAATGTTAAATCATTTATTTATCAAAAGTTAAGTTAATTAGATAATATGAGAGTTGAATTTGCTTATATATTTCATTATATATTTAAATAAATTCAAATGTTAAATCATTTATTTATTACATATTATGTTGATTATAAGATGAGAAACGAATTTGTTTATAAATTTCAGTGTGTAGTTAAATAAATTGAAATGTTAAATCATTTATTTATTAGATGTTAAATTAGTTAGATAATGCGAGAAATGAAGTTGTTTATATAATTATTTATATAACTAAATAAATGAAAATGTTGAATCATTTATTTATTATTATGCAATATTGTTATGAGTACGAGTAGATATGTTGGTAATCAGATAATTAGTGTCAAATAAATAGTTATAAATAATTGATTGTTTAAATAATCAAAATTTTGAATTTTTGGTGAAAGTTGGAAAATACGCGCGTGCATAAATAGTAAGTAATAGTAATGCGTATATATGTATATACTACTGCATTCGTCTGCAGTGGTGCATACAGATACGCAAATGTGTGCGCATACTCTCAGTATGCGTATACATGTAAATTCACATATATGTACCTACTAGCATATAGAATTTTAAGTAAAGGTAGTCGGCGTGCGTGAACGAATCCGTACGAACGAGCTGAGAGAATGTTAGAGTAAGTGTATGTGTTATGCGGATGAAAGAGCTATGTGTGTGAAACGCGTGCATGCAATACTGCACGTGTGCCTATTCTATATATACATACGTTGAGTTACACCATAGAGCCACTCAGCCCGAAGCATGTATATGCCTGTGTGTACGACATGTATGTGTGAATCTAGCCAACACTGTTGTGCGCGGTATACATATTCCTGTATTCTGCCTCAGTGCCTGTGCACCACGAGATAAAGAGAAAGAGAGAGAGAGAGAGAGAGAGAGAGAGAGAGGTCCGAGTGTGCAGTTGCGCGCGGTCTGCTTGCCCGGTTGCGGTATCCATATATACCCTGCCGTGGTCAGCGTCGAAATGAAATGCGCGTGCGCGGCGGCTGGAGTGGGGCGCATCCAATCCATGCGCGCCGTGCAAGAGAGAGAGTATGAGATGCGCGCGGAGGGAATCGAGAAAGAAACTGCGAAGCTATAGCTACGACTTGGCTCACGCACGAATCCCGCGGCATCTCGGACCCGGCGTGATTGCTTTCGAACCTGGTACGGTCCGGCGGCACGGTGACTAAAATATCAATTAAAAGGCACGATTGCAAACTTTTGCATATGTGTCTGGGTAATGTGCGCGTGCATGCAGGCTGGTGCTGATTATATTCGCACGCTTTCGCATGCACATAAACGCGCTCCCTGCGTATAGGCATGCAGTGCACGTTTAAAGTAATGCTTAGCTATTTTGTTCGAATCATAGCAACTTTGGATCCGTAGAGACTGTGATTAAGAACACCGGTTCTAATCGAGCTCAGGACATTATAAGCCAGGCAGTTGTAAGAATTTCGGTGTTTTACACACGTCGGGGTGTTAGCCGCGCATTAGAATCGGGGGAGCCTTGGTCGTCTGCCTTCGGCATTAGGCGATCATGGTCGCGGTGATTGATATTGTAAGAGTGAAGTCGCCAATGCGGATGCGAAGAAAGAGCGTACATTTTTACTCTCGGTATACGTAGGGTTTTTGATGCATAAGCGGGCGTTGATTCCGATATACATCCGGGGCTTCACGATACGGTCCTCTTACGCTGGGTTGCCAATACTTTCTTGGTGATTCTTGGTAATCGAGTTCGAATAACCGTTATAGAGTCCGGCGTTGCTATTGGAAAAATACGTATAGGCCTGTACATAAGAAAGATTTTCAGAGCTTACTAACAGCTTTGTCTGTTTTTAAGCGGGCACGCGGATAGAGTGCGCAATATAATAAGCCAGATTTGTGGAGCAGTGGGCAAGGTAGACTGCTGCGCCAAATACTTCTTTGGCGTGGCTTGTTCCTAAGTAAAGGAGGTCTAGTTCAAGCGCCCTAGTCAATATCAATTACCGACGCGCGAGAAATAATAATTGCAAGCTACCTCTTATTAAAGTATGCTTATTATTATTTGTATAGGTGGCGAGGAGACGAAAGGGACCATAGCGGAGGCTTTAATCCGTGTATGGACAGAGAAGAGGTTGTACTTGATTACAAATGGTCAAAAAGTATATGTATCGTTGGCTACAGAAGACGCGTCAAGCGTCTATTTATACTTCTCAGACGATAAGATTATTCAAATAGGATACCTTCTCACAGCGACAGAAAGAGAGGTCCTCGTTCGCGAGTAGCCTCGTGGAGTTAAAACTTTAAAACTTGAAATATCAGAAGGGACTAATAAGTTCCCAGTCTCGAGAGACGATTTGCGAAAGGCTCTAGAAGACTTGAGCGGAAAAACAATACGAGAATTCCAGAAGCTAAAATTGACAGAGATGGTAAGAATGCATGTCTTGAATCTGAACAATATAAAATATCGGGAAGTAAGAGAGAGGGAATTGCCTCGCATTAAAAGCATACAGATCATTAATGATGCTGTTCACGAGCGCGAGTGCGAAGAGATCCGCAAAGACGTTGCACATGATATGGAAAGCTCTAAGGAGCAAGAGAGTACAGGTTTAAGCCAGGAGGCTTGGCCTGAAGGCAATCCTTTTGCATACGGTGCAACTCGCTCTGTTCCAACTATTGTTGATGGCAGAGTGGTAAGTAACCAAGATAAAAACTGGGATGAGGTAAGATCCAAAATTAATAATAATAATTGTAATAAACATATTGATTCTAATAGTATTATATCTGATTACATGTATTTTAACAATTCATCTATTAATAATTTGAATAATGATAAAGTATATAATAAATCTGTTTTAAATAAAATGTCAGTAGACTGTGTGTCTGATAACGATGCGAGGAACAATGTATCGATCCAAAAGGATGCGATCGAAACTGACAATGTATGTCAGAACACGAGCGGGGAGTTGAACCAAAGTACTGAGATTGAAAAAGAGTCACGCGACTATAGAAACATCCCCTCGAATATCGAGCAGATAGTTAATAAATTGTTAGAAAACAAATTAAAGGAAAAGTCAAGCGAAGATAAAATAGAATTACTCGCAGAACGTCTCGAGAGTGTAGTAAGCAAAGATAGTGGAGTAAGTAGAAAGTCTAAGTTAACAATTGATTCGCAATTTGAAATCTTTAAAGATTACATTACAACCGAATTGTACAAAAGAACTATAAATCAATAAATATTCCGATAAAAAGATAACAGAAGATAAACATAAAGTACGCGAAATAATTATCAATCATATAGATTTAATATATTATCAACGTGTAGTAGAAATAAAGTCACCGCGCAAAATAATTCAAAAGTTAGAAGAATAAAAACGTCTTGAATGTAGAATCACGCGGGTCGCGACTAGGAAAGATTTGTATAGATTAAAGTATAATCCGAACAAGGAGAGAGCAGCTGACTTTTGGAATCGATTCGAGAATAAAATCAGAAGCTTTGAGAACGCGCCGAGATCAAATAAATTTTCAAGCGATGAAAAGCGCGATATTTTCCATAATGCAATTACTGGTTCACTCCCAGAAACTATCTTAGCAGACTACCTTCATGAAGGCACACTGGGTGTAGAAATGGAGTTGGAGGAACTCAAAAACTTGATATTGCAGGTGGAAGCGGTGAACCCTGTGAGAGAGGCTCAAGGGAGCTCTGTCAATGTAGGAGTGAGTTGGTCATCCTCGCCCTTTACACGAGGACGTCCAGAATCTAGAGACGCGAGGCCTAAAGGACGCGTGTACATCCAATGAGCCCCGAGACGCGATACGGGTGCGAGAGTGTCTTTTAACACAGATAAAAGAAGGTGTTATGGATGCGGGCAGAAGGGGTACATGAGTGCTAACTGCCCGAACCAAGGCAAAATATTTTGCTACAACTGTTGCAAAGCTGGCAATCATATTGCCAAGCACTGCAGTGCTAAGAGGCCAAACGGGGAGCCCGAAAAGAGAAAGGCCCCGATAAGAACAGATTATAGGCTCAAATGATTGAGACACGAGAGAAAGCCATTGAAAAGTAAAAATCCGTTTAGCCTTGCCGCTATAGAGGAGGAAGAAACTCCCACAGGTAAGGAAAATGATCATTTCATATTAAATACATTCGATAAACATGCTATAAGGAAAATAAATAATAATAATTTATTGAAATTCATCGCTGATTCCGGTGCTACTGAGCACATCAGCAATAGTAAGATATCTTTTAATAATCTAGATACTAATTTTAAATCTAGAATTAAATGCGCAAACAAAAGATCGGGCTTACAGATAGAAGGTAAGGGAGATATGAATATCGAAAACGAGTTAGGCAAATCTTTGAAACTTCAAAATGTATTATATTCAAGCAACCTTTCTAAAAATCTCTTCTCACTAAGAAAGCTCGTGGAGCAAGGCTTAAAAATTTATCTAAACGATGAAAAGATAGATATCTTAGATGCAAGAACGAAAAAGTCCGTATTATCTGGTGTATATGAATCGCCGTTCTGGGTGTTTACGATTGAGACTAAACGGGACTTAAGCGCAGTGCAGTCAGCAGAAACAGCTGATATAGAAGTCGATCAGGGTGTAACGACTAGGAACAAGAGTAGCGCAGTAGAGACAGGAAAACATGATGACAAACTGAGCAAACAGATGCTATGGCATTTCCGCTGAAAGAATGCGTCTGCCAAGTATATGACAGAATTCTTCAAACACAAACCGGATATCTTGAGCAATTCCAAACCGATGGATTTGAGCAAGATATCTGATTGTGAAGTCGGTCTCGTCAGCAAAAGTACTAGATTACCGTTTAGCAGTACGCGACAACGAGCGATTAAACCATTAGAAATAATCCATGCAGACACGATGGGACCAATCAATCCACCGTCGTATCCACACGGATATAAATTTATATTACTTATGGTAGACAACTACAGTAGAACCGCGTTAGCATACCCGATGCGTCACAAAATCAATACCGGAGAGTATTTAGGAGTGAAGAGACTGAGAAATATTCTCGGCATTGACGAAAAAGTATGCTACCTTAGGTGCGATAAGGACACCGAGTTCACGAGCTCAGATACTGCAAACATCTTAGACAAGTTAGGAGCCGAGTTACAGCTTACGTGCCCCGATACGCCAGAGCACAACGGAGTAGCAGAAAGATATAATCGAACGTTAGAAAACAAAATCAGTATGCCACCAACACATTGGGATTCAGCAGTTCACACTGCTAACTACATATACAACAGAACACCACATAAATCGGTTAACTATAGGATACCTCTAAAAGTACTCTCAGAAAGATATAAAATAGATCCGACAAAATGGAGACGATTCGGGTGCGTCGCAATATTCAGAAAACAAAGGAGAACTGAGAATAAATTTAGCACTACAGGTATTAAGGGATTTTTAGTTGGATATAATATCAATGGTTATAATATCTACGTACCGGAGGATAAAAAAAACATACGAGTCTAGGGATGTAAGATTCATAGAAAGTCAGACATACAGAGATCATATTACACATAACAACAAGACAGACAGTCAACAAGACAGTACAAAAACTACAAAACAAATAGAGCCAAGAATTACGCGAAGCATGACCAAAGAGACAGAAAGCCAAACAGCTTATTCGTTAGATACGGAGGATAATAAAATAGACATAAAATATCACGCACTACTAGCTCGAATAAACGGAGACCCTCAAACTTATAGGGAAGCAATAAACTCGTCGGACAATGAATCCTGGAAAAACGCGATTCAACAGGAAATTAACTCGTTAGCTGAGAAAAGCGTATTCCTAGAAATCACTAGATGCGATATGTATAAAGAACAATCGAAACCAAACATATTAGATTCGCGATGGATATTCAAAAAGAACATTGCGAATGATGGGAAAATACCTTTAAAGCGAGATTAGTAATCCGAGGATTTCGAGACAAAAATTCATATGACATTAGAGAAACTTATACGCCTGTATCGAGACTAGCGTTCGTCGGAGCATTCTTAGCTATATCCAATAAATTCAAGCTAATACTTAGACAACTAGATGTAGAACCTAGTAGATGTAGAACTAGATGTAGAAACTAGATGTAACCGCATTCTTATACGGAGATATAGAGGATGATATATATATATATATATATATATATATATAAAATTTCCGGAATGTTTAACAGACTGCGAAAAACGAAATCGAAACAACATATTAAAATTAAAACGATCATTATACGGATTTAAGGTTAGCCCGAAAGGGTGGAATATTAAATTCACTGAAATTGCGAATAACTTAGGATTTAATAATAATGACTTAGATCCGCGCTTATTTATTAAAATAAACCAAAACAAAATAGTAATATTACTGCTGAACGTTGTAGATATAGTTGTAATGAGTAACGATGACGGAAAGATTTCTGAAACCATAAGCAAATTAGGTAGAGCGTTTAAAATCAAAATATTCGACGAACCAAAGGAGTTTCTTGGAATTAATGTCGAACGCGACAGAAACACAAACACCATGAAATTATCACAGGAAAAGTTTATAAGAAATAGGATGGATAGGTTCGGATTCATTAATACTAAATCGGTAGGTACACCAATCACACCTAACGATGCAATCAATGTAGACCGCAGAGACAGAGAAGAAATAGGGAATAATTTTAAAGAAATATCGAACACGTTATATAGAGAAACAATAGACTCCTTGTTTTATCTTGCGAATGCAACACGACCAGATATTTCGTATGCAGTAAACGTGTTAAGTCGACATCAAATCAATCCGACAGAATTCGAATGGCGAATGGTAACTCGAGTATTCAGGTATCTAGCAGGGACACAAAGTTTAGGTCTAATGTACAGAGGATTAGATAACGAATTAAACGTATTGTCTGATGCCAGTTTGTCAGACTGCAAGGGTTCTTTAACAACTTGCGGTTTTATAATTAAACTGTATAGAGATACAATCGGCTGGAAGAAAAACAGCCAAGTGTAGCTCTGTCCACCTGTCAGGTAGAATATGTAGCCATGAGCAACGCGTGTCAGGAAGTTATAGCTTTGCATAATTCACTCAAAACTATTCTACGACTAGAGATGTTTCCAATAACTTTATATTGCGACAATCAGGCCGCTCAAGCCTGTGCTAAAACCGATGGGAGTAGTAAATTGAGACACATGATCGATAGAAAAGAGCATTATATTAAAGAATGCGTAACGCAAATTAGTAGAAGTTAAATGGATTAAAACCACCGATCAGCTAACCGACATTTTTACAAAAGGGTTAAAATTAGAATCTCACGTTAGGCTAACTAATCGCATATTTAATTGCTAATTGTTCATATATACTTACAGATGGCGGTGAGGAAAATTGGAGCGAAATGGAAGAATAAGATAAACGCTCGAATGTAAAATCAATAAAAGGGCTAATTTACTATCATACTTCAAACGATTTATTAACAAATTAAATTCATCCGTTTCCTAACTGATTCCAATATTCACAGTCATATATATATATATATATATATATATATATATATATATATATATATATATATATATATATTATTTTTTTCTTTCAATGAAGACTTAGCAGCAACACATACACACAGCAATCAAGGCATCCTGTTAATTGAATTATTATTTAATATCAACATTTACTATTATAATTATATAGTTTCGCTCATTTCAATTACTTGCTACTGGGTTTGAATAAAGATTAATGAATAAGTGTGTATGTACTTTAAATAAAATTAATAAAGATTATTTCAGATACTTGCATATGTAAGACAAATGATGTAAGTGCGATAGTGTTACCAAGAGACAGTGTTGGAACAAATGACGTTAGCTCTGCGCACTTCCTAGTATATTTTATATGTGTAAGTAATATAACATTAGTGCGCTCCGCTTGGCGGCTGTGCGCCGCCTCTTGGTACTATATGGTTATTCCTACAATATTAATTTATAAACACATAGCGTATTTTGGTTTGTACACGAGAAATAAAATGTACTGAACCGATTGCTCAAAAATTTAAAATATATATTCTGTATTATCTTCGGAAGGACATAGGCTATATTTTGTGTTGAACGTTACTTTCATAAATAATATATGCGCGCATATATTATAAGCGGTATAGAATAATTTAGTGGAAATAATAAAGCAGGGTTGCCGTCGACTCCTGCATTACGTACGCGTAGTGAAGTAGCACAGTGCGCGTGTGCAATAGGTGTTGACTTGCACAAAATCGAATATAAGCTACAAATAATCAGCTTAAACTATTCATACTGACCCAGCTCATTCAAATCATCATTTGAGACTAGATAGACTATGGCATTCTAGCACATAGGTATTTTAACACATATCCCTCCTTGAAACATGTGCTATTCCCCCATCTATAGTGTCCTAGAGGGGAGAATAGCACACTTCACACATGAGTAACCTTTCGGTGTAGTAGAATGCCAATAGACTTTCTGATTGTATTTTGAGCAAAGTCTGAAGAAGAGAAGATATCCATTCTCCCTTATGTGCCATGATGTCTATAGCAAAGTCAACTACTTTTCTTTTTTCTTTTTTTAATAGTTTATTTAAATAACCTTTCTCAAATCTCCACGGATCAAGAAATAAGCTGTAGTATTGGCTGGAAAGTTCTCTTTAGTAATAATACAGAAATTCAATAAATAACTATAAGAGGTTCATTCTCGAGAAACTGTTTCTTTGCAAGCAGTAGTTGAGGATCCATTGTATAGTATGTTTTTTTGAAACATGCATATATGTCATACAGTATTGCATATTGATTATTAGATATGTCAAGGTTTAAATTATTATATGGATAATATTGCTAATTTAAAAAAAGTTTCACGTTACTAATATTGTAATGGTCCAAACGACTGCTGTTTGTAGTTTCTTCATATTTTTTCTTTGTCTGTAAGCCGAGAATAACATAACGTGATTTCTCTAATTGATTGGAAGTCTTCACTGCCCATATATGTTTATTGGCAGTTCGTAGAACAGGATATTCAAATAGTTCCCATGAACGATAATACATTGAGATGGATTATCTTTGCCAATGAAAAGCTGGATTTTTTGTTTATCGGAAGCAATAACATAAAGTATTTACCATTCTATCTTTTTTATTTTTATATTATATTGCTTCTTTAATGTTGTTATTTTTATATTATGTTGCTTCTTCATTGCCAACCCAGCCTGCATTTTTAAGCATGAGCGTCTCGTTGGTATTGAACGAAGCCCGTCCTCTCATGACACTACACAATACAATTTTTTTAATATATAATAATAATAAAAAGCTCACAAATACCATTGTTGACAAATCTAGATTTACATGGTGCATTTCCATCAGTTTCTTGTAATTTTCTATAGATATGAATCGAATTACCTGATGGTAGAAAACACAGATCTTGGTGTTGGATGGGAATGAGAATTTCATCATTATGATTAAAGTTTTGTAATGTGTATGGTTGATGTGCGTGAATTTCATAATGAGCAATTGACTCATCGAATGCGACACCTGATTCACTTTTTAGTATTTCGTCCATTTTTCAGAAAGCAGCAGAACATTATACAGGTAAGTGTTTTCCACGAACTTTTAGACACAGACTTTAGAGGAACTGAAGGTGGTTCAGGGTGAACGGTTCGAAACTCTTCAATCGACTGATTGTTGATTGTCGTGGTGGAGTACTTATATGCTTGCTAGAATTATAACAAATCCCCATTATAGATTTGTTATGAAATCTAACTGTGTTTTCCTCGGTTCGAAAATGAACTAGATTACAGTCCTGATCGACAATTGGAACTTATTAATATTTTCATATTATATATACATTCATATTACATATATATATATATATATATATATATATATATATATTAATAACTAGATAAATAAATAGATATATAACATGTGATGGAATTTCAATGATTTTATATCTTGAAGAAACCCTGCAAAAGAATTTATGAATAATATGAACCTTTTGATTGCTAATGAAAGTTCCTGCAGTAATGTTACACTTGACACTGAGTGCACTGATTTTCAATATTTTCACTGGTAAATCAAAACGGTGTTCTATATTTTCCTTGAGAATATGAGGAATAAATCCCAGCCCTCGACCGATTGATTTTTGAGGTTTAAGATGTAATGGGATACTGCACTTCATTTTACTTCTAAATTTCTTAACTGAAAGTCTATAAAAAGGATTTGCTAGATAAAATTGGATCATTTTCGCTCAATCAGTCATGGAAGATAGGTTCACTTTCACTCTTGCAGGAAATTCTTCTGTTTTAGAAGCTCAAAATTTTCCATTCGTTAAACTACTAAAGCATAAAAATTATGTTTTAGGTTTATTCGATTTTTAACCTTTATTTTAATTCAAAATATTCACAATGTATATAATCAATTTCATTTGACAAGAGAATTTATTAGTATCCCCATTGGTAGTTCCGAGATTGGTGATATAAATCAATTTTTATCAAATACATTGAAATCTTATTGATAGATTTCAAGGAAAATTCAATTCCTTGAGATTTCAATGTGTTCGATAAAAATTGATTTATATCACCAATCTCGGAACTACCAATGGGGATACTAATAAATCCTCTTGTCAAATGAAATTGATTATATACATTGTGAATATTTTGAATTAAAATAAAGGTTAAAAATCCAATAAACCTAAAACATAATTTTTATGCTTTGGTAGTTTAACGAATGGAAAATTTTGAGTTTCTAAAACAGAAGAATTTCCTGCAAGCGTGAAAGTGAACCTATCTTCCATGACTGATTGAGCGAAAATGATCCAATTTTATCTAACAAATCCTTTTTATAGACTTTCAGTTAAGAAATGAAGACAAACATGCATGCAAATAAATCAGTCGAAATTCTGATATGTTTTATAGTTGTATTTCACTTCTTTCACATTGAAAAACATCAGAATATCTATAAGAGGTTTGAGGTCACCAAAGATGTCAAAGTAGGTGACATCAGATCCTCCCTTTCGATAACTGACCCAATGAGTACCTTTATTTTTCGAATCATCGAGATTAACAATAGCAGATTCGTTATGCCATGGACCATTATGAGGAAGGTTTCATAAAAACACTTCGAAAATGTGGAATTTGTAATATATTTTCATATTTTATAAGATTACAGTTTGATATTGGACGATTTGGCAAGATTAAAACGAATTTTTTTTTCTTTTAATTAGACCGTGTTCGACATGCGGTTTGAGAAATAATCCCACTCCACGTTCATATGACTTCAGATAGAAACCTTTACCTAAAGCAACAACATCTATCATCTTATTATGTCACGTACTTTCTTGGTAATCGTTCTGCCCAGCTTTAGCATTATTTATTTAGCTATTCCAGCAGAAGCTCAGTTATAAGATAATGTATAGAACAGAAGCTCGAACAGAAGTCATAAGCTCGTATATAAAAACATCTTATTAGAGATAATATTAATACGTTAGTAATCTATCGTCAAGGTGATGTGAATTTAAAATATATTTATGATGAACATATCAATACTGATTTGTCTTTCAACGAGTTTCAAAATCTTTGTTCGTAATGCTGGAGAAATGATAAATATGGATTTGCTGTTATGAATAAAGATAGAGCGATGGATGATGGTGAATACAGAAAAGGTTTTGATCGTTTTACAACGAATTTCGGTCTTTGAAAAAAAAAAGAATTTCCTTAGTGAGCTGTTGCAAGCTCGTAAACTATAAAATCTGCACTGTTGAAACAGGAGAATCTTGAAATTTGTAGGAGGTACATTGAAACCTGTCATTACACCACTTGAAAAGCTTGTCGAATCAAAAAGTTTACAGTCTTCTAATCTCATTTCGGATGATCACAGCATTAAAATCCCAACTAGATTCCGAAAAAAGTTGAGTTTTATGTTAGATAATAATATTCGCTCTGCTTCCACAAATGATTATGATTGCGATAATGATTTTGCCTCAGTGAATAACTCAATGATGAATTGAACATTTAAATCTATGCATGAAGACAATGTTAAAACTAATATTTTACATCAACGCCGCAGTAAATTCGATAATATATATGAAGTAAGAAACATTGGAGGTACACGCATGCAAGGCGATTCTAAAATTATATTTGATGATAATAAAATAAAAGTGAAAGATTTAACTTATTCTAAAAGTAATGGACTAATGTAGCTAATTATTAAAAAAGAACCGGACGACACATTAATAAGTCCAACAGGTCGTGAAAATTATCGCAGTATTCTAGAAGCAACAAGTGCTTACCAAGAAAGATAGTAAATAGTCATACAAAAAAGGGATGAAAAGGTCACATACCTAAATATAAAATAGTAAAGAAAGATTTTTCAATGGAGTTATTGGAGTGCGATGATTCGAATGAGCTTGTTCAGAGACTAAGATTACTAATTGGTGAATAATCAGCTGGCAATAACAATCATAACAATGAAATCCATTCAATTATTTAGGAACTACGTGACATAGGATATATTGTAACGGTGCGCGTGTCCGCCTCGAGCACGAGGACGGCGGGCACGGCCGTTGCAAATCTGTGCCCGGCTGGGCTTAGCCCCGAATGATTCCGGCAAGGGAGAGGGGCGGTTCGCGAAGGGCGAAATATCGCGTTCGGGACTGCGCGTGGGACAGGGTGGCTAATGGAGCACACTTGATACTAATAAAAAAATAAAAATAATTAAAATTTAAACAAGTTTTAATAACGCAGTACAAAAGAAAAGAATACAACGCAGCGCTTATATATGAGGCGTGCGGGACGCAGGCCGAGGGTCGCCGAGGCGACGGCGCGCGGGGCGTTCGGGAAGAGAGAGAGAGAGAGAAAAAAGGGGCTGCCACTTACAGCGAGTCGGGGCTCGATGATCCCGCAGCGTGTCCTCGTCCGGCAGCAGCACCTTCCTTCACCGGGAGCGGCGGTGACGTCGCCGTCCAGAAACCCCGGGATGGGGCGGTTATTCCGCGGAGACGGGGTCTGGCGACAAGTGCGTCCGCTCGGGCCCGTCCTCAGTGCGAGTGCGCTACACGCACACACAATGCCGTGGCACAAACACGCGCGTTCGGGAGTGTACCCTCTCCCTTGCCGGAATCCTTCGGGGCTAAGCCCAGCCGGGCACAGATTTGCAACGGCCGTGCCCGCCGTCCTCGTGCTCGAGGCGGACACGCGCACCGTTACAATATATATATATATATATATATATATATATATATATATATATATATTAATGCACATACGTTTTTTCCTCGATCAATATCATCACGAGTCTCGACTTGTTTGGAAGAAATTTGAGAGATTCGAAGGTGACCCAATGTTTCCCAGGCATCGTATACTGAAGGAACTGATGCAGGTTATGTAAAAGCGTTATATACAATATGGCAGCAGGAATTAATACCGTATCTTGAAAAATTAATGAAGTTTTAAAAGAAAACGAGCAACACCATGAACAAAATAGCTTGATAACAGAAGACAAAGATCTTTATCAAAAATATTATGCACATAATGAAAATCGATTTAAATCGGAAGAAAGAATGAGTAATTTTGATAAAAATCTTATGAAAACCGATCAGTATCAATCAGAACTGGAATCGGAATTGAAAACTCTTAGTGGCATACATAATCGTTTAAATTTTAAGTTTTAACACATAGTGTTACACAAATGGTAAATAGTGTGAATAGTATTGTAAAAGATATTGAAAGGCAAAATGTGTCGACAAAATCACCAAAGTCTAAGTCAGCAGGAAGTACAAATAAAGTGGTTGAAGAGCTAGACAAACCTAACCGTCGCGAAGAAAATAGATATACGTGGTATAGATAGAACTTGGCAAACAAATCTTGTAGAAATGATACCGTACTCTAAGGAGAATAAAGGGTTTCGATACTTACTCACTGTTATAGGTTTGTGTTCGAAGCGTGCTTGGACTAATCCAGTAAAGTCAAAGAGTGTCAAGCATGTTACTCTGGCTATGTATACGATATTGGAACATGGAATAGTATCATAATCAATAGTATCATAATAATGGAATAGAATCATCAAATCTATAAACCTATCAAGGAAAAAAACTTTACAATTCACACATTCAAAACCTCATGAAAAATATAAGATAAATTTATACTCTTCACACAGTAATCTTCATACAAGTATTTGTGAACGATTTAATAGAACATTAAAAAATGCAATGTGGATACAATTCAGTAAACAATAAAACTATAAATGAATAGATATGCTACCAGATTGACTGAAATCTTACAATTCAAGAAAACTTATCTAATATATAATTCCATTACTTTTATTACGTTTTATTATCAATTAATTAATGATTTTTATTAATTAATTAATAATAGATTTTATTGTTAATAAATTTATGCGAGCTTATGGCTCGTCACATTTTTTTCTTATATTTATTGCAACAATCTATTTTGATTATACATTTCATTGAGCTAATAAAGTTCAATATGTTGTATTGAGATTCATTATCAATTTTATTTATCTTCAATTCTGTTTTCTTATTTTGTTATGATAATAAATCATAACTGCATTGAAAGATATATATAATTATAGAGTATTATATTGCATAATATTACATTTAAAAGATATAAATACATTTATTATTTATTAATAATGCTTTTCTTTTATTAATTATTTATTAAAGTCAAAACTACTGTTCTCAAATTAGTTTGTATAATTTCTGCCTACTAAACTTTTTATAATTGTTCTCATCATTTTTCAAAATTGAGAATACCATTCGTTGTTGAAACATATGGAATATTTATGTGGTATTTATTATATATATTATTTGTACAATAAGCCTTGATCATAATCGATAGATATTCTCTGTCGTTATAATAATTATATAGTTATAAATTGAAATGAGCTTCACTCTTTATATTTTTTGCAAGCAGAAAAATGTGCATCTGAAAGCTATTTAATATATATAACGAAATAATACATAAACTCAGAAGAGGTAGTTTGTAATCATTTTTTTTATTTTCCTTTCTTAATTTTCAGTTTGAATACACTGTAAATATTAACAGTTAATATAATACAGTTTTTTATTATTAAAAATAGTACATTATTAATAACACAGAATATCCACTCGAGTAAACTGGGTCCATAAACATTAATAAATATAATCTAAAAAGTAAAATCTTGCAATTAATTGAAAAAGCCTCATTTGGTCATTTTCAACTTATAGATGACAATAACCAATTGTAGAACAAAAATAAACCAGCTGCAAAAGGAAGTCGTTTTGATTATTGTAATATGAGTAAAATCAGACTTCTATTGAATCCACAATATTATCTATATAATAATCTAAATCTTGACATATCTATTAATCGATATTAATTACTCTATGATATTGGCGCAAATTTAAAAAGAACGTACTATGCAAGAGATGCTCAGACTCTCCTTAAAAATACACAGTTTATTTACAATGAACCACGCATAGTTATTGATTGTTCGCGACGAAAGGAACTTCGAATGAGCACTCCTGTAGTTATTTGTTTGGAAATAGTAAAAAAAAATAACTCTCCAACCAAAAGTGCAGCTTATTTTTTGATATTACATGACCGCATTAATTTTTACAATCTTTGTGAAAATGAGAGAAAAGTTATTTAAATAACCATTTGTGAAAATTTATGGAGAAAAGAAAACAAAGCAATAGCTATAAGTATAGTGTCATATCAATTATCGACTCTACCAGTGTCAATTCGAAATATGACTTAAGATTAGAGAAAGGTTATTTAAATAGTCAAATGGAAAATATTTCAGAGATAAACTATATAATAATCAAGTAATAACTATAGGTATACTGAAACTACAAAGTGTACTTCCCACTCCTTGAGACGTTGTTCAATTCAAAAACTATCTCAAGTAAACCAACATCATTAAAATAGACGGAGTTCTGGTATAATTTGAGGAGTGAGCGGTCTTTATACTTCTCACTCCTCGAAATCTTGAGCAATTTAAAGGTTACTTCGGGTAAATGAACGTAATAAAGATAGACTGCGATCTATAACAATTTTGAGGAGTGAGGATCTGTCAGAATGAACATGTGCTAATAAACCTATAGCCTATCTACTTATATATTTAGTTAAGCAAATATTTAGTAATAATAAAATCCTATTTATTAATTTAATTGAAACGCTCTTCTTTGTTTCAATGCAAGTAGTTTTTGAATTCCTTCCTTGCTTCATAAGAACATTTCTAAAATTATTAAAAACATAAATTAATAAATATTTTTATCGGTCTTACAGTCTTTATAATATCATAGTTCAAGTTCCTGAGGATGAACCGTTGCGGTTCGAAACGTCGGACAAGAAGGTGATATAAACTTAAGCTGGAGGGGGCAGTCAGGTTATCCTTTACTAACATAGAATAAGTACTTTTATTATTTTTCTTTTTTTTTTGTTACGTATTATTATATTTTTCTTTTTATTTTATTATTAATTTTATTTTATTTTTATTTTGAATTTTCTCATATAATTTATTGTAGTAATAAGATTTATTTCAGATTCTACGGGGCTGATCATAAACAAGGACAGTCTGACTGTCATTATGTTAACTAATATATGATATTAATTATAAAGACTGTAAGACCGACAAAAATATTTATTAATTTAATTCAGAACAGTCGACATAAGTACAATTTTGAATTTTAATTTATTAAAAACTTCCTTATTTTCCAGTACAAATTAGTTTGAAGCTACTAAATATTTAGTTTTATTCAACTAATTATTGAGTAAAACATACACTTCATGAAATACATAGTTGAATTAACAACATATTTCATTGGTTCACAGACTTATTTGACGAAAGGAATGAGTTTATCAGAACCGTTTTCATTCAAACGGTTTGATTAAGTTAACTAAATATTCGCTACAATATGATTTTTTCTGTATTCAATAAGTAACTAAACTAGTACAGTCATATAAGAAAAACAAATTGGCTGATTCCAATTCTGGGACACTAGGAGGCGCAAGTAAGCCAAATGATTAATCCACAAGGATGCGAGCGCCACGAATAGCTGTGGTAAATACGACGTCGGAGAATCCACGACCACAGCTAAACAGGACTAGATTTACGAACATCATCGAAATTTAAATGCTTGTTTTGCAATACCTTTAGTCGTAAATCAACGGAATGTAAATAATATATGAAGAACCCGATTAACATTCAATGGAATCTCGCATGTAGAGCGAATCTTTGTCATTAAAGCAGGGGCATAGATGTGACAAATGTAGGGGCGTAAAATGTTGTCTATTACGATCGCGATATCACGTATCATTGTACGATTCTAATAAAATTTATAGGAATTCAGATGAAAAAGCACTATCGAGACATGACAAATCAAATAGAATTAACGAAAGCGTTCCGCATACATCTAATAACTCTAACTGAATGAACAGCTCGTACGTTATGTTAAAAATTTTGTCTGTTTTAATAAACAATTCCAACGGCGCAAAAGAATGTTATGCCTTAATTGATGAAGGATCCACAACTTCTTTAATGAATTTGAAACTAGCTAGAAGAATTTCTGGACAAGGGAAGCTCATTAGTATAGAAATAAAAGGAATAATGATCACGGCACCGTTTTTATTGAATGTGAAAGAATTATCGTAACTTAGGTGACTCACTTGATCAGTATTGTCTCAACCTTATCGTCAAGCAGGATTTGTCACTTCCGACTCAATCATTCCCTGAGAAAATTACATCTTATGTAAAATTACAAGCCAATATTGGTTTATGTGCCTATAAAAATATAGTGCCAGAAATTCTATTGGGTCAGGACAATTGGCTTTTAATTGTTACTCGCGAAGTGAGTGAGTTGAAGGGTACCGACCTCGCGTTATCTCATTCCTGGTTAGGTTGGGTAATTCATGGTAAAATAAAGAATGCCAAAATAATTTACTTGTTTAGTTTTTGCCTAAATGTATTCGATGTTAAAACTGCATACGAGGTCAATAGTATCGATCAGAGTTTGGAAGATTTGATAAAAGAATATTGTGTTTTGGATAATTTTGTTGTAAATAATGAACATAAATTTGTAAAGAACACGATTGAGCCTTAAAAATAATGAACTCATGCAACGCATGGGAAACGGGCCTACTGTGGAAGCAAGACAAAATACTATGTTTGACTAGTAAAGAGACTGCACTAAAGAGATTATTACGTCTGGATTCACTCACTGCAGGATCGATTATTTTGGACTGCTGTAAATTAAATTTGGACAACGGAGGGAAAAGCGGTGGGGAGTGCTGTTCACATGCTTACTTCACTGCAACTAAAAGTGCAGTAAATTTAGAAATGGCCTCCATATTGAGCATAAATTCGGCAATTATGGCGCTCGAGACATTTTTAGCTTGTCAAAGAAATCCTCGCGTAATTTATACCGATAACGATACCAATTTACGAGGTGCAAATAAACAGTTGATAGAGGTATGGAAATACCTCGATCAAGAAATGATGAAAATAAGGGTAGAATATCAACAAATTAAGTGGCCATTTAACCCACCCAATGCCGCTCACATGGGTGGTATATGGGAACGCTTAATTAGATCGGTAAAAGTGAGACAGAACATATTATAAATTCGCCACCGTTATTTTATATCTCCGTTGACCCATGCCATCAGGAAGCGCTTACACCCAACCATTTTCTGGTGAGTACATCCTCCGAAGCGATCCATTTGGGACGATACGAGATGCGCCATATATGTTTAAAGAAGCAACGGAAAATTGCGCAATGGTATAATAGCTTAATTTGGAAGCATTTGATCTGCGAATATCTGCCCACAATGATCGCGCGACAGAAATGGCTAAGAAAAGAAAGTCCCCTAATGGTCGGCGATATAATTTTCATTGTTGACTACCAGGCGGAACGCAATCATTGCAAAATTGCTAAAATATATTCAGGGCCGAAATAATAGAAATCCCACAAAATTAGTGCATCAAGAGGCTCCCTTTTTGTTTTCTTTTAGATCAAGTCGTTGGATCAGTTGAAGATGTATGGGAAAAAATATTTTTCTAAATGCAACAATATACAGATCGTTTTAAAGTTGTAGTGATGAATAGACAATGGTGAGGAAATCGATTTCTCGGTGCTGGCTCCGCTTACCATCCTTCGCTCTCTGTAACAATACTCCTCTACATTAAGCGGATTATAGAAGTCATTAATACTGAGAAACTGTGCAGCGGGCACGCTCACTGCCCCCTTCCACCAACCAGGCTAGCGTGTGCATTGACATGTGTGCCCATAGGGTGGTGAGTAGGGGTTCCGTTCTCTTTTCTTTTGACTTAAAATGTGTATATGAACAATGAGTTTTCTGATCCTATATAGCCACCAAAAAAAAAAAGATTCTATTCATATTTGTAGGTCCCACGCCCGCATAACCGTTGTGCTCTCAAAACTGTCTCAATAGGATCTCGCTTTAGAAGACAGCAAAGTCATCAATTTGTTAAGATTTCTGCAACTTTGTGTAAAAATAGATACATAATAGACCGACCGTTCTCCATATCCTTAGATAAATAGAAACTCAGATTATAAAATATAACCACTAAGCAGTAAGTGGAGTATAAACATTATTCATAGTCATACGCGTCTGCGCATTAAACTCTTTCTCATCTACTTCTTAATGTAATTTCTGCCTCTAATGGATCAAAGTAACAAAGATAACTACTTTAATTGAACTTTTGTCGACTGCTTATATACAAATTAATAAACATTTTCAATGGTCTACAGTCCAATTGAATCAATCGAAAATAATACGTAATAATATCAATATATATTTATATTAATATTAATACATCAATCTATAATAGTAATAAAAATAAAAATAAAAATTAAAAATTATAACGACAGTCAGACTGTCCTTGTATACAGTCACCTTGTAGACTAATCTAAAAATAAAATATTAGCTGAAAAAAATTTTGTTCTCTTAGTGAAGTACAATCTGACTGTGCCCATCACCCGTACCTAATGATTAAACATAACTCATCCCTATCTTTGCAATTATTAAACAACTTACTTAAATTATTGCTGTTTTTAAAGAAAATTGGAATGTTATATTTCCGAAAATTTCTTTTAATTCATTCAGATAATCCTCTAACATATGGTAAAACAACAATTTTACCTCTGTTAGCATCAACTCTTGAATTATGTCTATTTTCGATATTATAAATATCAAACAATTTCTCAGCAATTAATCTATTAATAAATTCAATTGGATATCCATTATTAATGAAAGTTTCTCTCATTATCTGTAAATTATTTTTTCGAAAATCCTTTTTTCATTGGTCTTACAGTCCAATCAAATCAATCGAAAACAATACACAACAATATCAATACATATCTACCTTTTTAGACAAAATAATCTCTATCTTTGTCTGTCCTTTAATACTTTCAACTGTTTTGTCTATTTCAGAGAGGATGAAGGATTTATTAAAGAAGAAGAAAAACCGTTACCATCTCATGAATACCAAAGAAAAGTTTGGTTATTATTTGAGTATCCAGAAAGTTCACAAGGAGCACGTGTTGTAGCTATAATTTCAGTATTTGTGATTTTACTTTCAATTGTTATATTTTGTTTAGAAACTTTACCAGAATTTAAGCATTATAGAGTATTTAATACAACGACAAATGGCACAAAAATTGAAGAGGACGAAGTTCCAGATATTACTGATCCATTTTTTCTAATAGAAACCATTTGCATCATTTGGTTTACATTTGAATTATCAGTCCGCTTCCTGGCCTGTCCAAATAAATTAAATTTCTTTCGAGATGTTATGAATATTATTGACATAATTGCTATAATACCATATTTTATTACATTAGCGACTGTTGTGGCAGAAGAAGAAGATACACTAAATTTACCGAAAGCCCCTGTGAGTCCACAAGATAAAAGTACGAATCAAGCAATGTCCCTTGCGATTCTCAGAGTAATTAGATTAGTTAGGGTTTTTCGAATATTTAAGCTTTCGAGACATAGTAAAGGTCTGCAGATTCTTGGTCGAACTTTAAAAGCTTCAATGAGAGAACTTGGCCTACTTATCTTTTTTCTATTTATTGGTAAGAATATGTAAATACAGCAAACTAAAGATCAATTTAAGAAATAATGGTGCTTTTTTTCATTTAAGCTGTTTAATCACCTAGTATGAAAAGTTTTCTTGTCAATTATTATTTCTTATATTGGCAATAATTATATTATATATAATTATATTATATTGAATTATTATATGATATGTATATAAATAATATGTGTTAGAAAAAATCAGAAGAAAGGATGGAGTAAGAAAATAATCTCACACATTCAGTCACATTGAGTTCTAAAAGGTTGTTCATCTGACGCAGGCGTTGATTCTGAGGAGATATTGGGTCACATGGGCAGCAGATACACCCGACGCCAGCACCAAGATAAACTCTTACTGCAATGGTACAACGGCTGCCATCGACTAAGACGTTTAACTGTATTTTACTTGTAGAAGTCCAGTTAAACATGAATTCGGAATGTCCAAAAATTTTGTAACGAAAAAGGTTTTTTTTATATCTTCTAAATGGGTTTTTGAATATATAAAAAGTGTCAACAATAAAGATTATTTTTTGTATGAAATAAAAATTCTTGAATAAATATGGCAAATACACTTCAAACCTATCTTAATCTTCAGCCCGTTGAGATGGGACACGAAGCGTTGAACACTACTCGCAACTTACTAACACCTATGTTTCTTTGCCTTATGCCATGGTGCGAAAAGTAGTTCCCATGAGCTGAATGTGCACTCTGTTCTTCCGGTGTAAGTCGAAGTATACAAGATCAGACAATTAAGTAATACGACCACATTAATGTATTTTTTGTAATAGTTCTGGAACACTTCTTGTGGGACCGCTCTGAGGACCCTCGTTAGAGATTCTTAGATGTCTTCAATAGAGTCAAAATGTCGACTTTTTACGAATTTTTTCAAACGGGGCAATAGGAAAAAGTCACAGGGCAACATGTCCGGTGGATAGAGCGCTTGTGGTAACGTTAAAAAAGTTACGTTAAAAACTGAGACACACTGAACAAGGAATGAACTGATAGGGAGTATTGTCGTGATGCAGAACCCAAGTCTTCGTGATCTCTGGACGCACTCTCAGCACCTATTTTTCGAGCACATTGCAGTAGAATACTTGATTTACGGATTTTATAGGTTTTACAACTCTTTGTGAACTACCCATTTGCTGTCGAAAACGTAAAGGAACATGGCTTTCACTTTGGACTTGCTTATTATTACTTTCATTGATCTTGACGCTCCAGGGGACTGTTATTAGGGATAGCCTGTGTTACCACAGGCTGAGAAATAAAATGCGTTGCATTACTTAATTATCTGACTTCGTACGTCCAAGCTCCAAAAGTTCCCGAATGAAGTGCTTATACTGTTTTTTCAACAAGTGGCCCTGCGTCATGCATCGATGAAGCTTTCAATCAATGACGGCAAAGCCTCGGAGACGATGCGGAGGGGGGCAATAAAGTGCCCATCAGCATCGGGACGGTGCTTCATTGAATACACGTACTAACACGTAACACAAAAACGTTGAAAAGCACTTGTGAGGGTTTAGTGATAGATTGTAAGTGAAGGACATTTTGCGGTTAGCTGTAATGCGGTATACAAACCTCCCGTCGTTTGGCGCGCTTACGATGGACTAACTAAACAATATTTTGAGCGGCGAGATCCCCGCCACGATTGAAGCTAGGCATCATGCACCGTATCTGCGTCTAAGACCTAGTCGATTTCTTTCAAATTGACAAAGCTAGGATCAGCGAGAGGAAGGCCCTCGAATGCTCGGATCACACTCATCATAGGCTGGCTGGTCGGAGTTCAGACATCCAAGTTCTAGATGCCGTACACCTGCAGACACACAGGCTGCGAACATTGATGGCAATGCTTATACTTCTCGCATCTCGACCCATCTTCCTGGTTAAATTCTGGCCAACGAATGTTCACTTGGAGCATGAATCGAATTCCGAATATCTGTTACTCATACTTTTGATCGGTTTTTTCATCTCAGTGGTTGAACAATTAATTGCGATACTTCCTGATTCATCAAATAAGTGTTGAATACTCTCGGCTGATTCTTCTCTTACTGAACGGAGATTCATCCGTGCCGTGAATTTATTAGTCGAGGATGATCGTATCGGGTTTGAAGGGTCTTCCAAGCTACGATGTAGTTGAGAGCAGTGACCTGCAAGGCATCATGAGAAAATTTTGCTTCTCCCTTAATACTGAGATTTAGATAGTAGAGTTTGTCAACATCACTCAGGTGGGGATTCCCGTGAATGCTTGAGCTAAGAAGATTGCAAAATGACTTCCAGTTCTTGCGGCGACCGCTGTAATCGGGTATGACTACTCGAGGCATCCGTGTGTTTCCACACGGTAACAGGAAACTCAATTTCATTCGTAAGAGAACTAAGCTCGTCTTCCGCTCCTAACTCTCGCAGGTCTTCTCACGCACGAAATGGGAGGAGGTAGCCAGTACTTATCTGTCCCTTGTCAATTGGCCATGCTTACAGAAGCGAGTCGCCAAGAAGAAGAAGAAAGAAAAACGAACAGTATGGAATTTTTTCTGTATCAAATTTTTTCAGCCACATTGACATATATGTGGAGACTCGATATATATTATAATATATATTATCTATGATTACTATATATCTAATGATACAGAGTAAATCGACGTAACTAAAAACTGGGGAGAGGGAGCAAATAAATGTTAAAGAAGTAATTTCTCAAAATATTGATATCAAGTGATAATATATAAAAATAACTCAGAGTCAAAGTCTGAAGAAACGATACTTTTAACTATTTCTGAGATTCTTTGTTTCCTTTTGTGCAAAAATAAAAATCACAAAAGTAACTCGATTCATCTAGCGGAAAGTAACATTAACACGCTCACTTTACCAGTTATCTGGCAAGAATTTATTGTAAAGTCATATAATTTATCAGATTTATGTTTATATTCTATAGGATCTGTACTATTGTTAAAAACCTGTAACTGAATGAATCATCAGCATTAGCGAATGAAGTAAGATTATGTATGCAATTTTTAATTTTTTATTATTAGGCTGCTCATGACGATATGCATGGCTAGAACAAGATTCAAGGAGGTTCCATTTTAGTACTTGTTCATGATTAGTCGCATAATGATATAATGGTATAATAATAACCTTACAATCAAGAGAATGTAGGTTCAAGTCCGGTTATTGGAGTTATCATCATTTTTCACGACGATTGATAAAGTCTCCTCATTTTGTATCGAAGTCCCTGCTGTAAAATCGGTTTTATAATCTTCATAGCTCACATATATTTCTCGGAAAGGCTCATCTCTGTATAGGCCGTTCCCGAATGCGTAATATTTTATTAATACATTTCTCGATCTCTAGCACCTTTTTGATGATAGCTTCATCCATTACGGATCCAACTTTTTGTTTATTGCTAATGTAGATCTCATTCTCGGTACAGCTCATATTCGTCATCAAATCACATAATTGATTTCAATGTCTCAATATTACTCCTTCGAATCACTACCCAAACCTGTAAGAACGTTTAAATCAGTTTCTGAGTGCATCCCTGACAATCCTACGTTGCAATCACAATATAGAAGTAGCAGTTACTGATATCGGTATCCATCCAGCTGTTTGACTCACGGACGCTTTCGTAGATCCAATGATTAGAGTCGGTAAACAGACATTTACCATGATGGTATTCTGCACAAGTGGTTCACTTTCAATTGTTAACGGGAGTGGGAGGTTTATCCACTGTAGGCGAGTACGTAAATCTTAGAAGACTACAACTGTATACTATATAGTGGCGACAGCATGTGCGACTCCACGCATTATCACAGCGGAGATTTATTATAGTGGCAACAGAGTTTATAGGCAATGCAGTTGTCACAGAAGCTTGAACGGTGCTGTCATCTGGTTACTCCATACGAAACATCTGACCCTGTACAACAGTCAATTCTCTACTTTTCATCAATTCCATCGGAAGGAAAATCTTCTATCAGGCTCGTAGAAACGGAAAGAGAAATCTATAGAGATGGATAAATCAATGGCTTAACCGCTAGTGCGCCGTTCATATCATGATCATAACTCGAATACACAGCATTACTCCCCAAATATTTTTATACAGTAGAATCAAAGCAACTCGTATTCCCACTGTTTAATATATAGATATATTAGTTGAATGTATTAGTAGAATTTTTCGGGCGCTTACCTTCAAGGTCCCTGGTGGTGTCGACGTCGCTGGAACTGAAAACGGGGAACGAGGAACTGAAATGACGACAATGGGCGTCTTTCGAAACTATTAACAATTTATTATCAATATTCGCGAAAAATACATATCACCTTACTCGGCATTACATGGCATTACAATTTCGCGATCTATACAAATCAGTTCTCTGCACGGCGGGGACAATCACCACGGACTGTGTTCCGCAGACATGGATTGGCACGGCAGAGAAGAGAAAAGGGGGGACGCGATGCGTAGTGTCTTCAGCACGGGACGCTTGCGCGCGTGACTGTACAACGATGACGCGCATATTAATAAATTGAGAGGCTATTTGACGATGAGTCCTTGGCGCCGCTACTTCCACTCTCTCTCTCTCTCTCTTTCTCTCTCTCTCTCTCTCTCTCTCTTTCGGAAGAGATCCCTTCTTTCCTTCTGTCCCGTGCTCTCGATAAGCTTTTGACCGTGAGGATTGTCGCTCGATCAGGCGAGGCTGCCGGAACTAGCGAGGGTGTCGGTATTCTCTAAATGATGTTAGGGTCAGCGGGCGATAGGCTCGAGAGAGAGTTATACTATTTTGGATGTTTCTCTTCCCGACGCAACTGTCTTCCTTGGCAGCCCGAAAGAGAAGAACGGTTCTTCTCTCGAGTTCCTCCTTCATGCGTGCACGTCGCGCACCTTCGCGGAATGCGATTCACGCAGTTTTACGTTCACGTGCGAACATTATTTATGAATATCTAACTTAGCCAATTATTTAATAAGAAAAGAAAAAAAGGTATATCTTGTAAAGTGTTATTAAAACTAAGCTAAAACTAAAACATGTATAATACAAATATGAAACTTATAATCTAACTAATCTAATCTATTATCTAGGTAATGTCTATATTTCATAATGCGTTATTCTTGCTTGTCACTCTTCTTCGCGAGGGGCTGGCATCGGCCATCTTCTTGGGCTTCTGTACGATGCGTTGACTCCTTCTTGTGATGGAGTTTGCTGTAAATGAGGTTTCTCTGTAGTTACTGATTTCCTCTCAGCTATCGTTGGAGCAGTATTGGGGGACTGGGCAAGTAGCCTTCTCTTGACTTGGAGCCATTGTACGCTCTTTTCTAGTGCCATTCTTCGTCCGTCACCATTGCGCCATCGCTATATTGCCGCTCTCGCGTGTATTTTACCATTAATTCTTCTTCGTTATGATATCCCGTAACATACCCTATTTTGTTAGTCACTCCTAAACGGTGTACTCTTCTACCTTTGCTGGTATTGCCTTATGGGGACACGTAGGAATCTCTATGGTAATTATCTGAAAAAACAAAGGAAAACAGCTGGACGGTGTCTACTTAGTATCAACTTCGTGATGTAGACGTTCGAGCACCTTTTCTTCCTGTGCCACTTCTTCGGACATCTGCCGCAGCGTCTTATCACCTTCACGTGGCGACTGCTTCATGCTGTCGCCTACCTCCTCCTCCTTCCAAGACGAAGCAGCAGTGGCCGGCCTCTCAGGACAAGCGATGCACATATGAAAATCCATTGCCCAGCTGCCATAGCGGTAGCCAAATTTGCTACTCCGCGGTTGTGGGTAAGTGGAGTACCTATGGCCATCTTTACCGCGATTCCAACAGCCATTCTTTTTCCCGACGAAATTCTCTGGGGCGGGGCGGTGATTGCCAATGTCATGAGCGCTAGTATCTTAAGGGTTGCTGTAACATAGTTTTGCTATACTTGCTGCATGACGGGGCTGATTGTTTCTTGAACTCTGAAGGGATTCAAACCCTTCTTGTATTCCAACATATAGATGTCATTCTGGCTGTTGGTAGAATTATCCGGGCGCGGTAGGGAGATCTGAATCGTTTTACCGGCACAGGCACATTCCTCATAGCGACCGTTATTCTCCGTGAATTTAGTCGGGATTATCATTTTGTCTTGCGCCTTCGCGTCTTCACTGCCCTGGGATTCCTGACGCTTCTTTCGTTCGCCGGATCGCTGTGTCCCCACGGAGCGCATGAATGCGCTGCGATTTCCGCGGTAGAGGCGAACTTCAGCGTCATCCGGGGTGTGTACGTAGACGATAGGCGCTAGCCTTTTGACTTTTGATGGTCGCTTTTGCATAATTCTTCTATGGCACTTGGATCCTGGCCGGTACGGTAGGGGCTAATGGACCGTATTTGCTGACGTGTCTAATACAGTATTGTGTCTTGTGGGTTACGGTGGACTATTAGGCGTCTAAGGTACGCTGCCAGTAGTCCGGTCTTATGCGACGGTTCGCTGTCGGACTTGCAACCGATGGCAATGGTGTCGCCCAAGTCCTCGTATCTTCTTCTGAAAGAATTGAAAATCCAATCAATTACTTTTTCCCTACCTTTTTTTACGTCCGCTGTTCCTGTTGATGTTGATGTGCTAGTTTTACGTTGTTTCGGACTCTGGCACTCCTGTGCGTTTTCCGTAGCTTCACGTCTACGTGGGTCTTAACTCTTTCACTTCCGTTGTTGTTGTAGTTTCATGTCTTTGCGGACTAACCTCTTCAACTACTTCTTCTGCCTCACCTTCTGATGGTGTGGTAGTTTTACATCTTTCTGCACACTCACAGATGATGTTACTCTCTGCGTTGTTGGTATTTGTACGTTTTACGTGGATGGGAGTATTCTCTAGGTCATCGAGGGAGAAGTTGTTAGTGTCTAATAGAGACAGTGCAAAAAATTCTTCGTTGACCGGTATATTCTCCTTCGGTCCAGGCTCGTCGACGCCTAACTCCTAAGCTGAGTTCGCACTGAACTCAATCAAGTTTCCTACTTCTATTTCGCCTTTTCGCTGGTGTAGGGCTAGTTTTGCTACAAACCTATCCAACTCTGATGATAGTACGTGATTCCTTCTACAAACCGTCTCATTTTTCTCAAACGATGCTTCTCATCTATTTTTCTGATAGTGGTACGCCTCTTTCTCGCTGGCTGCACATAAGTTTTTCCTGACTAATTCATGCATGACGAATAACCTCTTCATTCGACTTAGCCAGTCAGCAGGTGTTAATGACTGACGTAGTTGGTTGTTTATGCGGATGTTTCTGTATGTGGGAATCTTCCTTGGATTTCTACCGAAGTTCAAGAAGCCTGGCGAGGCTAGCGTACTTGTGTGCACAGATGTATTCATTGCGAAGGCCAGTTTACGTAAGTGGATGTCCCAATCTTTATGATCTTCTTTTACGAAGACTGAGATCATATTTTTGAATGTGCGATTTACCCGCTCTAGGTAAGATTAACGCCCACATGTGCAGAATGTGCCTCGTGAGAGACCCCTTCTGCCGCTTTTGCTACACAGAGGATGAAACCCCCGAATATCTTCTGTGCCACAGTCGAAATATATCTGAGAAAAGGCGGCGACATTTACGGGCTGCAAACTTGGAGATTGAGGACATTAAATCCAGTATGACGACCGGAATAATTTTATTCTGGAAGGCCTGCCGTTCATAGCGGCTACTGGTTAAAGAAGGGACGCGAAGGGTTTATCTATGCGCCCGGAGGCCGGGAAGGCCCAACTCCTTAAATTAAATAAAATAAAATAAATAAAATACCCGCTCTACAGAGTGCATGGTATGACGCCATCAGCTGTTGTATTATTCTGAGTTCGTCGAGTCCCTGCTTGACTAACTTGTTGACGAATTCGGTACCATTGTCAGAGATTAGAAACTTGGGGCATCCCCATTTCAATACAACTAGTTCCTCCAGCACTTTAACTATCATTATATGCCCTGTTGCCTTGCGTAGTGATCGAAGCTCCACGTATTTGGTGACTTAGGACCTCAAAGATTAACAGATATCGGTGTTGACCTTTACTGGCAGGAAATGGACCCATTATGTCAGTGGCCACACTCGTCCATGGCCCTTCCACATTGCTGTGTGTCATTAGGCCGGTTGGTGCTCTCTGAGAGACTTTGTAAAGCTGACATTCAGGGCAATGTTTTATATAGCTGTAAATATCTCTCCTCATTCCTGGCCAGTAATAGTCCCGGAAGACCTTATGCAGTGTTTTATCAACATCTGAAATGTCCGGATGTCGACGTGTTGTAACATTCGAACATTATCCGCTTCCGATCATTAGAAGAAACGACGATTTTCTAATCGTCTTCTCCGGGACCTAGTACGTCCGTTATTTAGAATACGTCAGTATTGGTGTGTTTCTGGGCAATCTCGGATTTCTTTGATTTTTCTTTCATCGAACTATCTTGCTTCATAGAGGCGATGGTAGCTGTTGGCGATGTCTCTGTGGTAGGGGGACGTGAGAGTGCGTCTCCTACGTTGTGCAGGGCGCCTTTGCTATGAATAATCTTCATATTATAGGCCTGCAGCGCTGTGGCCCATCTTGCTAATCTGCCCGTAAGGTTTTTTAGCGTATGTAGCCATTTTAGACTACCATGACCGGTGATCACCGTGAATTCATCTCCCAACAGGTAGCCTCTAAATTTCTCTACGGCCCAGAGTACGGCAAGACACTCTTTTTCGGTCACCGTGTAGATTATCTCCGCCTTAGTCAATGTCCTGCTCGCGTAGGCGATAGGGTGCTTGCATTAGCAAAATACGCAGTTGGTTAAGTGCGTCTTTCTGGGGTTTGTCCCAGTGCCATCTCACGTTCTTCCGTAGAAGTTTACTTTGAGGTGCCTTTACGTCCGCTAAAAACTTTATGATGCGGTGCCTTTACGTCTGCTAAAAATATATTTCATATATTTCATGTCGAGTGTGATGTATCGTGCGTGAAAAACGACGTGCTTTATTACTCACGGGTCCTTTATCATCAGCACCTCTTGCGGCCATCATGCTGAGTGTATCAGATCGCTTCTCCAGAAGTTTCGTGAATTCAGGAAACTTTGGAAACCGATCTACTGCACTCGACTGTGCTGGTGTTACGGATGGATCGCGCGCGCTGTCAGCGTTCATAAATTCATCCCGCCCACTCATTTCCGACTTCCACTTCTCTCTCGACACCGGATCTAATCGCAAAGCTAAAACATAAGTCAGCCAAACATCCCACTGATCGACCGCATCTTCAAATTCGATAATGCGCGAACAATCCGTTGGGCTTCATCAGCAAAAGGCGCAGGTCCACACCGGACTCTCCCTTTAAATGTGGTAGTATCATAAGTGCATGTAGGTGTTTATTCACTATTAATCGCGGATTATGAAATCGTGCCGACAATGCCTGCCATGTTGTCGCATAGTTCGCGTCCCTCATTGCCACATCCTTTACTAAATCGGCAGCGGGACCGGTCAAGCAACGTTTTAAATAACTAAATTTAGTAGCTTCGCTCACGATGTTAGAGTGTACGAGCGTATTGAAGAGATCAGCGAAACTCTCCCAGTACTCATACCGACCAGAGAACTTTAGACCTGACAAGCGCAGCCCCAGCTACATTGGCAGTATCCGACGGAAGCGAAGTAGAGAGATCGGCTCTCCGGAGTTGATCTCTAATGACTAATGTGATTTTCTTATTAAATAACTATAGAGACGTGTATTATCAATTCAGCATTCACACAAATAAAATAACTTGTAAATAATAACCTACTAAACTAATAGAAATATAACGTATAAAAAGTATAAAGCTAATAAAATTAAATAACTTACTAATATAACTTAACAAAACTAAGAAAGTGTAACGTATAAGCAGGTATAAAAAAAGAATAAAAATCAAATAATCTATTAAGATAATTTGCTAAAACTAATAAAGGTACAAGGTATATAAAATATTAAACTACGCAATAATAACTTTATTTTTATTAATCTTTAACTTTATTATTTAAACTAACATTATTATTATTAACTTTATTATTAAGATAATTATTAATCTAAATTATACAATAAAAGTTGAATACCTTGCTTCATACATATATCGACGAAAATTTGTGTTAATTAAACCTTCTACTCATTCCTCATCCGGGGATCCAATGTTTATTGCAACGTAGATTTAATGATAATTTTAAGGAAGTAGAAATGAGCAGATCGGCTAATTAAATAAAACACAACGATTTCGCGGACAATAAAAATTACTTGATTGGGCGTAAAAACCCCTTCGGAGTAAGGGGAAAAGCCGAATCAAGTAATACTTATTGAATAATCAGGTAATTATTTATTGAATAACAAATTATAACTTGACAGATAGTCTTTAACAAATGAATACAAAACGATAACACGAGTAATCAAAGAGATTATATTACTTTAACAGTTCTCCTTAAGGATACTATGCAACATTCTTAAAAAAAATACCTTTGATGCTGCAGCATATAAGCACACATTTATAAATACACACTTAAATATACGGTTCTAACGCACTAGCGCGGATGACACCGCGACAGCCGACCTCTGTATCGACGGTGATATCACCTGCCGCTGGAATTCGGACGAGGTGGTTTGGAGGGAAGCGGGACACCAAAATCGATACGACACAGTACTCCGACGTCTCGGATACGGGTACAGCCCTCGCCCCATGTGTGTCTGGATAACTCCTTGGTGAGCGAGTTATCGCAATGGCGCCTGCTTAGAGCACTCACGCGCTCACCCAGATAGCGCCTTCCGTATCTGGGCCGTTTGTCACCAGTGCAACCTAACAGGAGCACCCGCGTCTGCACGATACCTGTACATGAATGCTAAGCTTCGCCTATATACAGGCACACAAATATACGTATATACGAACACAAATACGCGTACATACACGTACGTATATACACGCACACACAAGCACACGTACTCACAAGTACACGTATCACAAGTACACGTATGCACAAGTACACACACTCACAAGTACACGTATCACAAGTATACGTAAACGCACGAACGCACAAAATACGCGAAAACACAAACACGTATTTATACACAATTACACAAATACGCATACACGACTACACGGCGACACACTCAGAACTGCACGGGATTGACACGAATCACGCAACACGACTGCGACACTATCAACCGGCAAGTAAAAATTAAGATTTTGACAGCACTACGCGTAATACTCAATTCACCATCAGGTTGCTAGCTGCAGACTGACTGCCTGCTCGAGCTGACCGTCGGGCTTCCGAGGAGCTCGGTCGCAGGTACCGGACCGACGCAATGTGCAACGCCCTGATTTACAATTTGGGCTTTCCTCGCATTACGGCAGAGCTCTTGCACATTCGTCCGTATATATCAGGTAAGCAATGCTCCCGACGAACAGCTGCAACCTTGTAGTTTTGCTCTCTCTATACACGCATACATTCACACGGGGTATTAATAGGAAAACATGATGGCGATGTCGTCGTAATTGTTTTTGGTTTGGGGCTCAGCTGAGCGGCAGCCTTTTGTGCATCCACATTAACAGCTATTATTTTGTTGGCTTTTATCTCGTCTACCGAATTCAGTTCTGTGGATTTTAATACTTCGGATATTTCCGAAATGTCTGGATGAATATCTTCGTTCATCTCATTCCATTCAGCTGTGCTCTTTCCAAAAAGTCGCCGTAGCTTAAGAACCTCGATATTGTCTTGTGTTTTGATGTTATGTTCTATTGCTTCTTGAGTAAGTTGTTCTGGCGTCATCTCTGTGAAAAGGCTATTTAACCTTCTTTCTTCGCTGGCCTGTGCCTGACTTGTTGTTAGCTTTGCTTACATTTTCCTCAAGTATATATGACAATAATTTTTTTTTATATATTATTTAGGTATTGTTTATAAAATTATATATATATATATATATATATATATATATATATATATATATATATATATCTAATTTATATATAATTTACTGTATAATTATGGATTAAAATTTTGTTTATTATAACTTATTGTTGTATTCGTTAATATATACGTCTATTCTAAAATTTATAAATCCGATGAAAATTTTTACTACCTATATTTAGACTTATTCACAAATTATAATTATCAGTCTTTCTTAGTTTACAGTTATTGTATTTTCTTAAAATACTGTATTTTCAATCTTTATCTTTTTTCAATCAAACTTTATTTTATTCTTATTTACTTGTATAATTCTGATTTTAATCTGAATTTTAATGTTATTGTCACCTCTGATAAGTATCTTCTTTCTTCTTTCTTTTGTTTATTAATAATATTATTACTGTTTCTATTATGTAGTTTATTATGCTTTTTTTTAGTGAAAAAGTTCTAAGAGTTATTGAATATTATTTTTTTTTGTTAAGGTTGAGAAAAAATATGTAATTGTTTTCAGTAGCATGCAGTGACAGAATAAGAAAAAAATTAACAAATATTTCCAAAAAAAAATTGTTGAAGTTGAAATAATTTAATTTATAATGCTTCTTGAGTCCTTATAAAAGCAGAGAAAATGTCAAAAAAAATTTTTTTTTTTGATTGTTTATGCAAAAGAATAGTTTATTTTTTTAGTTATTAAATAAATGAGATTTATGTCCTGGTTAGCCATCTAAACTGGCTATTTGAGATGTGAAATTACTATCGAATCCTTTTTCGAAGTTGTACGTTATTTATTTATTTATTTATTTATTGTTCCATTATTATTAATTCTTTTGGTTGTTTGTGTTTTAAATAATCTTCTATTACTACTGTGTCATCTGGTTTTGCTCATGCTCGACTATTTTCCTCGTAGTTATGTTTTGATTTTCGTTATTTCTTATTAATTATTATTTAAATTATTTATTATTTCATTAGCTGCTAATTATTTAATTAATACCTGTTGATTGAATACCAAGCTGAACAATCTCTAACGTCTCTCGTTGAGAGAAAGAAAGAATTTGCTGTTTTGAATTTAAATTATTTAAGAACCTTGATTATTTAAAAAAATTATTTATTCTTTGTTGGTTTTAAATTGATGTTATTATAGTTTTATATTTCCTGGATATTTCTTCTATGGTCTCATAGCTGTTCAAGTTGGTTGATCTCGTATAAGCGCATCTTCTTATTTCTCATATCTGTGTCTATTCAGGCTTATTTTATGAAAGCTTTATCTATGTGTGGTTATTTATTTAAATAAAAGAAAGTTTTTTTTTGTCAATAGCTTACTATCTATTTTTGCTCCCAGGCTTTCAATCGTTTGAAAACAGAATAAGAATCTAATGCCAAAATTCTAGTTGTCAAGAAAAATTGTTTATTCAACTTTATAATTATTTATTATCTTGTTTATTGAAAATTTAATAATATTATAATTGTTTCGTGTTCTCACTAAATTTTCATTAACACATTTATTTTAAAAATCTTACCTCATGGTCGAAACGCATTTTTACATATATATTCTTTTTATGACAATTATACTAATCCCATACTGTGCAAGTGTTAATTGTTTATTAATCAGTTACTAACTTCCATTTACTTCTACTTATTGTTAAAGTACTTTGCAATGATAGTGCGATATTTACAACTCGTTCTGCCTTTTAATTATTTATAAATAATACCCAATTTAATTACCACTATTGCTGTGATTCACACGGGTCTAATACACTTTGTTGGGTCAGAAAATTCCTCTTTCTTCCCCCACTTTAGATATTTTTAAAATATCTCACCTATATATGCTACAATTGATATATAGGTTATACGTGCACTGCATGTTTGGTTTAGCAGACAGATATTAACTTTTTGTAAGTTTTAAAACTACCGGCACTTTCACTGATTTTTCTTAAACGTAATGAGATGCTATATTGGAAAAAGCATGTACTTGCTGGAACCTTCGCTGATTATCTTTGACTTGCACAGGGGTAAATCACACAACATACACACAGATGAATACTTATATCACCTCTATTAAATGTAAAAAACAATGAAATACACGTCTACCAATTCAACTGTGGCGTATCGATGATCCTCCTGCTTCTCAGCTTACTAGCTAACAAAAGAAAATAAATTACCTTTAAAAAATTCTACTGTTAAGTATTACATGTATGGCTCGCACAGGACCTGTTTTAACTATCAGGTTCTTTTAGTCAGAATGGGTTTTTCTCGCTGAATCTTTCTAAATTTTATTTCCACCATAGGTGCAGTTGTTCTGAGCCATATGTATCCTGCAGAACCAAGAATTCGATCTTCTTCAGTAATTTCTCAGTCTGCCAAAATCTATATGTGTTGGTATGCATACAGCGCGGCAGCTGTCAGCTGTTACTGCTCAATCATACAGGCTTGTAATGCCAGTATGATTTTCTTAGCCTGATTATACAGATTTCACAGGGGTATTTGCAAGTAGCTTCTTCAAGCTAGTGAACTGGACGACAGGGAGAAGGCAGTCATACACCGTTCAGGATGTTTAAATTAGTAATAGTAATTATGTAAATATAAAACATTTCATGCGGATATATAGCAAATACAAAAGATATATATAATATGATATGTAATATATAATAAATGGTAAATATAGATTAAACAGAGTGCATATTTATTTTGTGAATAAGTTTATGAATATAAAATAATTGAAACATAATTGAATGAAATGTTCTAAATATTGACATGTAAATAGACTATTTAAAATTATCACTCATGCATATATTAGTGTTATTATATTTTTATTGTTATATTCAGTTTACGGGAACGCGGCTGATTTGACATTAACTTTATTAACATTCCCATTTAACAATTACATCATACTAAGCCTTCTGCGAGGGGAAAGCGAATTTTAATGAGATGGGCCGGGGGAAAGTGTTTATCTTCTCAGTCTTACTGACCGTGTCTGCTACGCGTAACGGCGTTACTGCGCATATTCGTGCACCGCTCTCTAATATGGCCGTACGTGTCTGCCACGTACGAATTACACGGCACGTTTTTAACTTTTTGTCTTCTCGTCGTGTTTTCCGACCTAAATTCTTTTCTTGTAGTTTACGATTTCTTACGCGAACTACCCTGCTACCGTGCTCGACTCAGGCTCGCTGGGATAATATAGTTTTATATATGTCCGTCGGGCCTCACGTGTTGGGAACCATTTGTAACATGACTTTGGCGGGCGCTTTTTGAGAGCTAAATTGAGAGGCTAAATTGAGAGGCTACTTGCCAATGAGTCCTCGTCGCTGTTACTTCCTTTCGTGCTGAACCTCCTCACGATTTTTTATCTTCTTGCTCGTTCTCTCTCTCTCTCTCTCTCTCTCTCTCTCTCTCTCTCTCTCTTTCGGTAGAGCTTCCTCCCTTCCTTCTGTCCCGTGCTCTCGATAATCTTTTGACCGTGAGGATGGTTGCTCGATCAGGCGTAGCTGCTCGGAACGTACTGATGTAAACGCAGATGGGATAGAGACAGGGCGTCGGTATGCTCTGGATGCTGATGGCGTCAGTCGGCGACAGGCTCGAGAGAGAGTTATACTATTTTGGGTGTTTCTCTTCCCGACGCAACTGTCTTCCTCGGCAGCTCGAAGGAGAAGAATGATTCTTCTCTCGACTTCCTCCTTCGTACGTGCACATCGCGCACTCTCGCGGCTGGCGCTTCGCGCAGTTTCGCCTTCACGCGCGAACATTCGGTTTCGGAACCGCGGATCGGCAGTTTGGCTGGTCACAAACTCCCCTTTCCAAACCGACGTGTGAGGCGCGTTTATTCTCGATCTAATCATTCACGCGTCTATGTTCGAAGTCATCGTAAGGATGTTGTTGGGGATAAAAATTGGGGTATATACATATCGGAACCGCTCACATGTAATTTGCTAATTATTACTAAATCAAAGTTATAATATTTTTTGAATAACGAAAATAAAAAACTGTACCATTTATATATATATATATATATATATATATAGATTAAATTAAAATTAGTATTAATACGTATATAAATTAATAAAATAAATACATTTGACTAAATATTATAATAGAAATTATAATTGTATTATAATAATTATAATTGATATTATCATAGTGTATTATGGTATAAAGACTGTAAAATCGATAAAAATAGATATTAATTTAATATATTATCATATTATTTATTCATTACATATAACAATAGGTTCTTTAAAAGATGCATCAGCATCTTTTAAATTGAAACACTTTTCAACTGCACTAAAATACAGCACAAAACAGCATGCGGAACGATGCGCGCATGCGCACGCATAAGTAGATACTCTCTCTTTCTGTCCGAACTGTTCTCGATCTAATGGATTTAGCTAAACTCTTGATTACTTCACTCCCGCTCGGTTTTGTTTTTTATATTAGAATTGCGAGATGAATCTATCTTAATAATTAAGCAAAATTAAAGCAAGTATTAACATGCTGTTCGTATTTTGGACTCATAGTAAAAAGATCAGTCAACATATTTTGAGATTTAATCCATCCATAAATCTTGCTTCTCATAGATTCTATTTCATACATTCTTTAACGACGTTTCTTTCACCTATATTTTTCTCTCGCTCTCTTTTTTCTTACCGGCTGTGTTAGAACACAATAAGATCGCCGGATTGCCGTAGTGCATTTTAAGGGAATATAAATCAATATTCAAAACGATTTTTCATAAGCTATAAAGTACTAATATTTCTTGATTCACACTATATGTGGATACCTTTTCTGTCTTGAATATAGACAGCGCCACGTTTGGTTGTTTATGACCATTACGTAGTATCCTCATACAGCCTAAGATATAATGAGTAAGTAAGTGTTTGTAAACTGATAAGCTAGTATCTGAGTATAGTTGTAAAAGTCTATCCCATAACATCTAAATTAATAATTATTTTTATCGGTTTTACAGTCTTTATACCATAATATACTATGCTAATAGAATGAATGTCCGACTGTCCTTGCTTATAATCACCCTCAGAGAATTTCCAATGGAATAAGCACTAAAATCTTAAACACAAAACTTAATTTAATTACAACTTAACAAATTAAATTATATATATTCTACGTTAGTAAATGAAAACCTGAATGCCCCGCCACCGTCCTAAATTTAAATTTCTCTAATATGTCCGACGTTTTACAGCGCTGTGATTCATCGTCAAGAACCAAACAAATATGAAAACATAGCATGCAACTATATATATCCTATCCACACCCCTCGATTAATTTATTAGGAGACGAACTTAGTTTCCGACTTTTTTTAACGTAAGAAGGACATTTACGATAGAAAATGGATACACGTTGGCTTAAGCAAAATATTTTCCGTCATTTTCTACTACTTTTTCCCATATTTTTGGCAATATTGCAATACCGTGGCGAAAGAACAATGGCGGTTTCAAGACATTCCAATCGCCCAAAAATTCTCGCACTTGTTCAAGGTGTCGGAAATGTATCAACGAGATCTTGATCCACTTCTAAACCGCTGAAATCACTCTTTTCATGTTGTAAGCGATGAAGCTTGTTCGCCATAACATTCTTGAAGCAATCGATAAATTTTTGCTACACATTTGTTCAAATCATAATAGTGTAAAAGAACATGTCGAAAAACCATCTATTTTTCACGATATTTAATCACGATTCATTTTGCACTGATCAAAAAATATAATGTTTGCAGAAATGATGGTACCTGTTAACTGAATTATATTTTTAAATGCCAAAACTAAAAAATAAGTACTAAATCCGATTCATCTGACTTTTGGTACTACTTAAATCGTCTTCTAAACGTAAAGATCGGAAACTAAGCTTGCCTCCTAATATAATATTTGAAGTACCCCCGCCCCTCTTACTTTTAAATATAAAATAACATTATATATTAATACATAAATTCCCGGACAACATAATAGGATACCTATATATATATATATATAGATATCTTTTGTTCTTCCCGAACTGGTAACACACAGAATCAGATGAAAAAATAGCATTTTTAGTATATCTATATGCATATAATTTGAAAAGAAACAAGCTATATATAAATATATATATATATATATATATTATAGGGTGTATCACATGTGTTCTCTATATTCCCCTATGTACACACACCTGTGTATAGACCAATGGGCTCGTGTTGCGTTTCGTCCCGAGATTACCGACTGGACGCATTAGTAAGGCATTGTCGGTAACCCCTGTCTTAGACGCGATCATATGGACCGAGTCAAGGGCAATATATTAACCGGAGGCCTATGTAGTCACTCATGGGTTAACTAAGTGTCAAGCTGCCCTCTGTTAGCAGACATGGCATGTAGGGCACTCCTGGAATATATACTGACATACATATATACTATAACAATGTTATTATTAGATTTATCTGATTCTTTTGTCTGTAACTGACACATGCGCGTGCACACGTCTTGGCTTAGATTTTGACTTCCACTCTGATACACTCGACCTTGTAACTCTATGCACCATAGCGTTTCAGAAACAGTGTTAATACTGTCATTATTGTTATACATTGTCAGATATAGTGGGCAGAATATTAATATATGTTGAAGTATTTTCTCTATCTTACAAAATAATATTCGTTTTTATAATAAATATACGACTGTAGAAAGTACGTATATACCATTTTCTTAACACATACACACATGCACATAATATATTTACAAAAAATTCATTTTTTCGCACATTCATAATTTTGAGCAAGCGTATTTAATTAAGTTGAAATTTACTACACTGTGAGCGCCAAGCTAAGGCGATGACCATACTATTTAAATATAAATACAAATACTGGATACATATCTTTTCTAAATACTGAAAAAACTCATTTCATGTAAAATCATTAAACTCCTCCAGTGCAGTCGCTGTATTTCAATTTGTCAATCTTCGAAAAAAAGAAGAAGAATGAAACTATTTAATAAAAAAGAAAAAATGATAGAAATCTACATACATTACTAGAGGCTGTTTTCAGTTTGCTGAACATGGGCTAACGATGTATAAAGAGATAGATATATCAAAGATAGTCTCTCTCTCTTTCTCTCTCTCTTTCTCTCTCTCTTTCTCTCTCTCTCTCTTTCTCTCTCTCTCTCTCTCCCTCTCTCTCTCTCTCTCTCTCTCTCTCTCTCTCTAATAACATGCTATAAATATAATCTGCTATAAATTCATATGTGATCTCGGAACGAGACAAGGAAGACCAATAATCAGGCATCGTTAGAGAAAGAACGAATATCATTTGATATATCTTTATCTTTTCATAACCTTGTCCCTCCTTATGAAAGCGGGAAACGGCCTCCAGTATTATTTTTAGGTATTTTTATGCGCATGAAATACAAAAGTAATGTGTCTCTAAAACTTTGTTTTATTTAGGTAACTATTTGTGTGTCGTCTATATTTTTTTGCTCTAACCAACGATTATATGTTATGAAGATATATACGAGATCAGACAATTAAGTAATGTGACCAAATTAAAAAATCGAGTATATTTAAAAATTAAGGTACATCACTGCGACCACTTCAAAGTAGTTCCCTCCTGTATCATGTTTTTATTCCATCGAGTTTTCCAGTTTTCGTAAAGATTCTGCAACACTTCTTGTGGGACCTCTCCGAGTACCCTCTTCACAAGTTAAAATGTCGAACTTTGACGAATTTTTCAAATGCCGCAATAGAAAAAAGTCGCAGGGCAACATGTCCAGTAAATAGAGCAGTTGTGGTAACGTTTCAATGCCTTTAGACGCAAAAAAATGAGAGACACTGAATGATGCAGACCCCAAGTCTTCACGATCTCTGAATGCATTCTGAGCATCCTTCATCATAATTTTTCGAGCTCATTGCAGTAGAATACCTGATTAACAATCTGTCTAGGTGGTAAAATTCTTTGTGAATCACCCCTTGCTGTCGAAGAAGCGGATGAACATGGTTTTTACTTTGGACTTGCTCGTTCTCACCTTCTTTGGCCTTAGCGCTCCAGGGGACATCCACTTTTGGATTGGTCGTTTAGTTTCGGGGTCATATTGAAATAACTAACTTTCATCACCAGCAATAACTCGATCGAGAAGAGCAGGATCACTTTCAACGTGCTCGACACCATCTTATGCGATGTTCATTCGGCGGACTTTTGCTCATCTGATAGGTTCTTCGGTTAAAATTTTTCTAACTCTTTCTCGGTTAATATTCAACTCGTCAGTCAATATTCGAATGGTTAGTCGCCGGTCTGGATGAACAAGGTTATGAACGCGCTGCACATATCAGAGCAAGAAATCTCTTTAAATTTACTTTATACAAAAATATAAAACAAGGCAACTTTGGTTTATTGGACATCATAATCATTTAAAAGCTCTTTTCTATAATGTATTGCATTAATATCAATGATATTTTTTCCTAATTTGACTTCGCAATCATACGTAAATATTCTTCATTTTAAAAAAAAAGTTATAGACTAAGATAGAAATAAAATTATATTAAAGAACTATATTCAATTATTTCTAATTTAAACAAAAGAAAGTATTGAAATCAATTTTTACATAGTAAAGTATATGTAAATATGTATGAGTATAAACTCGTGTTAGTTTTGAAATTATTACATATTATTATTCAATAATGAAGTTGTTTATTAAAAGTGTGTCTATGCACAATTATTTATAATGTGGAAATAGTAACCTCCAGATACAACTTCGTAGCACTGCAAGACCACATGATAATAGCAGAATAGACATAATTTAGTTATTTAATGCCAGATAATATGCCAATCTATTGCGTATTCATGGGATGGATAAAATTAAATAACAAATCAACAGTAACAAAATGAAAACAGAATAAAAAAAATTCACTGCATAATAACTTTAATAGAATAATAGTTTTTTACATAGAACTTTTCTTTTAGTTATATAATCATATTCGTCATTATAACGGAATATCTTTATATTAAGCATAATTATAATTAATATAATGGTTTAATTTTGACACAATAATTATTTACAAATTTCGGTATGGGTATTAAGGCAGTACTACCCGTCTTTGGATCGATACTGCGGTTCTTGATATATATTTTGATAAGATCCATAACTATTATTGAAAATTCGTTTTAAAATTTTCTCCATTTTTTCAGATAACTTAGAAAAAAACAAAATTTAGAGAGTTCTTATAGAGTTCATGATAAAAATGAACTTTTCTCCCATTTTTACGATAATATATGTGACCAGCACTCTATACAAGTACAATTTGGCTCAAAAATACAATTCAGAACTATTAATAAAATCGGTTGCATTGAATAATATTTTGAATTTGAAAGGTATTTCACCGGAAAACAGTTTAGTAGAAAACTATCTTTAATAATTTTTTAAATTATCCTATAACTTATTATAATGTGACATCATTTTTAAAACCATTTTTTATATTTTTATGTGTATTTTTTTAAAACTGTATATTTTAACAATAATTGCAATTGGGAAAAAAGGAACTAGAAAATTATAAATTCACATTGTAACTTATAAATTTCAAAATTAATGTTCACATATTTTTAAAATTTTATGATTTTTATAAAACACTATAAAATTAAGGATAATTTATAAGTATAAGTTTAGGTAAAACAATAGTTGACTATGGTACGGTCACGGTATAGAAAAATGACTTTGAAGCTTATAGGTTCTTATAGTTGTGTATGAGATTAGAAAAAATTTTTTCAAATAGAAGTTGTAGATCTTTTTCAAATGAATTTTTTATGTTTTATTCATTTTTTCACTGAAGCCAGTAATTATCAAGAAAAATGAAATTTATTATGAGCATTTCGAGCTACTATATAATTAGCCCATTATATAATTAGCACATTATTTTCTTTGACCAAATTTCGATCTTCCTCTTCCATTACTCCCAACTATAGATACTGGATCTGGAAGGAATCAACTATGAATCGAATATCAATAGAGCCTACTCTTGGTCCCACATTACTGTCAGCAATGCTAAATTACTTCATGAGTTAATAAGGATAAAACACGGTAAAGAGGCAGACAATATATTCGCTTGATAGTTTTCTTGACTTTTGTGTATAGCTTTCACATATTTGACCTGGATACTCGATATTCTGAACCAAGTTCTTTTGGAAACAGTTGAAGGTCCGGAGCTGAATTTCCATATAGAATTTCATCTTTTGAGACTATTTAACCTATTTCCATTTGAATCCCCCAGTGACTTCTGACTCACTCTGAAATCTGCCGGAAAGCGTTTTAGTCGGAGCAACTACTGGTCTTTAAAAGTCTCCCCACTTCTAGCTGCCTCCAGACGGATATCTAATTGATAAAGGTTCCATGTAAATATGTCTCGTATGTGCATCATATTCGTGCAGGATTCTAGGCGAGGATTATGCTGCTGACGGCTGTGGATTGTTGGTACATCAGAGCAGTCAATAGAGCCGTCAGTTTCGCAACTATCCATTGCGTTTCATGGTAGAGGTGGGGTCCTACGCCCTGACTGATCTTCTGAAGGAGGGGGAAGTAGGCTATCCGCTATCGTCTTCTCAGCCATATTAGTTTGGCTGCTTAAGATCATCCTCAAACGTAGCTTAGAGGCTTCTAGTTATCACTAACCCTCTTTATCTCTTAGTAGATCTAGATGTTCATCATTCGGTTGACATCTTCGCCTCAATTACAGGAATGAATTATATCGAAAATACTTCGAAGTGTACTTTAAAAAGTGGGACCCCTGAAAAAAATAGAAAAATATAAATATAAAGTTTTTCTTATTTGAGCACACTTCGAGACCATTAGTCCGCACGAGTTTTTTTCTCTATCTTTCACTCTCCTTCTGTTTTTCTGACTTTATGACATTAGATTAGGAAGATCAGACAAAATCGTCTAACATACGGAAGAGTCAAAATTAAAAATAATAGACGAAATCAAAATATTCGAGAAATGATCCTGATTAGCGGTCCAACGCGTGAAAATAAAAATAATACAAATGGAAATATTTAATATAGCTATCCTGCGGAATTAGGCTAAAGGTGAGCAAAGGAGGACTCGAGCGCATCGCGGGAGAGAGCCGCGGCCGCATGGCAGCCAGCGTGGAGAAGATGTTTCACGCTCCCGCGCTCTCCACGCCAACGAACTCGGAGTACAGTAAAGGCACTGGCCGCTGCATTTCGGACGTCCCATTTGATTAAATAATTTAAAACTCTCGATTTTTGACTTTTATATTATTTAATATATGGCAAACATATAAAAACATACATGTAAATGAATACTATTATAAATACATAAATAATTTAAATAACTATTAAATTAATTATTATTTAAATAATAATAATAATTATTATTACTTGTTATAATAATTATTATAATTATAATACGATTATTATTATTAAATTATTATAAATTATTATTGTTCTTTTTCGGTGGGTCGATAAGAAATTAACACCCGATCGACTAATTTTTGGTGTATAAAAAGGCGAATTCTCTCCGGCCGAAAGAAGCCCCCTAGAGCTCCCCTGATTCTAAAGCTCTAAAAATCATGAATAGAAGAGTCGCAATCCTGTTTGCATGGCGCTTCATTAAAGACCAGCGGCCTTACTATTCCTGAACGACTTGATCTTGAGTGCGCTGCGCTCCGTTAAATCCCAGCCGTCTCACTCCTAACCCCGAATGAAGTGGTGATTCTGATTGCAAGGGCTCTAATGTGTTTTGGTACTTGCGAAAAAAATCTGGTGGCGAGCTGAGCGACCAGGGGCCCAAGCAAATTGAGCCGAAACCCCGAAGTAGCAAACACCAGACAACGATACAATACCTCATTATAGACCAGCAGGCTTTCTTTTTTTTACTATTCTTTCCAGCCATCCGTAAATGTACACTTTATATATAATGAGTAACACTAGCATAATAAGTGCGTAAAATGCCATTTGTAAAATATTGTTTGAATGAGAGATGTGCGAAATGGAGCTTAATATCATAAGGTAAAATATAAATCTAAAGTAATAAACCTGTCTTGTTTTCTTTTTGATCAGATGGCCCGACGTCAGGAGGGTGTTTATTACTTAGAATTTATTGTATTATAGAATATATTTTTCTTATTTTGTTCATATAAACAAAACCTAAGCTATCAGGAGGGGAAAACGCAAACGTTACAGGATTAATGATTGTAAAAATGGTATCTTCATTCTTCTAGAACTGTCAATTTCTATATCAACTTATTAATTTATAGATTAAGTACAAACGAAATTTAAACTTCACAAAAATTTTCAGAATCAAGCCACGTGTGTTTGAAAATTTTAAATTATCTAATGGATTACATTCTCTCCAGAAATTCTGAAGATTGCAACCTCAAGTATACTTTACACGCACCGATCCGTATGGCCAATTTTTTTATAAATAAAACTATCGAAAAATAAGAGTTTTTTCCTAATAATTTGGCTTCGCTGCATAGTAACCAAACCACTCTCCTGACTAAGTATGCAGGGCTAAATTATACTATATAGCATTAGAAACATTCTTCAATATGTCTCAGTCATGTTGTCAATCGCATTTTGTGAAACGAGGGGAAAGAAAATATTTTCACTTAAAAAATTATAAAATAGAAAATTTTTCTTTGTGACTTATGTAATTCAAAAGTTATATAATGTAAAAAAAAATTATGGAAAAATATAAAATTCTAATTTTTAAAAGCAAAGAATAAAAAATTATAATTTTTAAGTGTCCCAAAAAAATTATTAATATAATAAAAATAATAAAATATTTTATTTTATATGATTTTTGTTTTCAAAGAACAGACATTTATAGTATGAGGGCCGCTATTTTTCTAACTCTGTTGTTGGAGTACATATCTGCAGATATGTATAATTAAGATCCATGTAAATGTATGGTTACATGGTATATTCTCGTTAGCAGTATTTGTATTTGTTTGAAATGAATTACGTTAATTTCTAACTAACATTCTGATCAAGAAGATCCTACGATTTAATTCACAAGCTTACCTTGACCTGCTTTCCATTCAGCTCCACTTTCCATTCAGTGTTTATTTGATAAATTTAGAAAAATCAATTAGAAATTAAATACTAGGATAAATAACGAGACAATGAATTATTTTTATTATTACGGCAAGTGAAATTTTAATAATTACTGAAAGTCAAATGTTTAAATAATTTATAATTCATTTAAAAAAATATAATCTTAAAAATATCCACACCTAGTACTACCCTAAGAAAATAACACACGTTTAAGAATCTCTCAAAAACAAACTGGGTTTTCCAGGTATTTTGTTAATTACAGTTGTTTTTTTTTTCGTTGGATAGTGGGAAGTTCAGCCGCCATTGTTCGACGGGCAGTGGCTCTCTTGTTTTACCATAATGTCTGCTTTGATGTTTCCCTTACGGGCTGATTATCTCGGTATCCATGTAACACAGACCTTATTTACCCTGACCAGATTGTCTAGAGCAATTTTAGCGTCTTTGACCAGTAGTGACGTAGTGCAGGATTGATCGAGGGCCTTCAGCATTGCCATGCTGTTTGTGCATATATTTATGCATCTGCCCTTAATTCCCCTCTGCATTAAGCCGTTTGCACAGGTTTCAATGGCAGCTATTACTGCTTGAAAGACTGTGTTATATCTATTCAGTCTGAAGGCTGAATTTAAGCTGCGTTCATTTCGATATATACCGCATCCAGTACCAACAGTTGTTTTGGATCCTACTGTAAACCAGATATCACCTTCCAAATTAAGGTCATTGTTCCAATCCTCTCTGCTCGGTATCCTGATCTTATATCGTCCTCCGAAGCAGAAAGTTTTGTTAATACGATCCTGAGAGAGATCAAAAAGTTGGGCCTCCCAATATTTCCCTGCAAATGGTAGCCTGTCCAATTGCAGTACTATCACACTGACCGCTACATATTATTCTATAAGCCGATCTGGCAGCCGTTCTTGTTATTTCCAGTTCAGGTTGTCCAGACTTAGCATCATTCTGATAGCTGGAGTAGGGGTGCTCCTTTTCAATCCAAATGCTCCCCTTAGCGAGACTGCCTGTATGTGATCCAGGACCCTCGCAGAGCATTTATTCTCGATCACTTTCCACTACACCAAGGCAGCATAAGTCAGCCCCGGCATCAGTATTGTTTTATAGATCCATAAAACTTTCTAGGAATCAAGCCCGCAGCCTGTGCCAATAGCCGACCTACACTGCATCAGTATGTTGATGATCTTTTTACTCTGCATTCGCAGGTGTTGTCCCCACGATAGTTTCTTATCTAGGTATACACCTAGATATTTAACTCCTTCCATATACGGTATCCCTTGCCCGCCGAAGTTGACGCACGATTTTATTTTGCTCTTCTCTTTCCTAGTAAAGGCTACAACCTTGGTCTTCTTTGGTTTGATTCCCAGGGATCTCTCTTGACAGCAGTCATTGACCTTTACCAGAACCTCCTGAAGAATCAGGTAATATCTCTTCGTACTTGTCCTTGACAAGTATTGCGAAATCATCTGCGTATGCGACTGCGAAGATCCTCTTCTAGCATACGCAGTAAACCATCAGCTACAAGATTCCACAGGAGAGGTGAAAATACCCCTCCTTGTGGACATCCTTCGTTAACTTCAGTTGCCTGAACAGGTCTCAGTGCCTCTGAGATGGTTTATGTCGGTAACAAAGCCCAACTTTCTTCCACCTCGTGCTCCCCCCTACTTCCATATCGATGCTTACAGATTTTTCCATTCTGTTCCCACGAGTATTGCCGATATATAGAGTCCACCCGGCATGGACCGCACTACCGGGTAAGGCCAACAATACAACGGGATTCGGCATGGTTTCCCGAAGGAACCGTTTGCGACACAATCACCTTTGCGCCATTCATCTTTCAGCACGGTATTAGCATTTCTCAGCCGCAGGCTGCTTCTTGGTTACCCGCGGATCCTTACCCTCTTTCCTGACTCTCACATCCATACACATAACATCCATACGCTCACAACCATTCTCAGGATACCCGTTTATAATGATCCTCCGATCCGGTAGTTCGGTGAGACCGTTTATAGGGATCTGAATTCCCGATCCAAATACTCATGAGCCAGGGAAGAATGCGGAACTCTCAATGTTGTACAGATCCAAAAAGGCTTTAGTACATCCACCAAGCGCTCCTTCTTGCTCCCCCGACTTAAGCTCTCTCACCCCACCACGGTCATGCAGCTCGTAGAGAGAGAATTACAGTTGTTAGAATCACTCAAAATCTTTCTAAAATGAACCAAGAACTTCTACTATAAAAAATAGAGTTCCAGTTTTAAAAAATTGAATGTAATATTTGACATGATCGTTAAAGTCACTGCAAAGATCAAATACAAGGTCAGAATCAGAAATTCTGGAAAAAATTATACTAAATTATATTATAAAGTGTATAATAAAATGTACTTCTATATTTAAACTATTTTTTTAATAGCAATTCCTTTCTAGTGATACATTCTTTCTATACTTTTTTGTCAAATTGTATATACATACACATACATACGTCACAATTTCTAAATAAATATGCATACAGATATATAACTATCTTCATAATTAATTTTTGCTTGATGTATATACAGTGTTTAAATGTAATTTAATTGTTACTTCCAATACTTACGCATTTCTTTATATCTAATAAAACGTATCAAAGCTTCATCATGACATTGTCGAACTACCAGTAAAAATCTATACAGAAAAAATAACTCTTCCGTAGTAAATTAAACCAGGCAATAAAATTAACTTTAAACAGTAATGATAAAGCTATAGAAAATGTAATAGTCATTTCATTAGAGTGAAACTTTCTCAAATGCCATAAATTGCCCTGCTACTAGTTTTATGTTATGCAATTAAAAACCAATAACATTATCTGAAAATAAAACATCGTTTCATTCATCGAACAATTATTATAAGCCGTTTCAAATACTTCCTTGGATAAGTTTTGTAAAAGTTTCTAGCGTGACATATATTGAAATATCTCACGTAGTGAATATGACTTGTCAAATACTGATGGTATAGGAGCCTATAATGGCTAATTAATATAATTTTCATTATATTAAGCATTGCGTAAGAAGGATATATGTAACTAAAACTATCCTTAACGAAAAATCATTAATAAAAATTCTTTATACAATATGAAGCATGGTAACATTTTTGACTGTGATCATTAGATGTAACTAACTTTCCATAAATCCTCAAATTTATAGTATTTATTTTTAGGAGACAAGTATCTCGGTTGATGACTATATATTATTCCAGGTGTAGTACTTTTTTCATCAGCCGTTTATTTTGCGGAAGCTGGTTCAGAAAATTCTTTCTTCAAGTCTATTCCAGATGCATTTTGGTGGGCAGTTGTAACCATGACAACAGTTGGCTACGGTGATATGACGTATGTTCTACCTATTATATATTTCGTTTATTATTGTCGTAAAATAAATAATTTAAGCACTCATATATTCAGCAAAGCTTGACAGATCTTGCGCAAAGTTCTAAATGCAAAAAGGAAATTTATAGTTTAAGTTTAATGTCATTAAGCATAGTCTTTAAGCATCTTTAAGCATAGTTGGATAACATAAAGAAAAGTGCCTCCGTACCAACTGACTCAACGTATATCTTGTAGAATATCAATAATAACAAATTTTTCTCTAATTCTCAGCACTTTAGTTCTAAAGGGTCATTGTGCAGCAACCAAAATACAAAATTGTATTTCTTGACATTACGTCAAGTTTTATTCAAAAACGTTATTTGCAGGTAGTAGATATGGGCATTTTACTTGCGTACGTTCATGCTGATACATGTGACAGTCCTAAAAATTATACCCGAAATGCGCCAATCTTCATAATGTTGTTATACTCAAAATTGCCTTCTAATTACGCAAGGTCTAGAAAAGTGGAAAGTATATCTATTGAAAATACTTTATACAATAATATTAAATAGAGTAAATTTATTAGACATTCTAATCATTTAAAAGCTATTCTATATAATATATTATATTTATATCAATGATATTTTTTCCCAATTTGACTACGCAGTCATACGTAAATATTCTTCATTCTTAAAAAAAAGATACAGCTTAAGGTAGTAATAAAATGGTAATTTAGAATTATATTCAATTATTTCTTATTTACACAAAAGAAAGTATCGAAATCAATTTTTACATGGTAAAGTATACATAATATACGTAAGTATCAATTCAAGTAATTTACCCAATTATCTATTATTATTCAATAGAAAAATTGCTATTAAAAGTCTGTCTATACACTCAATTATTTATGATGTGGAAATACAATACTATGAAAATATAATTTAAAACTTATTTTAACATGTATTTTATTTTCAGTAAATAATTTTTATTAAATATGTGTATTTCACTTTGATTAAGAGCCAATAATAGTAACATATGAAGAATCCTAAATACTCATATCCGCAATGAAATTTCCATAAAATTACAATTATTTTGACACACAACTTTTCAGTTTTTTCGCAAGATTCTGTTACTAGTGATTTGTTGAAAATTACTTCAATTAATTGAAATTGAAAACTGGTTTTCAATTGATTTAAAAAAATCTCAAATACTTTTCTTCATAAATAATTTCGATTATTACAAGTGATTGAAGCTAATTTGAAGCGGTTTATAAATGACTAGTGTAAGAGACTACAATAATTTCACAGTGTGGATAGGTTTCCACTATAATTTTATATAGATAGTTATTTCGGAAATCAGATAATGAAATCATTTAGTCATCAAGTAACTAATTTCCAAATTATAAATAAATGAGTGCATAGGCACACTTTTAACAAGCAACTTAAGTATTGAATAATAATATGTAATAATTTGGAAACTTGAATTAATACTTATGTGTATTACATATACTTGACTATGTATTATGAACTCTAATTAGGAAAAACTATCATTTATATAAATACGATACACGATAGAGAAAAGCTTTTAAACAATTAGAGGGTCCATTACACCGTATTCTCATTATTTTATATTATTGTAAAAGATTTATATTTAATACTTTTGTAAAGTAACATATAGTGTATTTTTTTAATAAAACTTAAAAATAAAGTTTTATTCAAAAAACCATAAACTCCTTTGTACATATATCATCCTATGTTACGGTATATATCTATAACAGAAAAAAACAAAGGAAAATAATAAAATAAAAATAAATATTAAACAGATTTTATTATTAACTGGATATAAATATATGTCTTAATACTATTATTCGGCGTTATTTACCCGGTGTCATTTTCCACGCTGGAAATTTATACGCAGCTGGATGATTTTGAGAAGCATATAGAGCAAAGGTATATTTCATTCCGCTGGTCGTTTGATGAACGCTTCGCAACCAGGATCACGATCTCGTTTGTGGTAGGAAAATTATTAGTCGTTTATGTTGTCCATCTTCCAATAATAGGAAAATTAACTTCTTTGCTGCAATTCGAAGGAGGCTCAATCAATTTTGAAAATTCAAAAAGCCTTTTAATCATCCTGCTCATAAATCTAAGCAATAAACATATACAATCCGACATGCAATATAACAAATTTTAATATAATAAATCATAATATAGAAATGGAACATATATACGAGCATCTGAGAAATTTTAACCTACGTTCAGGGTGCTGTGTCTTACATATTTAATAACTGTTCATCTAACATAGACACAGTAATTATAGAAAAATTTTTACCGGGTACGGAAAGGCTTTATTTACGAAATGAGAGATTTGCCATGCAAGGCGAACCCGAGAGTTCCAACGAGTACTAGGTAAGGATATATTGTTTCTTGTGAACCTTCTCTACCTTGCCTATCGGCAACTTATGCGTCCCATAAGTTGCCGATAAGTAGATATGGCAATGCTGGAATGCATTTTCCTATACTCTAAATTTAAATCTTATGAATGATTATGAAACGGCCAGTTTTCCGCCGTTGAATAATCAGTTTTATTTATTCAATAAATTATTTAATTTCATAAAGTTAAATGAATAAAAATGTAATAACTTATTTGTGTTGTACGCATACTTGGTTTAAATATTTTGCTTTTTACAATTAACAGAATTATTTATATGTATGAATTAATTATATATATTTATATATATATATATATATATATATATATATATATATTATGAATATATACATATTCCATATATACATCCATATATACATTCCCCCCCTAGAGGGAGAAGTGTCACTGCGACGTACTACTAGGGTAACACATGTGATGTAGGAAATGCTCGCCATATACGTCAATAGGCTTACCCACTCTCTAAGAAAACTTAAGAAGAAATGCATTCTTATTTTAAAGAAATATTAGAGGCTGCAGTAATTGAAACATCCACTAGTGGTTGAGCAAGCCCCGTAGTGTACGAAAGAGAATCGGAGAATATAGTTTTGTATCAATTTTTGAAAAGTAAATTCGAAGGTGCGAAACCCGATGCATACCCGTGGCCTAATAGGGATCAGATCCTAAGGAAGCTACAGTCAGCTAGATATATTTCGACCTTGGATCTGAGTAGTGCGATCATCAAATACTACTTCAACCAGAATCTAAACCGATTATATTATTTACGGTGCCTAGAATGGGATTATTCCAGTTCACCGGATGCCTTTCGGTCTGTCGAACGCTGAAGCGACGGATAGATCGAATAATAGAATCAGAATTTGAATCGAATGCTTTCTCCTATCTTAAAGATATCATCATCGCCACGGAGAGATGTAATAAACTTTTAGATTGGATACATCGTTTTATAACTTGAGTATCTGAAACTCTACTCACGATTAATCGATAGACACACTGAAATTAAGTATTTAGGCGTTCTCCTTATTCGTAAGGAATTCTGTCCTGATCTCTCAAAGATCGAACCAGTAATTCGATACACGAAATCAAAAAATCTTAAGCAACTTAGCCTCGTCTAGCCAGGAAAGATTGATAATATGAGTGGACTGAGGTATAATGAATCAATTGACTTTGATAAAATCAAATCAATGATCGCTTCGACACCTGTCCTGCAGAGACCGTTGTTCGATATTCAGTTCACCGTGCAAACAAATTCGAGTGATACTGCTATTGAAGCGGTCCTCACGCAGGAAATCGACAGAAAAAACAAACAAGACAAAGGTATGGGAGTTTTACGAGTAGAACTCTCTACTAAGCCGAAAAAACCGATTCGGTAATAGAAACAGAGGCTGTCATATGGGCCATTTAGAAATTGCGTCCATATAAAAACGGATATCATTTCCGCATCGTTACGGACCATAGTAGTCTGAGGTGGATGCATACGATGCACAACCTAACCGGCAGGTTCGATAGATAGGCTCTTAGGTTGCAAGGGCAATGTTTCAAGATGGAGGATCGAAAAGATACGTTAAATGAAGTGCCAGACGTCCTTTCAAGGATGTCCGAGGGCGGCAATGCTTTCTTCTCCTCTGTGACCTGGGCAGCAAATATCCAAGATGAGTAGTGTCTGATATGGTTCAAAAACGTCCACTAATGACCCAACTATTATCTGAAATGGAAAAATAATGGGTGGGCAGTTATACGGCTATCGCCCAGATGAAGTTCTCGAGGTGATTCTGAGCGACGAAGATGTATCGATGATCATCGTTCTTAATGAGCGTTGAAATGTTGTACTTAACGAGTATTACGAAAACCCGACAGCCGCACATCCAGGTCGAGAAAAGACGTGCGCTAGAGTCAGCAAGTTCTCTTATTGGCCTTGATTTTTTAAGACAGTTGAAAATGATGTGAAGAACTATCTTATATGCCAGCAATCCGAGGTAGTGAAGATGGTACATGCAACCTTTCAGATAAGCAAAAAGCCCGTCCAATGAATATCCCTCAAGATTGTCTCTAGCAAGTTGAAAGTATTCCTACTCTTCTCGATAGAGTTATTACTGCAGATGAAAGATGATTCTTTCAATATGACTGCGAGTCTAAACGATAAAGTGATCAATCGTCGTTCCCTGGACCACCAAGGCGAAATAAGGCGAGAATGAGCAAGTCCAAAGTGAAAACCATGTTAATTTGCTTCTTCGACAGCAAAGGGGTGATTCACGAAGAGCTTGTATCACCTGAACAAACCATAAATCAAGTATGCTACGGCAAAGTGCTCGAAAAATTCCGAAATTCATAGTGCATCAAAAGATCGCGAAGACTTGGCTTCTGCATCACGACAATGCTCCCTGTCATAGTGTGTTTAGGGACTTTCAGTTTTTGGCGTCGAAAGGTATCGCGAAGTTACCACAACCGCCCTATTTACCGCAGATGTTACCCTCCGACTTATTCCTATTCGCCCAATTGAACAAATTTGTCAAAGAGCGACATTTTGACTCCATTGAAGGAGGGTAGATGGAAAAGTTCAACAAGAAGTGTTCCAGAATTGTTACGAAAACTGAAAAACTCACTAGAATAAGTGTATAGCTGCCGGATGAGACTATTTTGAAGAAGATCAAAACGATGGTGCTTAATTTTTAAATACAATCCATTTTTCAATTTTATCGCATTACTTAAATGTCTGACCACGTACTTACGAGCTGCAAGATTATGACGGATAGATTGAACAATTAGTTCATGTTGAACATCTGAAGCTATACGTCGAACCAAAGGAGAGATTACCTTTCCATTATTATAGTTCGTTCTACCCTTTTTTGCAGCAGATGCAGAACTTGCACTTTCATCACCGCACTGAAGGAATTGCGTGGGAAGATGTGGCGGCTAAGCTTAGCCTAGATCCATCAGGGCTACCAAACAGCCCGACTCATCCCTTCGAGCTGATTTTTTGGAGGCCTTGGTCTTCTCAGAGGTCATTGGAATCAGAATCTCTCTCGCTCTCTCTCACCCCCACGCTGATTCGCTCGCCGGCGGAACGCCTCGCAAGAGCCCACGCGCATGGACTGACCACTGTGTACTCACGACGGCGCGTCCCCCAGGAGTACGGATGTCGACGCAGTCTCACCAGCAGTTGTTGGCTGCCGCGGACGATCCCCTCGATCTCGCGTGCTCCTCTCGTTCACCGACACGGGATGCACCGCTGCAGACGACGCGGAACCTGGCGCGAAGTTTTCCTTTCCTCCATGAAACGTCTGAAGCTCGTATATAAAACTCCGCTTTCTTCCTTTTACACGACTCGAACGCACGTAGCTCTCCTGTTATTATACGAGACGAGACTCTAACTGAGCTTCGCACCTCTCCGCGCCGAATCTTCACTTCACGCGGTGTTTACGTGCACGGGACGCGGCTTACGAAGCGCATTTCCGATGCGACCTCGTGACACCCCCATGCAGGGTCTGGGCCCTGCTTACCTGGGTGGGCAGCTCTGCTACAAAACCGCGGCGCTAACGAAATATATTTTCTCAAAGCCATCGTTAAAGCATTTTTCGCACCCGCAGTCGCCGTCGCCTTACGCTCAAGGTTGGGGTTCGCCTCGAAACCGTACGCTTGCTAACCGATCCTTTCGGACGCCCTGGGCCACGCATTGGCCTAATTACATCGTCCACTCCTTCGCTCGCACGCTCAGTGGCCCGGCGCACTACCGTTACAGATTTTCGCGGTCGACCGCGTTTCTTCGCTTGGGACGCAGATCCGGTGCGCATTACATTTGTCGACGCGCCGAGGACTTTGCCGCTCGCTTCGCACGCTAGGCAGGCTGCCCGTCGCCTCGATCGCTACGCCGTCCATTGGTGACTGAGTTTCTGCGCACCTGTCATGACGCTCTTCGGCTTGACTTGATTGGCTTCTCGATCTCGTCGGCAGGGTCGAGCAATTCGTACGTATTCGAGCCGAGCTGAGATATTACTGTATACGGCCCGGTAAACTTCGGGGCTAATTTCGCTGCAATAGCTTGCGCCGCCGACCAGAGAACTCGTTTTCTTCTCCATACGAGCTCTGCCGGTGAATATTGAACATGACGCATCTTCTTATCATAGTACGCGGCCTGTCTGCCTTGTGCGACGCGGGCGCGCGCGGAGGCGTCGCCGTGCAAGTCGTGGAGCGGCTCCGTGCGGCTTCTCCAACTGCCTAGCGCCAGGTCCGCTTCGTTTTCTGCGGCGGACCGTTCCATCAATCGTCGGGCCGTGTCAGACGGTTCGGGCTACCTGCCATACACCAATATAGTCAGACTTACGCCTGTAAAAGCCTGTATCGCCGTGTTATATGCGAAAATGAGTTCGACGAGGTTAGCGTCTCACGACCGGTGATTTCCTTCTATAAAACTCATGATCATGGTTTTGATCGTCCAATTGACGCGCTCGACGGGATTGGCTTGGGGGTGATACGGAGGCACCGTCGTATGCTCCACCCCCAAAGACGAGAGATATTCTTCAATGGCACGGTTTTTAAATTCCGTGCCGTTGTCTGTCAAAAATACTTTGGGCTTACCGTAGCGCAGGACAATCTTCTCACTCAACTCTCGGATTATCGTACGAGCGTTCGCGGTTCGGATCGATACACGCTCGATCCACCGCGTGAAGAGGTCTTCGAAAATTAGAATATACTCGAATCCTCGCGTGCTCCTGGGAAAGGGGCCCATTATATCGCTCGCGATTATTTGCCATGGTCGGTTGGCCTAGCGTCTCCCTATCAAACCAGCAGGAGCCCGCTGTTCCACTTTACCTTGCTGGCATACGCGACAGTGGCGTACGTACGCTGCCACGTCGTTGTAAGTGCTAGGCCAGTGGTAATAAGCCGTCACGCGAACGTAAGTTTTTTCTCGGCCCATGTGTCCAGCCGTCTGTTCATCGTGGCATTCTTGCAGTACGACTTTGCGTTTTTCGTAATGGATGACGAGTTTCCAAGCCTCGTCGCCCTCCGTGGTTCCAGCTATTCGCATGCTCGCAATATTTATACATGTCTGTCAATATTTGTACACGCCTGGCAATATTTGTACAACTGCCCGTTGAGGATTTTCCAAATCGGGTGATGCGTCAGACTTCTTTGGACCGCTTTCAGCTTCTCAAGATAACACTCGTCGGTCGTTTCGTCAGCCCAGAGACACAGCATTTATCAACGGCTCGTTTGCTTCGTACATGCGCGAGAGCGCATCAGAGACGTAATTAACGGTACCTTTTCGGTGCTCCACTTCGTAGCTATGGCCCTGCAGTTCAAGGGCCCAGCGAGCAAAGCGTCCGGTAGGGTTGCGAAGATTACACAACTACCGTAGACTGCTATGATCGGTTATCACTTTAAAGTGATAACCTTCCAGATAGGGGCGAAATCTTTTAAGTGCCCATAACACAGCAAGACATTCGCGCTCCGTTACGCTATAATTGCGTTCGGACGAGGATATTGTGCGGCTCGTAAATTCGAGCACGCGCTCCTTGCCATCATTTGGAGCAACACCGCTCCCAAGCCGGTGTCGTTCGCGTCGTTTTGCACGATAAGTAACTCGTCGAATCTCGGCCGCTGCAGTACGGGCATCGATGCAATGAGAGCATTCACGGAAGAAAAAGCGCTTTCTTGCTCTTCTGCCCACGCGTATCGAGTATCTTTCTTCTTCAAGCGCGTCAGAGGTTCCACGGTGCTGGTGAAATCTCGCAGTAACTTCTTATACCAGGAAACCATGCCCATGAAGCGCCGGAGCTGCTTCAAATTTTTCGGAGCCGGATAATTCAGAACCGGCTCGATCTTTGCTGGATCGGGCCGAAATCCCTCTCGGTTTAATAGCACACCGATGTCTCTGACTTCACTTCGGCAGAACTCACTTTTTCCTTTGTGTATAGTGAGTCTAGCTTCCTTAGTGCGCTGAAACACGTGCTCGAGCCACTTCATATGCTCCTCGAATGTCTCGGTTACGATGGTTATGTGATCGAGATACGAGAACGCGAAGGGCTCGAGCGCAGGGCCTGGAAAGTCGCGCCCGCCTGACTTAATTCATAAGGCATCCTCGTGAACTGGAAGAGGTCTTTTCCAGGGACCGTAAAGGCAGTAATCGGCCTAGACGCAGGTGTCAATAGAATCTGGTGATATGCGCTGCTTAGATAGAGGGTCGAGATATATCTCGCCCTCTGCAATTTACACCACCTCGATCCTTCTGGTGGTTTATTCATTTGAGAGGCGCGTGCCGCCGCACTAGTACTCGTCTTAGGTGCCGCTTTGTCTCGCGTTTCGCTTGATCCGTACGGTTGCGTTTCCGCGTCCTGCGGTCCGCTTTCTTCTTGCCGCATCTGAGAGGCCTGCTGAACGGAGGCGGGGGCGTCTACGGTCTATTTTACGCGCGCCCCGTCCCATTTTCCGAACATTTCGGGGACGAACGAGACATGTACCTGGGAAGGCCACAGTCCCAGCACTTCAAGACGGCTTTTGGCGCCTTCTGCTTGGCGCCGGATTCAGAGTCGCTCTATCTTGGTTACCATTGTCGAGAGGACGATCGATCGTTCCTCTCTGGTCCTCGGTCTCGTCGTCGTTGGTCGCCGCTCTCGTGTCGTTGAGGCGGCGAGTGACGAGAAGTTGCCTCGATTGGGTCGTGATCTCTTGGGACTACCTCCGCTCTTCCTGCTAATTATCGGGACGTTCTTTTGCTCCTGGCTTGTCGCGGGGAGCGATGGATTGCTCCCGCTAGCAGGCGTGCTCATGATCGAAACGCTCGCGAATTTTGTGCATTTCGTTGAGCAGATCCTTATATATCGACTCGCTAGCATTCGTTGCAGCTGGAGGAACTTCTGCGGCTGCGACGCTGACAGACGCCGGGTTTGCCTTTACGTTGGCGGGTTTACTCGTTCCGCGCGTTTTCGCAGCTTTGTGTTGTCGCTTCACGTACCGATACGAGGCTTCTGACACGACGGAATTTTCCAACGGTGGAATCATCTGCTCGATTAGTATCGCCACGTCGATAAATTCTTCTACGGAATGGATTCTACAGCCTTGGATACGCGGCTGCATACTTTGAGGAGCAGCTCGACTTGATACTGCTCACGTAGCTGCGGTATCTGTTCTAAAGATCGTCAGCAGACATGTTAAATAGTCGCGCACGGGCTCGTCCGCGCCCTGCGTGCGATGATTCGCTTTCGTTACCAGACTTTGCTGGTAACTGCGACTGTTGCCGTAAAATCTTCGAGCCGCTTGACAAAAGTCAGCCCACGTATGCCATTGCTCGCGGTTGTTGTGGTACCGCATGGCCGCAACACCCTCCATGAGCTCCGAGAGCGAGGATAGCACTTCACTCTCATCGAGGCACGCAAGAGTTCGGCACTCTTCTATTCTTGTCAAGAAAAGGTCGATACTCTCGTCTTTATCTCCCGTGAAGCGGACGTTCCACCATCGTACGATATGTCCGACATCATGGGATTTTGGCAAGCCAGAGCTATTCACGGAGCGGCGCGAGTTTATGTCACTTGCGCCGATCGGTGAAGCGCCCCCCTCCCGCCTGCGGAAATCATGGAATTTATCGAGTTAGACCGGCATGTGGCATATCAGGACATCGTGCTAGAGATGAGAGTTAGTCATGAAACCATTTTAAACCATCTGCAGAAGGCTGGATACAAAAAAAAAGTTGGATGTCTGGGTGCTACATGATATGACGCAAAAAGAACCTTCTGGGCTGAATCAACGCCTGCGATGTGCTGCTAAAACGGAACGAACTCTACCCATTTTTGAAGCGGATGGTGACTGGCGACGACGAATGGATCACATACGACAATATTAAGCGAAAACGGTTGTGGTCCAAGGCTGGTGAACCGACCCAGACCGTGACCAAGCCAGGAGTCACGGCCAGGAAGATTTCATAGAACGCCATCATAGAAATACCCGGTTTTAGAATAATTAACATCCCTACAGAGTAAAAAAGAATACTTCTTCCTGTTGTAAATGTCCATATTTCTGATAGATACAGGATCAGAAGCAAATTTGATAAAATAGAATCAATGCTAGCTCAATTTGAGATCAACGAGTGAGAACGAGCGTTCTTGAAAGGCATAAGCTTTAAACTACTTCTCACGCTTGGAACGATAAAAATTAAAATACTAGGAGGAATTTTTTATTTTCATGTCATCCGCGACGACTTTGTAATACATTATACTGGAATCTTAGGTGCGCGTTATCATTGCGATTCATACGTAAAATTAGATTATAAAGCAAAACGGAGACATTATCCCATTATCGATCATTCTATTAAATTTGTATCAAAAACCGCTATTGGAGGAATTCCTTGGGAAATCAAAAGAAGAGATCCCTAACTTTATAATAGCTCTGAAGATCTAGATATCACTCAGAATGTAATTAATTCAATAAATTCTGGTCCAGATATCGGAATCATCGTATATACTCAGACATTAGGAATAAAAGAGCTGATACAAGCCGAGCTCCTCAACCCTATAGAGAAGTAGTATGTGCAGAATTTACTTGAAAGCAATCGCAACGTCTTTTTTGCCTGGAGACTGATGGAGACCGGAAACAGACGTTATAGTACATGGGATTAAAGTCCTCAACGATGAACCGGTCCATGCAAAACAGTTTAAATCCCCCCATGCACTAAAAACTGAAATTAATAAAGAAGTTAACGACTTATTAGCTATAGCAGTAATATATAACTCAAATTCTTCTTGGAGTAGTCCTTTATGGATCGCTGCTAAGCATGCAGATTCAGAAGGACGCCCTAGATGGCGCATGGTATTTAATTTTAGGATACTCAATGACAAAACTGCCAGCGACGAGCATCCATTACCCAATAGATCGGAAATATTTGACCAAGTAGAGGGCGCTTAATATTATAGATCTCGCATGAGGATTTGACCAAAATGAAAATGGAAACGAAGGATGCCTACAAAACCGCATTATTACCCCATTTGGCTATTATGAATTCGTTAGACTGTCTTTCGGTCTCAATAATGCATGTGCAACGTTTCAAAGAGTACTGGATAGACTATAGATACACGGCAAAAAACTCTTTGTTTACCTACACGATATCTTCGTGTATGCTAAGACCTTAGAAGAGCACGAGCAGAAAATCAAATTTGTATTAGATAGACTCCAAGTAGCCGGATTAAAATTACAATTTAGCAAATGTGAGTTTTTAAAAAGCTAAATGAATTATTTAAAACATCGACTGAGTGAAAAGGGAAAGAATGAAGAGACTGTTAAGAACTTTCTGCGCCCCAAAAATGTGCAAAACGTTAGGCAATTTCTTGGTTTAGCTGGTTATTACCGTTGATTCATATAAAACTGCACTGCGATATCTAAACCTCTGTCTACATTATTACAAAAGCATGCCTCATTTCAATGGTCAGATAAATCGGAAAAAGCATTTCAGGCTTTAAAAAATATAGTGTGCAATGCACGTTTACCACAGTTCTCGTACTTAACTCGACCATTTATTATAAAGACAGCATCACCATAAGAAATAGGAGGTATCTTTGGATGGAACGATTGGAAAGGTTCGACCTATCACATATACTTCGCGTGTATTATGCAATGCTCAACTAAAGTACGAAGTATATAAAAAAGAAGCGTTAGTAGTACACAGTGTAAAAGCATTCCGGTTATTTATCGCAGAATGATTACAATTGTAACGGACGACCAACCATTAGTTTGATTAATTACTCGTGTGTAGCTATGGCATTTTGAATTACCTGAATACGATCATACAGTTCTGTACAAACCAGGAAAATTAGTTTCCAACGCAGACGCCTTATCCCGTAACCCAGAAGATGCACGTCATTCATTCAGGTAGCAAACACGAACTAATCACTCCACTAGCCAACCAAACAAATGCTATTAACTAAATGGAACGGAGACTCTCAGAGAAAGGATCCCAGCAGAAGAGAGGAAAATCCAAGAAAAACACTACTTAGCTATCTATAACAATCGCCTGGCCCGGAATGTCATGCAAACATTACCAAACTATGTTGAGACCGAACTAGTAGAAGAAGAACAAATTGAAACCGAACTAGTGGCCCTTTCACAAATTACCGGGCCACGAAACATAGACGTTAACTGAATTTTCTCCATGGAACTACAGGAGTCGGCTATTTCCGACGAGGAAGACATAAGAAACAAAGTGCAACCTGGATATAATCAAGAATCGAAACAAAAGAGCCACAGTGACATTGAATTTGAACAATTTGGAGCTCTTTGTCGATAGTATAGCATAGCCTTGTGATGAAGGCGCTAAAAAAGTATAAGAAAATATAAAATTAAATTAAATACAATATTATGGGTATAGAAGAAGTTCAACGAATTAAAAGAAAAAGGTCCAAAATTTTCTTTATTCTATACATGAAAGGTGAACAACTCACATCACTAGGTACAATAGATGGAAACATTTACGAAACGCTAAGTACGCTAAAACAACTTTTGACAAAAAAGTGGAAAACCTCATAAGTATTCAAACATCTAAATCAATAGAAAATCTAGAAGGGCAATATGTATCTGAACAACTAAAAATAGTGTTCATATTTGAAAGTACTGATTAGTATTAATGCATTAAATTAGGTGCTCGAGGAAAATAGAGATGAAATATTAGTCAAACAGCATAAATCTCCTATAAGTTGGCATAGGAGTGTGTCTAAAACCTATAATAGAATAAAACAAAAATTCTTTTAGAAAAACTTAATAGATGACGTCCAACGTAGAATGCAACAGTATTTGGATTGCCGATTAAAAACAAAGAAATTACGCATAACAAAGTTCCATTCCCCATCCAATGGCGAATTCCTAAAAGAATATACTACGAAAGTTGATCAGTGGAATAGCTGACTTGATTTGGCTATGCCTAACTACAATACCTGTGCAAGAAAGCACCAAACACACCCCTTACAAACTTGTATTCGGACGTTTATCTCGATTGCCGTCGGTTAGCCCCTTGATACAGGCACACGTACTCCCGACGTATAAAGGTTATTTGATCGATTTCGTAAATCAATCAAATTATTTACAAAAAATTGTATACGAGTATCTAGTCTCGTCTAAAAAGTATTACGACAAAAAATAAAATCCTAAAATATTTAAACTAGGCGATTATGTATTCCTATGATCCAGTCCTAAACCCGGTAAATTTAACAATCATTACTCCGGGCCACATAAAATACTAGAGATTCTAACTAAATATAATATGCGGATTCAAATAGATCAAGATAGCAAAATCGTATACCTGAATAGACTCAGAATATCGCACATCAACCGTCGATCATGAATAACCAAAAAAAGAGACACAAAAAAATCAGAAACTGCCCGAGATAAAAATTACTTAGTATAACCACTAGTTTCATCTTCGCTCGCACTCATCTGCATTATTATTCTACGCCTTACTTATATTATTAATATTATTTGGAGGATCATTGAGATAAGGATGTCTTTTCTTTGAAAAACAGAAACAAATACTATTTTTGTTCCAGACAAAGGAAAATAGAAAAATAAAGTAAATATATATAGAAAAATGTTTTTGGTAACTGTATCTTTATTATCGCTCACCCAAACAGCATTAGCAAGCATTCATTATAATTGTGGGTTTCGATACGCCAACATTACTGCGGTGGCACTTACAGAAATAGGAGAATACCCCATTCTAGATAATAACTTTAATGCCACACACCAGCACGTTCAAGTATTGTAACTCGATAAATATCAACTACTGCAAGTATTGCAAAAATAAACAGCAACACAATACACAGGAACCAAAGTATACCAATTTTAAATCGAGTGAATGATTTTATATTTGGGCGCCTTATCACGCTTATCACTCATAAGCGGAAGCAGAGCCCATTACATTCGCGAAATTTGCGCAAACGCACATACAGACAGCCTATTTGCGAAAACATAGGCAGATTATACTATTATAGAAAACACAACAGGCATATTATCAATAGACTATCATTATTAAAACCCACAATTAAATCAACCCGACATACTCGATGCGAGCGGCACTCCCATTTTCGGATATAGGCTAAGGGAGAAATACGAAGGTCGATTGATATGTTTCCGGCCTGACCAAGAAAAACAACGTTTTTAAGAAATTTTTTTATATTTCTCAACATAATCTCCTCTAAGGCTAATACATTTCTCATAGTGGTGTTCTAGTCTAGTAATGCCATCTCTAGACTGATTCGTCAAGCTCCTCAAAATACCCATTTAGAGCTTCGATTACTTTTTCATTGTCCGCAAATCTCTTACCGCTAAGCTAGTTTTTGAAGTTAGGCAACATATAATAGGTCTCGAGGCTAGGTCTGTAGAATAGGGAGGATGCGGCATTAATTTAAACATCAGATCATTGATTTTAGCCATCGCAACGATTAACGTGTGCGCTAGTGCATTATCGTGATGAAATAAGATTTTTTTTTTCGCCAGATAAGGTCGTTCAATTTTCACGTCTTTAATTTTCAAACATTTAATACCTCTTGCATCCTAAAAAACAGTAGCCATAACCTTCCTCGCCGAAAAAATTGTTTTTGCCTTCTTTGGAGCTGGTTCCCCTGGTCCAATCCACTCTTTAGACTGTTATGGACTTGTTTGGTTTCAGGAGTGTAGTGGTGGATCCAAGTTTCGTCAATGGTTACGAATCGACGCAAAAATTCGCTTGGATTACGCTTATAATAAGCCAAATTGGATGATGTTATGACCTCAATGAGGCGTCCTGAGAGGGGCACATCAGAGGTGCTCACACGACCCTTTTTAAACTCGGAAACCCACTGCTTAACGATTGAATATGATAGAGAGGATGTCCCTAGTCTTGAGTCAATCTCTTCTTTAATGTCCTTCGGCCTTAACTCCTTCAAATAAAAGTATGTGATGACAGCATGATTTTTCAGCTTTTCCATTTTTACGAAAAACAAGGAGGCGTCTTCTTCAGCGTGCTTTCAAACATATACGAACATGGCGATCGGACTGAAACTATAGGTACAAGCTATCTATGGATGGTACTATAGAACGCTACCTCAAGGTAGACCTAGTGGCGTCATCTCTTGGTCAGGCTGATAACTTATCAATCCACTCTCGTAACCGTCTGCTCCACCTGGCTAGCCAACTTTGTTAGCGGAACGAGGGTGGAGGATGTAGAAACACTTTCTGACTACTCCCTACTAACATTTTTTATAGAGATACCTAATGAGGAATAGTCAATCTGGGTGCGGGATCCTAAGCGCACAGATTAGTATGGATACAGGAGGTCCATCGAGGATAAATTGATGAATATACCTATTGACATCGCGGACAAGCGAACGCTAGACATCGCCGCAGATTTCTTTAGCAACGCTTTCAGACATGCGTTTGAGTAAAATAATCAAGATTCGCTGATGGAATACTAATTTCTGATGGAAACTAAGTTCTCTAAAAGAGAAAACCTAGAGTCTTTGAATCCGCTTGAAACGCATACAGATCGTTGAGGGACGAATATATATATATATATATATATATATATATATATATATATGCAGTATGGGCAGCCAGAGAGAGAAGCTGGAGGAATCAGTGTCATAGCATCTACGAGGGAAAAGAGGCGACTAGGTTGAGCAAGAATCTTTCAAAGAATACTGATGCCATGCTTGGCACGTTGAAGCGTCACGACGGCAGTTATGTAACATCGGATGTAGTCTATGCGGCCTCTTTGCAGAGAGCCGAGGATATCATCAGTGGTCAGGTGATAAAAATGGCTAGGAATGTATCAATCCGGGTCATGTAGGCACCAGAGTTGTATGCATACCTAAAGCAGACAGATGTGGTTATATATCCCCGAAGGATTTTTGGCCCATTAACTTGACATAAGCCTTATCCTTAAGCCGGTAGAATGGATGATTGCTAGATTCGTCAGGGACTATACCATGATGAAGAATCGACTACATAGAGCGCAACACAACAAACTTGTTACCTTGCTTCCTTTTGGAATCTCCTTTGATTGACGCCATGACTGTACCTTTGCATTGAAGCAATCGATTGAATCACACGGTTCCAAAAGATTTTCTATGGTATTCTGCAATGAATCACGCAAAGATTTTTCTTTTGGCTATTGCGGTTGAGGATTGAACCGAAATTCCGATCCTTGAAATCAGCGTTCCTGTACAACACTTCTGAGGAGCCTCTCGTCGCATCGTCCGCTGAGTTTAATTTAGTAGAAAGGCAGTGCCATTCGGTCTTGTATGTGTGCTTGGTAATCTCTGCTAGTTTGTTGAAGATGAACAAATGTCTTTCACGCGGCTCAGATCTTATCCAATGCAGCACTATAGTAGAGTAGGTCCAATAGTAATTTTATCTCTTCATTTCTCTTTTTTATAGTTTTATTTATTCGACTCCCTAATAAGGTGGCTTTAAATCCCAAATGGGGAATTATCTGTTTTTTGACTTATTAGATAATCATCAATGTATCTGTTAACTACAATACTTCTTAAGGCGTCAGAGTTAGTGCTGGAGAATATTTCTGCATTCGTATTGTTCGCATATATAGCGCTGCAAGAAGATGACTTGGCACCGAATATCAGGCTAACTATATGTCAGGCTCTCTTGAGCGATCCTTGCCATGCCAAAGGAAGCGTTGCGCTCCCCGATCATCCTTGTGAATTTTAACTCGTAGAAACATGTCGAATTTCTGATTTTATCGCAATACTATATTGGCAGAATCTCAGAAGCACGCCGCAGCATCAAATACAAGTCTTGGGCACCCCGGTTTTACATTCCTTACTCCGAAGTGGGGCAAACACTATGTACGTGAGCCCTTCCTGGATTCACTTACTTTTTGTGCATATCCGTTTATTATACATGTATCCATCTCTTGGTAATATAAATCCGCATATTTTTGATCACCGTCAAATCTCCTTGCTAAGGACTTGTCAGTCGCGTGATTTTAAGGTGTGTGTCTATTCCGAAGAACTTAATACATTTTTCCGCTTTACTTAAATCCCAAACTTTCAAAAGAAAAATATGTTCGTATGGTCTTATCCAGAGAGTTCTTGACTGACCAGCGATTTAAGTAATCTGTGCAAGTCATTAACGATAGCCCACATTCTTCTTTATCTGCATGTGAATGCAATGTACCAGAAGCTGTCTAACCGAGAAGAGAACACGATATAGCTAGATTATTATTCATCACTTCGTGTAACTCTCAAGTAAATATTAGTCGCCCGTTATCTTGCCTCAGTAGAACCTTAGGTTGTGCTGAGTTGCACGGGACCAGTGTCACTTTTTTATCATTGAAAATACGTGCTGTAATATCGCTACTTAGTGATTGATATGGCTGGTTCAGCTCTGTTACTACAAGGGCACCATTGACGTTGTATTTAACAAAGTCATCCTTAACTTTAAATTTATACGTTTCGCTATCTGTGAATTGTTTGCCCTCCTCGTGAATACCTCTGAGTGAAAGGCTGATTCGCGCTCCTCGGGCACCGATAGATTTTACTAATCGTTTTTCAATCAATGAGATGGTCGATCATACGTCGAGTAAGTCAAAGGTGTTTATGGCTGCCGTTGGACCGTTGGGACCGACGGTCATGGGTTTAATTTTTAACAATGTACGCGAATCCTGTAGTCAATTTCTGTTTCCTTTGAATTATTTTCCATACACTGTCTACTAAAAGTATTTTTAATGTCAACGGTAGTTTGTTCGCTACACTTTAATCAAATCAGAGCTATGTAGATTCCCTTAAAATTTTGAGCGACTTAAGCACACTAACTGCACTCCGTACTTACAGACGCCAGCTATGTGATTTTTATTTTTCCCGATTTCAGCGTATGTAATGCCTTCAGATCTTCAATAGTTTTCTCAGCTATCACACCCTTTCTGCCGAATTGCAAGTCGAGAGTCTCTATAATGGTAGTTGTATCGCTCGCTGTAGCTAACATGGCATTTACTAAATCCCTCGCTTTACCTTTTAAAGCTTTAAAACGTCCAAAGACGTTCTGCTTCTCACTCTAGCCACCTATTCCAGCTGCACATCTATCGGTTTCTATAAAGTGCACCGATATCCATGGGTTACCCGAAAACTCCGATAAATCCTTGAACGCCTTCAAGCGTTCAGAAGTTATAGCTTTCTCGCTAATTGATGCTTGAAATTTTTGTTCCACGACATCGGCTATACATATAATTTGTTCAGCAAATAAATATTTATTGGTACTCATCTGACTTCAATGGGAACCCTGTAGTTCGTCTGCGGTCCTTTATTATTCGTCGTTTTCTACCATGCATCGGCACCGAAGCAGTTGTCAGCGGGGTAGCTACTGCAGAAGGAACATTGTGCACTGCAGACACGTTAGAGTCCACCTGAATCGTCATTGCTTCCGCGTCCTTACGGCTCAATTATATAAATGTTTATTAGTTTACGTACCTACTTATGTTTAATGTATTTTTGTCCATTCATTTTAGAAAAATGTTCTAATCGACTCCAGTGTAGTTACGCTCCTTTTATAACAATGTGACGATTATTATACATTATTTTTTAATAGTATCATCCGATATTTCCATATTATTAAAGTTGCAGATATTTTAAATAGAAAATTTTAACTTCAAGTTTTAGGCAACGATTAAAAACTACCTATCAATGATTACATATTGAACATCTTCAAAAAATTCTCTAGTTTCACTAGATTAAGAATATATAATGTCTATAAATGATGAACCATTAATGCCAAAATTATAATAAAGAACAATGCTTTAAGAGCACAATTAAGAATTAAATTATGCAATTTATTATCATTCAATGTATACTAATAAATATTTTTTATCGATCTTACAGTCTTTTTAACAAACTGATATATAATAATAATAATATAATAAATAAAAGTGGGAATTAAAAAGCTAAAATATTAAAATCAAAATCAATTGCATTAATAAGAACGACAATCTGACTATTTGATTCTCTGAAAATGGTATGCCCATTTATAACGTTCAGCGTTTCGAGAGGCTATGGCTACTTTTTAGGGACTGTTTTTACGGGACTAGTTAAAAAGAACAACTGTCAAAATATTTATTGGTTTATCAATAAGACTGTAAGACCGATAAAAAAACTTAACAATTAGATTTATATCAGTCCATTGAAGTAGAATTATTAACATTTATTGCATATTTTATTTGCAATATAATATATCATAGCATAAATAATTTGTTCAACACACTAAAAAATAAGCAAACTAATCATTTTGCGATGATTATGCTGTATAGTTAATGCAGCCTAATACGCGCAAGACTTTAATTTGAAAATGATACGCGAAGTTAAAATAATCAAGCAATGATTCCGATTAGCGGTCGAACTCGCGATAATGAAAATAATACGAGCGCGAATATTGAATATACCTGCCCCGCGAACTTAAGCCAAGGGTATACAACTCAGAATATAGTAAAGGCATTAGCCACTGTATTTCGGGCGTCGCATTTTAAATAAATAATATAAAACTCTCGCTTTTGATACTTTTATATTATTTTAAATACGGTGTTTTGACCTTAATTTCGAGCTTAATCCCTGATCAGGAGCTGTAGCGAGCTCGAAACGTTGGAATACTACAAATTTTCAATTAGATAATAGTGGCGGGGACAATCAGATTACACTTTACTAACATAAAATTTTTTTCAGCGCATATTTTATTTTGAGATTACTCGACGAGGTGATTTTAGACAAGGACAGTGTGATTGTCTTTATAATTTTTAATTTTAATTTTTTATTTTTCCTATATTGATGTGTTAAAATTATTACGTATTATTATTACTTTCGATTAATTTAATTGGATTGCAAGACCAATGAAAATATTTATTAATTTAAAATTATTATTGTTATTTTTCGGTGGCTTGATAATAAATTAGTCGAACTTTGGCGTAAACAACCAATCGACTAATCTTTCCTGTATAAAAGGGCGAGTTTTCTCCCCTGGAGTATTACTTTATTCGTTATTACCTATCTACGCATATTAGATCTAGATATATTAGATCTAGATCTAATGTAATATACCAATGGAGTATTAGATCTTACTATCTACATATATTAAAAACTATTTCTCTCAAGTATGTACGTATAAATTACAGCTATTGAAGATTAAAATAGTTTCCATTTTACTTCATCAGGAAATAAATATCTAGTGTCATTTTAAATTTAATAATAAGTTTTATACATTAACAAGATCATATTAACAAAGTAAGATTTATTCTAATATTTCGAATATATTATGCATTCAATATGTCATTTGCATTACATATTACTACATTACTTTACTTTTCTCTAGCCCTGTAGGCGTATGGGGAAAAATCGTAGGTTCACTATGTGCAATTGCCGGTGTATTGACAATTGCATTACCAGTACCCGTCATTGTCTCAAATTTCAACTATTTTTATCATCGAGAAACTGATCAAGAAGAAATGCAATCACAGAACTTTAATCATGTCACAAGCTGCCCTTATCTTCCAGGAACATTAGGTAAGACATTTTCTTTAAACAAATCTGCATAATACCATAGATTCTCTAGCTTACCTTTTACTTGCAGAGGTAACGCCTTCCAGAAAAGAGGGAGGGTAATATGCGCCACAATAACGAGACGTGGGTTACATATAAACTCAGAAATAATTATTTATTTACTGGCTAAAGATTTTTAACAATCGAACAGACAAAATAGCAGTTAGCCATGAGATGAAACATGATTTTCAGCGCGAGCTGTGTTCTACCCGAGGTAGATTTTTGCGTCGACTACGCCGCCCTAGGTATTCGCGCGCTCCGCGTCGATAGAGTGGTCTCGGCCCGATAATAATGACAATAATAACCCGATAATTAATAACAGTAAATAAGATATTATAATAGTAATACCAGAGCGACTCCCTCTAGACCTCGCGAAAGATGCACTCGAAGAGGGAGAGAAAAGTAGGACTTACCCTGCCTGCGCTCTCTACAGGTCCTTTACTGTTCGGCGATGACTCATTCGCCATGGCTAGCGACTCTGGCTGATCGTTCCTAGTTTAACTTTCGTTTATTCAGCTTTATCATAACGCCTCTCACACGGGACCTGGACTTGACGACGTATGCGATAATGGAGGTCACCCTTACTGCTCAGCCCTCGATGGCTTCTAATTGCACAGTTGATCGACTACTTGGCAGGTCAACATGAGAGAGCTGTTGTTTTCTGAGGGTCTAAATTAGACAGAGAGAGGAACTCCTCTTAAGGAAATTCTCTTGTGATCCCGACACCTTCTGCGGTACTCCGAAATGGCGTAGCGGGGATGACTTTCTCCCCACGCTTCTCCGTTGGTCATGGCGCGTGGCTCTCGGGATATATTTGTTTTTTGTATATTATATTTATGCGCGGGCTTTACTACCCGATAATATTGACTTTAATAGAGCATCGTGATCGTAACGTATTGTAACGCATTTCCCGCGTTCCAAACTCCCCGCGGCTAGACCGAAGCCGGATACTACCACAGATGAACCGAGATTGACAGAGCCCATGTAAATCAATGGTTCCAAATTTGGCGCTACAGCCTACTATGGTAGGTGCCTGAACAAGGTCCGTCTGCAATCTCAACTATCGATAAATGTAGCGCACTGCTGAAAAATGTCCGAACAGCCATTCGGACATTTTATGTATATAATATAAGGCATTACAGTAATGAAGGAGAAACGTCAGGCGCAAGTATTGACTGTTATTAAGAGGAGGGGCAAGGTGGCTGGCAGGCACGATGCCGAAGAGGGGAAGTGAAGGACCGAGCGAAAGAGAAAAGATCTGCACGTATATACGTGTGTATATACATATATAAACATACATATAAGAAATGCGTGCACTAATTCTTTCCTCTATTTCAGCAAGATCGGACTGATTCCAAACGCGACCAAAATCCATTCTCTTCGCTCTCTCTCTCTCTCTCTCTATATATATATATATATATATATATATATATATATATATATATATATGCGTGCATGTTCTTTACTTAAATCTCTGATACTCAAACTTCGACCTCCTGATTATGACGTATTGTAATATAGTGTGCGTGTACGTGTGTGCATTTGTAAAGAACATATCAACAATAGTATTAATATTTAATCTGTAGATATGTGTCTGTCTGTATTTGTTTGTATGTGTGTGTGTGTGTGTGCGTGCGCGTGCGCGTGTGTGTGTATGTGTGATGAATGGATTTTTGTGGCGGTTGCAATCGGTCCGAACTTGCCGAAATAGAGGAAAGATTAGTGCACGCATTTCTTTATATATATATATATATATATATATATATATATATATATATATATATGTATATATATAGACGTAAATACGCGCAGTTCTTTTCTTTTTCGCTCGTGTCTTCACTTCCCTTACTTCCCCTCTTCTGCATCGTGCCTGCCTGCCCTTTGCCCATCCCTTTAATTGCAGTCTGTTTAAGTTTACAGTTTACTTATGTAAAAAATAAATAGATAATTTTACCTATAATAATATTAAAACATATTAAATATCTGCAGAAAAAATAATGAAGCTTCAGGGTTCGCCGAAACAATGTCAGCGATCTGACTGTATTGAGCTTAGTTCCAAGAAAGTTTCCCCACACTATTTTTCTGAATATTTATGATTTTTGGGGAACTAATTACGAATATCGTAACAACTTTAGACGGAAATTGACTATTTATTCCTAGATACATGGAAAGTCTATAAAGATCATGGTTTGCTCAATTTTCCTTAAGAAAATAAAAACACTTGCAAAAAATTTGAAACCATAATCATAGAGCTCATTTAAATACATATTTTTGTTCTATACAGTTTTTGATCCAAATATTATTAGGAGTGTGAATAAGTCTTTCCCGTTTTTTGTAAGAGATGGCGCCACCAATACTGTGCGAGTATTCAATGGTTACATATGTCATAATCAAAGCTTATTCATATGTCAACAATTCCATACTAACACATTAGTTAAAATTTTTTCGCATCATAAATTTTTGATATCGTGAAAATGTCGAAATTTGAGCCGAGTCGACGTCATTTGCGGGAAGTTTCACTTTATTGGTTCAATTTGAAGAAATCTGCTGCCGAGACGCATCGATTGCTTCAGGAGGCTTATGGAGAAGGTTGTGTCGATGATTCAAGTGTTCGCGGATGGTTTCGACGCTTCAAAAGCGGTGATTTCGACGTGGAAGACAAGGAGCGTTCCGGGCGGCCGCAAATCTTTGAAGATCGAGAATTGGCGACTTTGCTTGATGAAGATTCTTGTCAAACGCAAGAAGAACTTGCTGAAGCATTGGGAGTTGACCGAACAACCATTTCCAAGCGTTTGAAAGCCATGGGAATGATCCAAAAGCAAGGAAATTGGGTGCCGTACGAACTGAAGCTGAGAGACGTCGAACGGCGTTTTTTCACTTGCGAACAGCTGCTTCAGCGACATAAAAGAATGGGTTTTCTGCATCGTATCGTGACTGGCGATGAAAAGTGGATACGTTACGATAATCCGAAGCGAAGAAAATCATGGGGACTACCCGGCCATGCATCATCATCGACGGCCAAGCCAAATATTCATGGCGCCAAGCTCATGCTCTGTATATGGTGGGACCAGCTAGGTGTGGTTTACTATGGGCTTCTGAAACCGAATGAAAGGATCACAGGCGAGGTCTATCGACGACAATTGATGCGTTTGAGCCGCGCACTGCGAGAAAAACGGCCACAATACTCCGACAGGCACGACAAAGTTATTTTGCAACATGACAATGCTCGCCCACATGTTGCACCGCCCTTGAAAACATACTTAGAAACGCTCAAATGGGAAGTCCTACCCCACCCGCCGTATAGTCCTGACGTTGCTCCGTCTGATTACCATCTCTTCAGATCGATGACGCATGGCCTGGCTGACGAGCACTTCCATTCCTACGAGGAAGCCAAAAAATGGGTGGATGACTGGATAGAGGCCAAACCGGTCGAATTTTTTCGCAACGGGATTCGTATGTTGCCAGAAAGATGGGAAAAAGTTGTAGCTAGCGATGGCCAATACTTTCAATAATTCATTTGTAACCATTTTTTCACAATAAAGGCTCAAAATTTGAAGAAAAAAAAACGGGAAAGACTTATTCACATACCTGATATTTCTCGACAAAGTTCAACTATTCCGTTTCGGAGTCCCGTGAACGATTCCCCGTATATACTCAATGCTGGTAGCTTCTTATACATTTTTTTCGAAAAATATTGTTTGTAGCGACCAATTAAATAGAATAAAAAATATGTATTTTAATGCAATGTACAATGATTTTTTAAAATACATTTTTGTTTATTTTAGTATTTCTCGAGATATGTCCAACAGACTCGATATAGAGACGTGTTTATAGTTTTTAACTTGAGAATTAAAAAAAAAATCGACAAATCAATTATGTTCGTCTTTCGGATGTTCATCCACGATCTCTGTTATAGACTCACATAGCAATTTTTATTGGATCAAGCTTGCTGCGTGTACGCATTTAGACTGCTGATGATCGCAACAGCCTTGGAGCAAGGCTGAATTATCAAAAATTTTCGCGAAATTTACATCGCAGCGATCATACTGCAAGCATGCACTATTAAAAAATATTTTTTTTAAATTCATCGTAAAACCATCGAAATGTATTATGTTATAACTGTTAATATATATATATATATATATATATATATATATATATATATATAAGCATCTGCCGTCTCGGCTTTACTCAAAATAGTAATGTAATAAATTTATTAAACAGTTAAATAATATCTATGAAAACAATTCTCTATCTATAAATCTATATTCCTATAGATAATTTCATCCTCTGAGAATAGTTCTCGAAAAATAATCAAAAATTTAATCTTGCTTGGTCCGTCTGAAGCATCGGCAGTGGTGTGACTGTATTGAATAAGTCCTGTCACTATTTTTTTGAAAATTTACATCCTTATATTTTTTGGAGAGCGGATTCTTAACATCATAAGAACCTTAGATCGAAATTAAATATAGATTCCCAAATCGATGAAAACTCCATAAAAATTATGGTTTTCTGAATTTATCTTACAAAATGAAAAAATTTTACATTTAAAACCAAAATCATAGAGCTCATTAAAATACATATTTTTTTGTTCTATATAATTATTCGATACAAACTATATATTTTTGGAGAAAAGTTCAACATTTCCGTTTCGAGATCCCCGGAATAATTCTACGTTTATACGAAATATAGATACATTCGAAACATTTTTCTTGAGAAATGCTGTTTGTAGAAATTCAGCGCATAGTACAAAAAATGTAAATTGATAAGATCTACAACTTTTGTTTGAAATACTTTTTGTAAATTGAAGTACACTAAAGCAAAATTTGATAATTTTAAATAAATACATTTCTTCGAATTGAAAGAACGAAGAATTTGTTTAACATAATGAACCGTTTTTCGTTAAGAAAATAATATATTTAAATGTATTAACTGATTTAGTTGAAGCGATATTTTTAATTTTAAAAAATATTATAAATTGTTTAAAAAGAATTTATTTAAGTGGCTAAATCAATTTCATTTTCTTAAAAGCATTAACTTGCATTTCATAAGCATATCATTAATTTTCATATTTGATTAGTGAAAAATAAAAATATTTCCAAAATTTTTTCGCTAGATGTATCCAGGATTTTCATTGCAATTCGCATATGAACGCATGCCTCTACCAGTTGCTACCTTTATAATTAGATTCTTAACCTTTATAATTATATATGTAAAGTTTGAACGGCTGAGATTTTGCGTTTCAAATTAAGTTGCATTACGCTGCCTACAATACTAATATAATATTGTGTATATATTTATATATATTATATAATGCATAAGAAAAAAATGTACATATAATTATTCTTTATTGCAATATAACATATATCATACGTTTACATAGTTATAGATTACGAAAATGACGGTCTAATAAGTTAAAATACTGCAGTTCAATTTTATATTTTGTTTTAATTATACAAAATTAAAAATATTTTTTTCAAATATTTATTTAAAGCAAATAAATATTTTTCGAATTAAGAACCGAATATCTTAAAACAAAATTTTATTTTTAATACATCAAAAAATATTTACTGTATCTAAATGGTATATGTATAAACTATTTGTTTAATTTAAAAATATGTATTTAAATGAATTAAATTTTACATTAAAGAAAATCTGTAGATAAAGTAAATGTAAGAATCGATCAATTTCTTTATTATGTTTAAGAACATAAGAACGCCTTAACAGAAACAGAATTAATTGAAGGCGTTTTTTGTCTGAAGTGTATAATTAAATATCTTCTATCTTGCAAATATTTAGAACAAAAAAATGTATATTTGAAGGTCTAATTGCTAGAATTGTATATTTATATATTTTAAATGGATTAGTTTGTTTTGTCTTCTTTCATACTTAAAATATATCATGTATTATATTTAATTCGTAAATTTTTTCTGTGTAACAAAAACAATTATATTGCAACAAAATCGCTTTGATAAAATTAACATAACATTGACATAATAATAATCACTATTATCAGCAATTTATTTGTATTTATAAATTGAATAGCTCTAGAAATATATGCTAATTGTAGACTAAACTTTTTTCAAAACGATTTTCAAAAATTATTTGATTGCTTTTCATATTTTTAAAGCATGCTATAGGTATAATCATATTTGACATATACCAATCATATATATATAAGAGAAGGTGAGAGAGAGAGAGAGAGAGAGAGAGAATGGACTTTGGTCACGGTTGAAGTCCGTCCGAACTCGCCGAAAGAAAGAAAATAATTAGTCACGCATTTATATTAAAATTTATATATCGATGTATAGACGCGCAGTTGTTTTCTTTTCCGTTCGGTCCTTCACTTTCCCTACTTCCCCTCTTGGGCATCGTGTCGGCATGCCACGTTGCCCCTCCCCTTAATAGCAGCCTGTACACGCGCCCGCTGTTTCTCCTTCTTTGCTGTAATGCCTTAATTATATTAGATATGAATATGTCCGAATAGCTATTCGAACATTTTTTAGCAGTGCGCTACATTTATCGATAGTCGAGATGGCAGACGGACCTTGTTCGTGATTCTGCCGCAAAATCTGGCGCTGTCACGGAACCAACGTCGCCTATCTCTCTGGCAATCTCGGTTCATCTCTGATACTACTAACAAGAAAATGCGACGTGTGCATGTCCGTTCGAGATTGAATTGCCGTAGTATCGAGTCGTTTCCAGGAGTAAGGTTCACAAACATTGAGAGACGGGACATGCCTTGCCACATGTTATGTTGTGTTATGTATAAAATATCTCTGGTATTATCAAGAAGAAAAAAATATAGCATATTCAACTTAAAGCTAAAATAATAACAATAATTCATGTCGATATGTACTATATATGAAAGTTCCTTATGTAACTAATATTATATTACTAAAAGATTTTTTCCACTAATATTTTTCCAATGATTGCAAGACGCTTCCCGACGTCATCTTCTTCTACCTGATATTATTGAAAAGCATAGGTTTTGCTCCATGTTCCGGGTGATAATAAGTGGATAGCTGGTCGCCAGGCTTCGTGGCGGCTTGTTTCCGGAATTGAGTCTCCCCAAACTCCGATGAGATGGTTGTTGTCCTCCGGCTCTTATGAACCTTTGATCCGCCCCTGCAGATCCGGATATTGTAGCTTCTATAATCAGCTACCATGGTTAAATGCTGACGAAATGGAGTTAAGGCAGGTAGTCCCTAAACTTCTCCACTGCCTACAATACCACCAAACATTCATCCATGCCAATCAGAACGTCGTAATGCAATTTGGTGTATATTTGGAATGGGATAATTATCCGCATTCCATCTATAGACATTAGCAAGGGCACATCTGCTTCGTTTTGGCACATTTGCCGGTTATGTATAACGATATACGTGGTAGTCGGATTCCAATACCTTCGTTCCAGATTGGCTGGGGCGACTCCTAAATAGGATTTACAGGCACCAGGATCAATGAAAGCGGGGAAGTGCTTGCATCATATCGGTGCCATTGGTTCCAGGCAGTGTGGTTCCTGGTTTATTGGAGCATAGTGGTTTAGTGTCTGAGAGGTCCTCTTCGATCCGTGGAGTCCTCTCCTCGTCCATTTCCCGACTCTCTCAAGCGCTATTATACGCAGTTGGGGCACTTCGGAGCTCTACACTTAGGGCGTCCACAGAGGACGCAGGTCATCTGTTTCGGCACCAGTCCTAACTGCCGAGCATTAGGGGCCGTATTTGGACCTTGAGCGGCTTGATGGCTGCCTTCTCTTAGTGCATTGCCTCCTGTCATGCAGGGTCCTGGCCTCCACCCTTGCTCTAGCGGTTTATCCTTACTGTGTGTCGGGACTCGCGTCTTCCGCTTGGCCGTGCCAATGTCGTCCGTTTTGTCTGCTATCCATCTCAGTGGACTCTGATACTTCCTTTCTTTATTTCCCTTATGTTCGACAGCTGTCATATCTTCGGTATCTGAACTTTCTTCCTCAAGCGCGGCTATTTTTACGGACGAGGAAGAGGCATTTGGTTGAAATGCCAGCCTCGGGTTGAGCGACTCCTCTGCTGTAGGCGGATGCTTATACTTCCGCATGAGCTTCCGCTTAAGCTTAGCCTGTTATCCCAGTTTCTGTAACTGAGCGTAGCAGGCGAACTGATCGCGGTTAATTTTTCCAATAAATTCTGGATGCAGATTTCTTCAAATCTGATCCAGCTGGTCTGATCCCTGCATGGGCGGAGCGAATTTATCCGTAATCGCCCACATAGATGATAGGTAAGTTGTAATTGGCTCCTTAAGCCCTTGCATCCTGTTCCTGAACTCATCTGATAATCTCATCTTATAATTCACTGGATGGTATTGAAGGCGTGATGCCTCATTCATCTCCGCGACATACATATATTGGTTACTGATGGGCCTTACCCATATAAGCGCATCACCTGAAAAGATCATCGGCACCATCTGTAGAATAGCACAATCTACCAGTCTTAAACATGATTGGCATTCTTACGCGCTGGATGAATTCCTCGACATCGTCCTTCGGTCTACCATTGAATGCAATTTTAAATTTGGTCAACAAGCCCGAGGTTGGGTTTTTCCATAGCAGTGGTGAATCGCATACGGGTGACACAATTCGTCTTCCTGGCAGCTACTCTTCGAGAAGGGATTCGTCTGGCCCTGGTACACCGGCAGTACCGTATGCGGAGCAATATTCATGTATGAGCGCCATGGGTGGTGTCCCATCAGGTTTCAGAATTGCTGAACATACGGATTAAACCACGGAACATTATAATTAATTGCGGGATTAAAACTACGAGCGGTATTAAAATTAAATGCGAAATTAAAACTAGAGATAGCTCCATGAGTCTGGTTAGCTTTTTCCCGCTGTTGCGATGGCAGGAGTCTTGTTCGAGCAGCCGTAGGACACGGACGTTTTTTTCGGGCTCCCGCAATGCTTGAGTAGTGTATAGTGAATAGTCCAGTGATGTGTGTTTTTTTGCGTGGTTACCGTGTTCGGTGCTACTCCCCAAACTGGATTTTTTTTCATTTTTTTTTCATTTTTGTTTTTTCATCCTTTTTTATTTCGCACCCCCTTTTCGCTTTTTCATAGTGCGTGCGTAGGTGCGCATATATATAAATATATATATATATATATATATATATATTACAACTCGCCGGACCCCGAGTTATCTCGGCCTGGTGAGAGAGATAACGACTGTAAGGGAGGGAGTGTATGAGAGCAAAAGTTTGAGTACGTGTGTTGTGAGTGCTGAAAAAGTGAGTGTGAGTGCAAACAACAGTGTATGTGGGAATGTGAGTGTAAGGTGTGTGAAATGAGCGAGATGAAGAGGTGATTCACGGCGTTGGGGGCGTGCAGTACTGCGCGGGCGGGGGCTAGCTGTGCGGGGGCGATCTCAAAGGGTCTGCCGCCGCCAGTGAGTGTGTAGCGTCGTCCTGCTACGCCTTCCCTTCCTCAGGCGCGGAGTTTCGCCCTAATCGTGAAAGGGGGCGCGAATGAGAATGAGAAGGATGTATGTTTGAGGAATGTGCGTGTGGCCAAGAGCGGGGGGGTTATGATTGAGACAGTGTGTGCGAGTAAGAGAGAGAGAGAGAGAGAGAGAGAGACGGAGAATAAAGAGTAAGACGAAGGGCTAAAGAGTAACGGACTCTGAGCTTCGAGCTACAAGGCCCCGTATGATTGTGTATGATGTGTTGAACTGTATGAGTGAGGATAAATTTATGAGTTAGTTGTATGAGAAAAATTTTAAGAATGAATGTAGCGCGAATGAGTTTACTGCGAATTTGAATGTGGCGGTGAGACGCGGCAAGAAGGATGCTGAGCTGGGAAACGTCATTTTAGAGGTTTACCCAGCGATGAGGCAGAAACTACTGCGCGCTCGCCGAGTGTACGTGGAGTGGTCCTCCAATAGGGTGAATGCGTTCGAATGGATGCTCCAATAAGATGGATGCTATGGCTTTGGACACAAACTGAGTGAGTGTAAGAAAGAGAGAGTGTGTGTCAGATGCGGGAAACCGGGGCATCTAGTGGCACAGTGCCGGGCAGAACCGGATTACGGGAACTGCCTCTCTCGTGGACGGCCGTCCGAGCGTACCGCTGTGTCTCTGGACTGTCCGAAGTACTCGTGAAGTTTGGAGAGAGTGAGAGCGCGAGTGAATGGATGAAATGGCTGCCCCCGTCGAACTGCGGCTGTTACAGCTCAACGCTCAGCGGGGGTACGCAGTTATGACTGACTTGGGCTAATGTTGCTTGAATGAGAGAATACATGTGTGTGTGATTAAGGAGCCGTCCGTCAGGGGCGCATCACTGGACTACCTAGTGGATTCAGGGCGTATTTCAGCGACAATGGGCGTGCGGCAGTGATTGTATGTAGCTCGGACATCGAGGCCATGATGCTGAGTGATTGGGCCTGTGCGGATGGTGTATGCTTGTGGATGAAAGGTATGTTTGGTGAGCTGAACATCGCGTCCCTGTACTGCGACGCCGGCGACATCGAGCCCTACGTGTGGTGCCTGGACACGCTGTTCAGCAGTATGCCTGGAAAAATTGTATTGGTCGGATGGATGCAAATACCACGAGCGGTCTGTGGTACAGCAAGGTTGACGAGAGTCATAGGTACAGGGATAGGGATGAAAGAGGATACATGCTGGAAGAATGGATGATTGTGTGTGAGGCTCATGTTCAAAATAGGCCCAGCCGATACTATACCTTTGCCACCACCAATGGATTCAGTGACATCGATGTCACTGTCTCCAACGCGCGCACCCGTGTGTGCCGCTGGGAGTGGGAGGTAATGCCTGAGTGATCAATCAGAGACCACAATGCCATCCTTCTGAGGCTGTGATGCGCTGATCGCGCCTCGTCTCTCTGCGAACCGCCGAATGTATGGATCGATAGGGGGTACCGACTGGTCCCTCTACGGCAGTGTGATTGAGGATTGTGCGGATGAGTATGGGCTCGACCGGTTCGAGGCCAACGAGAATGACTGGCGCAGATTCGTGCAGAGTGATGTGACAATCCCTGGGGTAGGGTCCATCGGATCCTCGACCGAGGCAATGATCGCGGCCTTGCTGCAGTACGGTCAGACGTGAGTGTACGAGTACATGGAAAGAAACGGTCGCGGTTCTGAGGAAATTCTTCCCTAGGGAGGACGCGGCCAGAGTGTATGTACCTGCCCACGTGCAGAAATAGGATGAATTTCGCGAATTTGACTGGCATGAGTCGAGGGCTGCAATCAGCAAGTTGCGAATGAGGAAAGCGCCTGGCCTCGATGGCCTGACGAGCAGTATGACACGGAGTGCATGGGGTGTGATCCCTTTCTACCTGAAGAATGTGTACGACCGGTGCCTGAAGGAGGACAGCTTCCCTTCGGTCTGGAAGAAAGCCAGATTCGTCATACTACAGAAGGGATGGAACAAGGACATGGCTGACTCTGGGTCCTATAGGCCTATCAGCCTGCTTAGTGGCCTGGGGAATGTCCTAGAGCGAAGTTGGTTGAAAGATTGCTTGTGCGTATGAATGATAACTGGAATGTATATCAGTATGGATTCATGAATGAGAAGTGTTTTGATGATGCGTGGATGAGCCTTAATATGCATGTGAGCTCCGTCTCCGCAAAATACGCCATGGGTGTGTTTGTGGATTTCAGGGGAGCCTTTGACAATCTTAAATGATATATGGCTCTGGCCTCCCTGAGGAATGGGATGGCTGTAAAATGGATGAATGTGGAACGAGGTTGCCGACAGGGATCTGTAGCCGGACTCTTCGTGTGGAACCTCTGTATGAATGCCTTACTAAATGCGCTCCGTGCTATTAATGAGCGAGTGGTTGCGTATGCTGATGATTTGGCAATTCTTGCGTGTGGTAATACGATAGAGCAAATGGAGAGGAGGGCCGCCCAGTCTATGAGACTTGTCTATGCATGGGGTGAAAATGCTGGTCTATCTGTGTCTTCTGAGAAGACAGTATGCATTTTGCTGAAAGGAAGAATGACTGTCAACAGGCGTAGGAAAGTGGACTTGAATGGAAGGGCTGAACACGTGAGGTATGTAAAGTGTGTGAAATATTTGAGAGTATGGATGGATGAGAGAATGGGTTTTGGTTTGCATGTGAATAGAATGAGAGATAAGGTTGTGCGTGTGGTGAGCGATTTAAGAAGAGTGTTGCGGAAGGATTGGGAGATGGGGAGAAAGGTTGTGAATGTCTGGATGCGTAGGCTAATGCTCTCTGGTGTCCTGTAAGGGGTCCCTGCATGGTCGGAAACCTTACGGTTCTCGACCGTCACGGAGTCTCTGCTGAGATGCCAAAGGTACTTGATGATTGCGTGTTTACGTATATGTAGAACGGTCTCCACGGTAACCATGCAAATACTCCTTGGGTGGTTGCCGTGGGACCTGGAGTTCCTGAAGCGGGTGTGTTTGTATAAATGTAAAACGCGTATCGCGCTCAGTGTGGATGATATATGTATGAATGATGAAATTGAGGGAATAGGTTACGAGGATGTATGTAAGTTTGTGAACGAAGAAGTGAATGACATGTGGCAGAGTAGATGGATGAATGAAAGGAATGGATGAGTAGCGTATGAATTTGTGAAAGATGTGCGAATGATAAATTGAATGAAAGGTTTTAATCTCGGTCTGTATGTGGGATACATCTTGATGGGTTACGGCACGCTGAATGCGTGGCTCTGCAGTAGGAACCCTAAGGGATGACCCTGGATGTGTGTGTGGGAAATGGAGTGAAACTTGGTTGCACGTATTGTGTGAGTGCGATGTGTATGCATGTTTTAGATATCTGAGTGAAATGGGTGTGTGTGTGTGTGTGTGTGTGTGAATGATGACGGTAGTGTGGATGTCAGCGGTGTAATTGGTACTCGTGAAAGATATGAAAGTTTCTATATGTTTGTGAACCGAGCGTATGATGTGAGAGCGAGAATGATTGCACAAATGGAGAGCATTGATGAATGAATGAGTGCGCAACCAGGGTCCGCAAGGGGGGCTCTGCGGCTTGCTGCATCCCTTGGGTGTGACTAGCCCACGGCGCCTAGTCAATAGGTACACCCAGCCCAAGAGCAATCCGAACCGGGAAGAGGCATTTTCGCCTCGAAACTCCCACCTGGAGTACAACAGGTATTACGAGGATCCGGTCATGTCATTGCTGCTTAGTAGGTTTCGACCGAAAAGGAGCGGTATAACCGCTGTCCAACAGGCGACCCGGTGTGTGAGTTGCACCTATCCAACTCGGGCACCGACACTGCAGAGCCGGTAGACGTTGGAAGGGCCTCGCTCCCACGGAGAGTCAGTTCCATAGTTGCAACAGCATCTCGATCCCTCGCCCATGGGGGCCGTGTAGATAGCCTGAAAGGTAGACACTGCACGTTAAATACTCGGCACCACGTGTTGCGATGGCAGAGAATATCCATTGATCCGGAGACTGCGGAAGGCGTCTTCGCTTCCTCCGTACTTGGACGAGAAGCAGAATTTATCATTGTTCTCACCTGCGCCAAAATTAACTCTTCTATCGAATATTTAGACGTCTTAGGGATAGCTCCGATGTTCGCAGAATTATTCTCTGCTACCTTTTTCATCAAACTTGGCTGCTGACGCAAATTGCGCCGTTACTATGGCAGAGCCACCTTGCTGCTATGACTACACCTCTACGTGCCTCTCGATTCTGTGGTCGTGCTTGACCAGAAGACAGATCTCGTGGTCATATGGACAAAGGTTAAAGTACACACTCCACATCTTATATCCTATTTATCAGAACCTGTAAACCCGTATATAGATTTATACAACCATATATATACCAAAGAAAAACTAAGTTATTGATTGTGGATCAAGTCCACTAATACTAGTTGTTTTTGTTCTTTCAAAATATAGGAAGTATTGTGTTATAATAATATTTTTATTTTCTTGCAGTACTATTCGAGTATAGTATAGTATTAAAAATATATATACTCTATTTATAAGTATCTCACCTTTACACAACTAAACTGATTTATTAACATGTATACAGTAATCAATGTTAATCTAAATAATATAAGTGTTATATTGAATAGTATATGTATTATTATACTTAGTATAACTAATATTTTAGATCAGCTAGCTTATTTTATCTGATAGTTTATTTTATCTGAATATTATATATCCTATTTGTTTGCGTTTCTTTTAACGCTTAAATTTAGCTAGATTTATTATTATTAACATCAGCCATTGATGCAAGAAGAAAAAAAGGAGTCTGATATAAGTAAGTAACATAAACTTATGTTTTCAACATTACTAAAACAGATAACACGCGCACCGTTTTGCAGACAAGTATGAGACTCATTTTATAAGTTAGAGACAAATTCTACATGATAACTTCATATATAAAGACTATCGCTTATATCTAATCAATTTATTACTTTGTCGATTGTGATGTTTACCTTTATTCCCACTGCTTGTACATTAGCAGTGTTTACATTTGCCAATGTTCGATTACCAAGTATGTTCTTAATAACACATACCAGTGATTGATCTACCAGTTTAAGAAGCGATTACCAGTAGTATGGATTTATTACACTAAAAGAATAAAGTTTAGCTTATATATAATAGAATATCGTAAGAGGTGAAAGCTAATACTGATTGCTCTAGAAAATTGACGTATTTTTATTTTATAAAGTACTTCAACATATGATAACTTATAATCACTTAAGTATTTTTATACTTACTATACATTCTGTTTATTTACATGGTATGTAATATACGTTGTTTATTTAACGAGTCTACCACTGTAGCATAATAAATTCTACGTATTATAATCTCATACTTCTGTCTGTTAGCTCAAAGAACAATTCGTATTAATATCGAGTTTCATTCTATATTCCGGATTTGTGTATATTAAAAAAAGTTATGTTTTCTAATTTCTACTCTTACACCTAAAACAAAAAATTATATAACTCATCGTGTTGCAATTGATGCTTCTTGAATTCAAGATTTTATATGTATTTCAAGATATATATATATATATATATATATATATATATATATATATATATATATATATATATATTAAACTCTATCTCTCTCTCACTCATGTAGCCATGCGTTTTGGACTACCGCTATTACCGGTCTGTTAAACTAAACTAAACTAAATTACTAACTACGTCTTAATAGTTTATTTTATTAATAAACTTAATAATTTATTATGTACTTAATTATTTAACTACCTTATCCTATTTATTTTTCCGTTTGCTTAACTCACTTTCTCCTATATACGTTCCGAAATTTTAAATTACACGCTGACTATATATTCCGCTGACTCTTGGAGGGCATTCTCTGACCTTTAAGAAGCAAGTGAAATATTTAGGTTTGACCATTGATAGCAAACTATTATGGAATAAACACCTAGAGTGTGTATCTGGCAAACTGACGGCCTGTCTGTGGCAGGTTAGGAGAGCCATAGGCAGGACGTGGGGCCTAAAGCTAGGTATCATGAAATGGATATACGAGGTTGTACTGAAACACAGATTAACCTACAGGGTCCTGGTCTGGTAGGAAAGGACGGCTTTGAGGATGGGACTGGATGGTAAAGGACTGCCAGAAACTCACTCGAAAGACTGAGAAGCATGGTGGTGAGGAGCATCTCCGGAGCAACTAGATCTACACCTACTGCTGCGCTGGGCATGCTCCTCGAAATAGAGCCATTTAAACTGACCTTAGCAGGAGCGGCTGTACAAGCCCTCCACAGAGTCAAAAGATCGCTCAAAGAGGTGAGCAGAGAGGGGCCAATACGGCTCCCCCGGGGACTGGACGAAAAGGTGACTTTGCGAATGAACCTCGACGCCACGAACAGGAGCTTCCTCTTTGACAAAAAATCTACGGTCAGTATCCCGTCCAGAATGGAATGGGAGAGTGGGCTGATAAGCATCCCCAACATTAAAGAGCTGTGGTATACAGCTGACTCTAAATGTGAAAAGGGTGCAGATGCAGGAACCAAAGAAGTAATGGAAAGGGCACAAGTATCCCTTTGGGGAAGTACCCTACCGTTTTTCAAGCTCAACTAGTGGCAATCCTGCGGGGAGCTGAGATCGCTGCGGAAGCGGCCCTGGACACCCACATTTGCCTCTGCTCAAACAGTAAAGTCGGACTGCAAGTTTTAAGCAGTTATACTACTAGATACAATATGGTAAGGGACTGTTACGAGGCCCTCAATAGACTGACGAATAAGGCAACGGTCACGCTACTATGGGTACCGGGTCATTATGGAATTAAAGAAAACATGGTGGCAGATGACCTTGCCAAAGTTGGAGCTAGAGCTCCCTATAGCGGCCCTGAGCTTGGCTGTAGGACTCTGCAACACCCTTATCAAGGGGGAGATAGAGAGGTGGATAACGGAAGAAAACAGCTGACTATGGGAGACAAATGGAGAGTGCAGGCAGGTAAAAGCCTTCACCTCCACAAATAACATAAAGCACTGGACCAGGCTCATCCTTGGCCTCAGTAGAAGAAGGGCAAAATAGCTCATCGAGATCTTCACAAGTCACGGTAGGATTAACGCCCACATGTGCAGAATGGGTCTCGTGAGAGAACCCTTCTGCCGCTTTTGCTACATAGAGGATGAAACCCCCCAAACATCTTCTATGCCACTGTCTAAATACATCTGAGAAAAGGCGGCGACATTTGGGGGCTGGCTGCTTGGACATTGAGGACAATCAATCCAGTATGACGACCGAAATAATTTCATTCTGGGAGGCCTGCCGTTTATAGCGGCTGCTGGTCAAAGGAGGGACGCGAAGGTTTTATCCATGCGTCCGGAGGCCGGGAAGGCCCAACTCCTTAAAATAAAATAAAATAATAAATATATTCCGCTACTAATACTAATACCTTGCCTGCGCGACTCGAATAATAGTTGTGCGTGTTTCTGTGAGCATCTGTGTGCGCATCATCGCTTCTTTCTCACTGCTTGATCTCGTGCTTGTATGTTTATGGTACTACTATCCGACGGCTAATAGTCGAAAATCTAAATTTTTTTTCTCAACGCCGTCGTCTCAATGGTGATCACTCAGCCCTCATCAGTACCGTATAATATAATAGATTCCCTACCTTACCTTGTACTTGCGGAGCTAACGCCTTCCTGAAAAGAGGCAGAGTTATATGCGCCACAATAGCGAGCCGTATGTTACATGTAAACTAAGAATTAACTATTTATTTAGCTGCTAAACATTTTTAACAATCGAACAGACAAAATACTAATTGGGCGCCAGCTGAGACATGGTTTTCAGCGCGAGCAGTATTCATCTCCAAGTAGATTTTTGCGTCGGAAAGAGTTCGGAAAGGGAATTCTCCTGTGATCCTGACACCCGCCGCGGTGCCTCAAAACGGCGTAGCGAACAGACTTTTCTCCCCACTCCTCTCCGTTCAATATGGCGAGTGACTCGCGGGATATTTTGGTTTTTATATATTATTTACGCGCGGGCTTCACTGCCCGATAATATTGACGTAATGTATTGTAACGTATTATAACCGTATATATATATATATATATATATATATATATATATATATATATATATAATATATATATAATAAGGTAACCCATTTTAATCGGCACAGCTCGATTACTCAGAATCGAAGACAGATAGGGCAAAGTTGATCTAACGAAAGTTGTAGCGAGAAAAGGGTGCAGCACAATAGCTCTAAAGTTTTTGACCTTGAACTTGACCTTCAAGGTTACTTCAAGGTCAAAGTGATTTGTTTAAATGGGTACACCTAGTTTTTTACCCCCGATTCAGAAAGAGCGGGAAATATTACGTTTAAAATCATATCAAGAAAAAATTTTTCAACGTCATTTCAAGGTCAAATGAAAGTCAACTTTGATATTAAAAATTATTGATACCTTAATTACAGATAGGCTAACTAATCTTAGCACTCATGTACCGCGTCCCCACATATCCTTACAAACCATATAAACATACCTTCCAGCAAGCAATATTTCTGTTTTGTAAAAAAGCGTCGTAGCTATTTGCATTAGAATCGAACTATTAAAAAAATTCATATTAAAAATGAGGACAAAATCGTAAAATCAATGAGCATGTCAGATTTGATTAAAAGAACCATCGACGGAGCGTATTTTTTTGCAGACGTATTAATAATTAATAACGTGTGAATAAAAAGTATTGCTTGAAATGGCTGACTTCCCAAATGATCGTTAATATGATTCTGATTTTAGGACCAAGCCGAAATAATTATCGTGCAGCGACATGACTTTATGCTCAACGCTATTTCGACAGATGACATCCCATAATAGAGCTATCAGGCATTTAATTGAAAGAGCTCGTGGTGGACACATGTTTCGTCATTTGTCAACGTAGGCGCTTTGAGTATGACCAAAATGATAATCGAGTTGTAACTATCCTTGCAGTAATTCATCTTGATCCAGGCATTGGCGCTTGTCGAATGGAAATGGAAATTGGTATTTCAAAAAGTTCTTTTCTAAGAATTATGAAAAGGCTTCTATATTACGTCTATCGTACCACTTCTTTGGTTCAATACGGACAGTTTGAGCATTTACAACAGCGGATTGTTTTGCCAATGGGCTTTACAAATGGTACAAAAATGATCCAGACCTTTTTAGCTTGTTTTGTTTTCTGATGAGACCAAATTTCAAAGTGATACATGTCGAAAAAACGATTTAATCACGATGCATTTTTTATTGATCAAAAAATTATAATGTTTACACAAATAATGGTACCTTTTATCTGAATTTGATTGGTAAATGCCAAAACTAAAACATAAGTACTAGATCCGACAGAACTGACTTTTCGCACTATTATATCGCCATGTAAACGTGAAGGTCGAAAACTAAGTTCACCTCTTAATATTCATATTATTACTGTCATAATATATACATATATTGCAACCGTCCCGATCAAAATCTCAATCCCCATTTCCAAACCGCGTGCGCGCGTAAGCACGAATAGTGCAATCGCGCTGCAAAAAGGGCGCGCGCGAATCGCCGCGCAACGCGACGCGCGAAGGAGAGAGAAGCGAAGCCTTCTTCTCTGCCGAGAAACGCTACGAGACTGACGCGTTGTCGTTATCGATATATTACGTTTCCCGTCGTCCTAAGCATACGAGGATTTCCAGCCCCGCATCGTGAGTGGCTCGTGAGTGAATAGTTATATATTCCTGGAGACGGCTGTGAAGGCAGGGAAGACCTGACGAACTTTTGGTTCTCCGCTCCGACGGTTCGCGTCGTAACCAGCATCTGCATCGGGTGAGCGATCGGCTCCCCGACATCCATCGCACCAACAACACCGCCGCCGCCGCGGCCGCCTGCACGACCGGACTCGCGCACAGCCGAACGCCAGTGAGCAATCCGCTCACTCCTCCTACCACCGATCAGCGGACGGCTCCAGCAGCAGCGTAATCAGCGACGGCTCGCCCGCCAGGAGTCGAGCCGTGCGAGAAGAAGCGCGACAGAGAGAGAGACCACCCTCGCCGCCGCCGGCGCTGCGATCCGCTCGACGTGTATCGAGCATGAGAGGACGATAGCGGCTACCACCGCACCCGGCAGCTGTTCCCGAAGAAGGCACAGGGTGCGCAGTGTGCGCTAGCTCTTAGTCCGCGCCGCGATTATTTTACCTAGTGTATCGTGCGCCCGAAGTATATGTCCCTATCACGTGTCCCCGTCCCCCGTGTATCGTGATAGCTTGTAATCGTAACAGTCGGAAGTGTCACGGAATCTGCGCAGCTAATTACGTGTGAGAGTGCTTGTGCGTGCGAAGTATTAGTGTAACGCGTATGTGAGAATGTGTGTGTTTGTACATAAATAAATAAATAACGCGTGGTGATCCTCGTAGATTGTTTTTCGTGCTTTGCTATCCCCTACCGACTTCCCCATTCCGCTACAGGTAGATGCGGAGTATCTGCACGTATCTGCATCGCCTCAAGGTAAGTGAACGGCGCGAAAACGCTGTTAAAAATGGCGCCCATAGCGTGAGACCCGCGACACGTACATGCGTGTGTGAAAAGTGCACGCGCGTCAAATTCGGCGGATACTTTGCTCGCGGATACTGTGCGCGTGAAAAAGTAAATCCCAATCGAAAAGAAAATCCCCGGGGGAAAGAAGGAGAAAGAAGTAGAGCACAACTGCCTGACTACGTAGTCAGGCGGCCATTTTGAACCGCGCGTATTGATATGCGCTGTATTAGCAAGCGGCTGCTACAGCACCACTGAACTGTGAAATATACATCATATTTCACAGACATTCTTTTTATGTTATTTTTCCTTCTTGCCTTCCCTTGCGGTTAACGTGAACCCCCGTACGGAAGATGCAGCAGCAGGAGTCACTTAGTGATCTTATCAAGCGTGTAATAATATTACAGGTTATTGTATGATTTAGCATATAATAAGGTGTAATATTAAAGTCACGGAACTTCAAATATAGATTTTAGGAGGACGATAAACAATTAGCAGAATAAATAGTAAATAACACTAAGTCTTTTTTACTATATTTCTGCAAAAGCTATTCTGAGAGGTAATTAACCTCTAGTATTAGCAGTATGTAATCACTTACTTAATAACAAGAAGCAATTATCTGTTGTGTTTATCGTCCTGACATTAGGCATATTAATATTAATATTAGTTACATGGTATGTTATATATATCCAATGTAAATGTGTATCTGGGCTCGCTTTTATGTTGTACATGACTACATTTGTTTTAGGTACATTTAATATTTGATCATATGCGTCTAACATATTTATATTTAACACACAGTTGTTATACGTACATATATATATATATATATATATATATATATATATATATATATGATTTTCTTCTACCTTATTATATACACATGAATCTGGCTTATATACTCATTTACATATGTATAATATTCGCATTTGATATATGTTCATCACACGTGTGCATCATATATGTATTGCCTTTATTTACTATCTGAGCACATATATGCCTTACTTAGATTTTATATTTATGCACATATATATAACATATGTATTGAACATACATTCAGTATACATACGTATCTTTGCACTTTCTTCCTCATCTTGTTATTTATATGTCTGATATTTATTCTTTTATATCTATATATACAAAATATATTTGACGCATATCCATTATGCATGCATATATTCACCTTTGCTATTCAGCATATTGATTATATAGATTTCACATATATCACATATTTACCTACTCATACATAGTATATATATTTTTACAATATTATCCATTACATATATATATTATTTCTGTTTCTCTGTTTAGGCGTTTAATTATATTATATACTTATTTACATATATTGCTAATATATATTTATGTAACTATATCTATTAATATATATATACGTGTGTAACGTTGCCTCTTCCGATGTTCATGTCCCCTATATTAAAATTATTCTGGCCCCTTATACTACTATTAATATATATTCATAGTGGTGTTGTTCGTTACTGTATTCCCATATTTGGCACTGTGCCAGCTGACAGCTGTAACAGAATAGAATCCTTTCCTTTTTGTTAAGGAAAGAAAAATAGCGTACATTTTTAAACAAGATCTAGTATCAGCATTAAACAGATGCTGATGACAGATAATAATAATAATAACAACATATGATGAGGAGAAAGGAGTAATACTGAAAACTTGTATAGAATGTTTTAATAGAATAAATACAACTCCATCACATCAGTTATCGACAATTATATCATATAGCCCCAGTATTAGAAGAAGACAGATGATCATCGCTCAATGTTATATCATTCCAACACAAGTGACATATAGCTCATGAATGTAAAAAAAAATATAGACATAACCAAAATACGTATAAATCATAGAATAATATTATAACTGAATATATAGCTGATACATGTACAATAAATATAACCAAAATACGTATAAATCTCAGAATAATATTATAACAGAATAAACATGCGCATATAAATAACGTATACAATAGCAATATATTTATAACAATAAGAAGAACAAAATAAATATAACTAAATCAATAAATTTCAATACTACATAAATATAAGTAAAATATATACAAGTATAAAACACAAAGGTAACGACAGATGTAAATATAAGATATGAATATAGATAAAACCAATATAAATACAAAATATAAATGTAGCTAAAATAGATATAAATGCAAGATATAAATGTAAATAAAATAGATATAAATAATAAGGTAGAGATAAATATCAACAGAAATATATTCATGAATACTAGACCATAGCACACATAAATATGTAAATTGCCAAATTAGCGAGCATAAGGAAGAATTAAATTAAATTAAATTAAATTAAATTAAATTAAATTAAATCACCAAGCAAAAAGGATAGAAATAGAAGAGAAGACCATACAATAAATAAGTAAGTTGTGTTATTATAACAGCAACTCGAGGAGACAAACGACTATTACAATTATACTGCTTTATTTGTAATTTACAATTATACTGCTATACCAGTATTAATATATTCTGGTATAAGGATACCACCAATGGAGATAACCTCCTAAGTGAGTGGCTGAAACATAAGACAGATATATCAGTAACAGGATTACTTATGCAATTAAATAACAAAGCAACCGTATTAATAAATAATTTTGAATTGTTTATAATAAATAAAATCTTTTTGAAAATTATTAGAAATTATTAAGTTTTTTTTTGGAAAATTAATACATTATGGGAAGTTATTAGTTTTTGTGTGAAAATAATTGAACAAACTTGCTATTATAGGGAAGAAAATTCCAGTAATAACATAAAAAAAACAAATCAAAACTTTTCTTACAAAACAAACGAAAAAAAGAAAAAGATACCAAAATTAAAATTGCAATTACGATTTGGCATTGGTAGGTCAAACCTTGAATAACAGAAATAACAATATTGACCAATTGAACTTCTAGTGAATATTTACCTATTAATAATTTATACCTTAATAAACGTACAGTTATCGCTTTCAACGATAAATTTCAAAATAGATGGCTTGTTGCTAATAAAATTTTGCTAATTATACACTAATTATACACGATAATATAAGCACTTCATAGATGCGTATATAAGCTTGCAAGCAAATCACATAAACTATATATGTGACATCACCAAACTAACAATAGTATATCAATATAAATTATACACTATAATTTTCTGTCGCTGTTTATGTGTTGGTCTTACTGAATGTTGATTTTGTTTGTATTTAACTAATTTTAATAATTAAAATAAAGTCCTTGATTAACGAATGGAATGAAAATAATCTACAAATAGAATTAATGTTTAAGTAACAAATATAGTAATTACCCACACCTATTCAACCACCACAATATAATAAATGATAATTACAACTAAAATTGAAAAATAAATAGTAAAGCAGTTTACTGTTATTTTTTTATGGATTAAGCTGACCACCGTAGTAAAGAGCTCCGACTCCAGAGTAATGGCAGAAACAGAACGACTCACCAGCCTCTTTGAGGAAATGCCGTATGGGCAACTAACGCAGGAAGCCAATCGACTAAACATACGAGGCGATAGTGATCCGGCAATGCTCAAGAACCGATTAATTCGTTTCGAGCTGCGGCACCTATTCGGTCCCGAAACACACGAGGGCAGGCAGACGTAGACGAGCTGCAACTTCCAGAAGGATAGTCAGAGCTAAGCGAAATCTCAGAAATGCTAAGCTTGACTGCGCTAGAAAATAACAAAAAAAAGCAACATCAACGGCCGTACATCGGAATACTGAGACACCTGAACAAGGTCATATTGTCGCAGCCAGACCAACCGCAACATCCAGCTGGCAACACCCCGTTATGCACACGCCAGGCGCTGCCATGTCAGTCAACGGGAACCTGCTAAACACCACCGGGCGGCCTCTAGAGAACACATACATCAAGAAGACCCGGACAGGTCAGCTACTTCGCCAATGGCGAGTACAGTTCTCAGGAGGTCTTAAAGAGAACGTTGAGGAATTCATAGATCGACTGGAGGAGACGATGGGTAGTCTTGATATCCCAGCGTCAGAGATATTATAATTGATACAGGGCATCCTGAGCAGTACAGCGCGGATATGGGCGCGGCCAATTAATAAAACCTGGAGATCGCTGAATGATTTCAAGTCGGCATTACGTCGCCAATTCAGACCGATAGATTACACCCGACGACTAGCAGAGGAGCTGAGAGACCGAACGCAAGGCTCAAAAGAGCCAATCAGCTCATATTTACAAAAAATGCGAGTGCTACTTGACAAGATGTCACCGGCGCTAACCCTCGAGTCCCAACTGGACAGAATATACAGAAACTTAAACCCTGGCTACTTAAATAAAATCAACCAAGAAGATTTTAAATCAATCGACGACCTACAGCTGCTAGGTCAGCGCCTTGAACTAAAAAAGGAATTAACTCGACGGTACAAAGAACCACCTGCAGCAGAAGACTGTATGGTAAGTACAGCAGTATGCGCACCATCAGAGAGATGTAGCCGACGTTCGAGTTTAGCCGCACTAGCCAGCGAAAAAGCACCTGATACGTAGAAGCACGAGACGCTGGTCGAACCGTGAGCGTCAATACTGACTAAGTTAGATGACAAAGACCAACGAAGTACAGAGAAACCACGGAACTACAGCCTAGTAGCTCGTAACACACGTACACCATCACCAAAGTCACAAGGACGAACCGCGAATCGATAACGGACCTCAGCAGCCATACAACGATCACCACCCTACCGTAACCGCACACCCCCACCATGCACCAAATACAGATCCCCTTCACCACACCGAAATAGCTACAGCACCTAACGCCCCTACCGAAGCCCCTTACGCGATCACCGCTCCGATCGACATAGCTATGACAGGAGCCGACGAGATCGGTCACAAACACCAGAATACCGGCGCGAACGACCAAGCCGCGAAGATTACACAGAACGACCCTCGTATCACCCAGATCGGCGATCACCGGACCGACAAAAATACAGAAACGAGCGCACGGCGTATTCCCGAGAAACACGATCCCCTGATCGTGACTTGCGCTCATCGTACGGTAGAGATAGAAGTGATAGAATGTCGAGCAGACGTAAGGACAATAGACCCTGCTGGACATGTAAGAAAACCCAGACAGGCGGCAATAGTACTGTTACAATTGCAGAGAAAATGACGTCACCACATTCAACTGTACTCGATGTGGCGCGAATAATAGGTCGGGAAACCCATAGGGGAGCAAGCATACGGAGCCAGCCTTGACACCCGCTGTGACACGGCTCCACGCACAAGGGATAATGACAACCTAACTCAATGCCCAGAAGCCAGGGACGTAACGAGTACATACCCTACGGCACAAACCCATGAACAGGAAAACAGGTTCTTCCTAAGTATTGAAATTATGGGAAAGATTTTTCCGGCACAGATAGATCCAGGCGCTCGGAAGTCCTATGTGGGGCCCGAACCAGGCAAATTGATAGAGTCAGCGATCCTAAAAATAACCTCGTATATGCAGATGCCTGACGAAAAACTTTGCCCAAACGATGGAGAAATTGACTTGATACTTCAAATCGATGGCCAACGCTTTAAGGCCCGATTCAAAGTATCCAAAAAACTGAAGTACGACTTCATATTACGGATGGACATCCTAACCCTAATAAAGGTCACTAACTTTGCAAATGCCACGTGGCATACAAACCGGAAAATAACACGATACTTCGTAACGCCGGGTATTGCACCTATGGAAACGATCACCGCTATAGCAGCCGTGAATGGCGTAGCTCGTCTGAATGCGTCAGAAAGACAGGAGTTCGATCGGGTGTTGTACGATCTAATACCTGCACCGAGCAAAACTTTGCATCCAGCGCGGATGCAGCCGCATTATATCGACGTACAAGGGCACCTTCCCATCAAACAACGGGTACGTCGAATCCCAGACAAGTTACTAAAACCGGCGCTTAAGAAAATAGATCAGCTGCTGACAGAAGGCATTATTGATCCATCAACGAGCGCATGGAACAGTTGTCCCGTGATTGTGCCTAAGAAAGACGGAAAAATTCGCTTCTATATCGACTACAGAGCGGTGAACCATGTAACACGAAGAGACGCATATCCGCTGCCCCATATGGACTTATTAGACAACCTAAGGGATGTTCGGTATCTATCCAAGATAGATCTGAGCCAAGCGTACCATCAGATCCCCTTAGATCCAGGCAGCAAGGAAATCACCGCTATCGCAGTCCCACAGAAGGAACTCTTCCAATACACGCGATTACCATACGGGCTGACTAACGCCCCAGCCAGCTTTTAAAGCGGTATGGACTTTATTTTCGGGCCTTGAATGGCAGCCGTCCATTTTCGTCTACATGGACGACATAATAGTCGCCACAAAGACATTCGAGCAGGACACTCGGAAATTAATTGCGGTGCTCACCTGCCTCAACGAGGTCGGGTTACAAATTAATAAGGACAAATCCGAGTTCTCCTGCCCGGAAACTAAATACCTAGGTTACATAGTAGACTAGAAGGGCCTACGCACCGATCCGGATAAAGTTCGCCCGGTCAGCGAATATCCAAGGCCTACCAACTTAAAACAGCCGCGGGCCTTTCTAGGAATGGTCGGGTGGTATGCCCGCTTTATCAAAGCGCTAGCTGAGATAAAATTACCACTCACCAAACTGTTGAAGAAAAATGTTAAATGACATTGGGTCCGGCCCAACAAGAGTCATTTGACCAATTAAAGATACTTCTAACACAAGCACCCGCGCTTGCTCGCCCAACGCAAAACAAAGCGTACATACTCCAAACACACGCAAGCAGCTACGCACACGGGACCTTGCTCAGCCAAAAGAGCAGCGGCGAAGAACACCCCATAGCATATGCGAGTCGAACTCTAAATCAAGCAGAGTCGAATTACACGGTGACGGAAAAAGAGTGCTTAGCTGTCTTGTCGGCGGAGGAGAAATTCGGAGGATACTTGCTAGGCGAAAGATTCACGGTCATAACAGACCATAGTAGTCTCAACTGGCTACACACCCTCAAGAACCCGACGGGCCTCCTAGCAAGATGGGCGACAGGAAATTATACACAGAAAAGCAGCCTTACATCATGTACCAGATGCTCTCTCTAGACCCCCCCCAACGATCCCAATCCCTTATCGCCCCGATAACCACTATCGAGAGAGACAGATGGTACAATGATAAAATTAAAAACATACAAAGAGATCCAGATAAACATCCAGACTGGACAGTCAGAGGAGACAAGCTTTACAAACACGGCCCGAATGAGCTTACCAACATCATAGGCGAAAGTCCCGATGACTGGAAGCTAACGATACCGTACAAAGATAGAGAGCGAGTCTTGCATGAGTGTCATAACACTCCAACATCAGGACATTTCCGTGCCCAGAAGACTGCGCACAAAGTCAACCAACATTACTACTGGCCGGGGATGCGTAGAGACATCCACGCTTATATCAAGCACTGCCCCGAATGCCAGATACATAAGGTGTCTCAGAGAGCACCGGCAGGCTTGATGGCCCAGCAAAACTTAGAAGGCCCATGGGCCAGCGTTGCAGCAGACATAATGGGGCCCTTCCCCGCCAGCAAACGCCAACACAAGTACCTCCTAATAATCGAGGACTTGTTTACTAAATATATATAAATACGACCCCTACGGAAAGCCACAGGCGATGCTATCGGCAAAGCGCTCGAAGAGCTAATTGTCTTCAAGTGGGGATGCACAAAATATCTTATTACTGATAACAGCACTAAATTCGCCAATAACATGCTTAAGAGCAAATTGAGAGAATTGGGCATCACTCACCAATATATAGCGCCTTACCATGCACAGTCAAACCCCGTAGAGCGGGTTTACCGGGTGGTCAAAACTATGATCTCCAACTTCATAGGAAATGACCACAAAAATTGGGATTTGCACCTCCCTGAGTTTGCGTTGGCGGTTAACACCGTCGTACACGCGAGGACTCAAGCGTCCCCAGCATTCCTAAACTTTGGCCAACAGCCAAGAGAGATGCCGACCTACAGAGAAACTCAGGGAATAACACCGCAATTGCAGACACTAACGTCCTTTGACTGGCTAAACCGAGTCAAAAGACTACCGGCTATCCACGAAATGGTCAAGAAAAGCTTGAGTGCAGCCGGCGAAAAACAAGCCAAATATTACAATCGGAAGCGAAGACAGGAATCGTTCGACATAAATGACCAAGGATGTAGGCGCAACCATGTACTTTCATCGAGCCCTGAAAAATTCTCTGCGAAGCTAGCGCCAAAGTGCGTAGCCCCTTGTCGAATAACCAGGAAAATCTCCCCCGTAATATTTGAGGTAGAGGACATTAACAGCAGAAAAAAGACAACGTTACACATATCCGACTTAAAGAGGTACTACCCTCCTAATACGAATATAACTTTCTCCACAGAGTCCAGCACCAATAAAAATAACAATGCTGAGAGGCATTGTTAGAGGCCGACGACTCCGGCGTCAGGATATGCCCAGACTTACCAGACCCGGGGAGAACTATACCTCCGAAGACCAATTCCCCAATTTCAGCGTAGCTCGGGATCTGACCCCAACAATCGCGAACACGCGAGCTGTGCAAGCGCGTCCCGGTCTCCCCAAGGAAGCGACCTATACGCTAGATGGGAAAAAATTAGTAAAAGCCCTGAACGAGCTACGAGGGGACTTGATCCAGTTCAGTCCCGACTCGACCCAAGAGGTTGACGAGAGTGAGGTACCGCCGAAGACTATAATACCGGCCAGCGAAACATCGTTCGCGCCATCCCTGTTGGACACGAGCGTGCCCAACTTAACAGATACCGAAAACTTCCCCTACCGCTAGTACAGGCCTCCGTCCGCATCGACGTGAAACTACGACCCAAGCTCAGCTAGAGCTAGACCCTCCGCAACGACGTAAAACTACGGCAAACGCAGAAACTAACACCGTTTGCGAACGTCCGCAACGACGTAAAACTGCGACCCGAGCTCAGCTAGAGCTAGACCGTCCAGAACGACGTAAAACTACCAACTCCATCGACAACACTGATGGCCCCCGTCCGGAAAGACGTAAAACTACTACAACAACAACGATAACAACAACTGAAGAGCCGAGACGTGAAGAAGAACAGCTGATATACAACCCCTTCGGCAAAAATATGAGCTGCTGGAGGTTAACGACGGGTACGTCTCCGATGGAGCGGCGTCTGCTCGAGGCGTCTAAGCCTAAAGTGCGAATGCAAAAGAACCCACTAAAATGCAATTATGGGCAAATGCACTCAATCAGCCCGCCACCATTTCGACTAGGACCACGATTCCACCAGAGGTCAGTCCCAATAAAACAGCCCGCCCGGAGGCCGTCTGAAAAGATAGTCTACGTGAGCACGCCAGAGGATGACGAGGTTATATTGTACCAAGGCGACCGCTGTACGTTCATGCACTCGGTCGCAGTACAAAAGTCATGCCGGAAAGCATCCCGCCCAGAACCCTCAGCTGCTCAGGACGCAAAGGACAAGGAGAGAATAATTGTACCATCGAAGTACAAGACCTCCGGTGACGACAAGGTCTGCGTCGACAATGACCCTCCCCAGCCCCTCTCGCGCCCACTAGATACCCCCGCCTGTAAGGGTCAACTGGTGACCGGCCTCGATACAACCCATTTATATTAGATGCGGAAACCACGCCAGGAGCGAGTCTGCATGAGCCATACAGCAAGCAAATGGGAGCCAAACCCATTTTTGCCCTGATGAACTTGGCAGTAATCCCGCCTCCGAACTTCACCCCTCCCGCAAAAACCCACCCCTCACTACCGACAACGCCACTGCCATGATTGGAAAGCAAGAAGTGCTTACCAGATACGCAATCCACGAATGGCCTGAAGGATCCTGTTCGTATGTCGTGCGCATATTGCCCAAGACGTGATACGCCTGATGTATCGTCTTGGGAGGGGGAAGTTCCTGCGGACACTGAGGCGAAGACGACACGACAGACGTATGAAAAGACAGATACGGGAGTTATGGCGCAGCAGAGAAGCGAGCAGCCAGCTGACCCGAATATGATGGCACAAGTCATACAATAGGTCGCTGGCGCCTTCGGTAATGGCCAGCAGCCAATAATGATAGTGCTGCCATTCTACATGAACAAATAGGTTGATGTAGCGAATCAGCGCAAATGGCGCCGAAGAAACGGTTTAACCGAAAAACTTTCCCCCTACCGAAATCCCCTTGAATCTACCCCTACCGCGAAAACGAAGACACGTCCCGACCATGCCCACGAGAAGCAGATAGAGTGACGAACAATACCACTCAACGAGAATGTGGTAATCGCGACGTATATAGAAATAAGCCACGGGATTCACGGGAAAGAGAAGCAAACGATGCTTAGAACACGCGAATAACTTTTTTCTTCTTTTCATCACACCCAATCATTCGACGACTATGTCGTGACAATAACTAATCAACATACTGAATCAAAAAGGGTACAGCGTCGGCGGGCGTGGACATTAACGACAAATGCTATGGCTCCTGAAAAAGATCGATTACTTGCCCGCTCCACCAACGCTGGACCTACGTAAAAAGAAACACTGAACTACCATAGATCCCATTGTTTCAGCAAGAACTACTGGAGACCACCGAAAAAACCAAGAAGCTACGGCTCATCATGACGAAACACCGATCAGCGACATAACCCATCCACTATTTTCCTTCCCTATTTTTTGTATTTCTTATCTTATATTATATCTAGTATTATATTTACTAAATCTATATTATATCTAAATCTAAACTATAATCTATATTACATCTAATATATCATATTATATTCTATTATATTATATTATTATATTATTTTGATATCTTAGGATTATATCGAGTCACCGCAAACCCTTACGACTCCTGTGAGCAGCAGCAGATCTCTCGTGTAGGTTAAAAAAAAAAATGTCATTTTGTCCATTAGTATGATAGTATCGAAAGCGCCACACTTCCACGAGCGACCGTGTCCCTATGTAATATGTCATAAAAATGTATCACTTTTTTTTTCTCTATCGTATATCGTCCGTCTCCCCTCAACGTTACCAGACCTAGTTTGTATTGGCCCCGCGCGCCCACGTCGGTTTTGGGAGGGGGAATTTGTAACCGTCCCGATCAACGGTCCCAGCGTTTGAAAACCGCGTGCACGCGTCAGCACGAATAGTACAGTTGCTCAGCCAAAAGGGCGCGCGCGAAGCGCCGCGCAACGCGATGCGCGAAGGAGAGAGAAACGAAGCCTTCTTCTCTACCGAGCCACGCTACGAGACTGACGCGTTGTCGTTATCGATATATTACGTTTCCCGTCGTCCTAAGCATACGAGGATTTCCAGCCCCGTATCGTGAGTGGCTCGTGAATGAATAGGTATATATTCCTGGAGACGGCTTTAAAGTCACGGAAGACCTGATGAACTTTTGGTTTTCCGCTCCGACGGTTCGCGTCGTAGCCAGCGTCTGCATCGGGTGAGCGATCGGCTCTCCGACATCCATCGCACCAACAACACCGCCGCCGCCGCGGCCACCTGCACAACCGGCGTCGCGCACAGCCGGGCGCCAATGATCCATTCCGCTCACTCCTCATACCACCGCACCACAGCGCACGGCTCCAGCAGTTGCGTCATCGCCGATGGTCTGCCCGACAGGAGTCGAGCCGTGCGAGAGGAAGCATAAAAGGGAGAGAAACGCCGCCGCCGCGGTCCGTTCGACGTGTATCGAGCAGGAGAGGACGATAGCGGCTACCATCGCACCCGGCAGCTGTTCCCGAAGAAGGCAGGTGACGTGTCGCTGTGAATTACGCAGGCAAGTACTCGACCGCAGTGTGCGCTAGCTCTTAGGTTAGTCGCGTCTGCGCCGCGATTATTTCATCTAGTGTATCCTGCGCCCATATATGTCCCTATCGCGTATCCCCGTTCTCCGTGTATCGTGCTTCTTCTTCAACCTTAGTTTCAACAATGCGAGCCAATTCATGTGCATTTTTGACTGCCCGTTCTAACTCAAGTAGCAGGGCACCGCTTGCATTTCTGCGTATCCTGTTGACTTCATTCTTCACATGAGATGACTCCGTGTCATTCTTTATTTGACACAGTACCTCCACGTATGTAACTCCTTCGTTAGCCTTAATCAAGATGGAATTAGGTCTATTTCGTCCACTAAGCCTGCGTGCACTAGGTAATTCCTTATCTTTGTCTTTGGACTTCTTGCGCTTGATGGTCTGCCATTAAATTTCCTTGGCCTCACATTTCCTTGTAGATATTTCATTGTTTCTTTGTTTTTTTACTACGTACTGTTTTAAGAGTGGACTCTATCCCTTCGGCTGCGCTTCGTTTGGTATCACAGCGTAGACTCGGCGTAGTCTGAGTCACCACTTCATGAGTACCGGGACGGTGATACTGATGATCATCCTCTGCCATACTGATGCATTTGTATGAAGTATTAATAGAACGAGCAAGATGTTTAATGGTCTTGTGTACATTATGCCTATCTTTCACATAATCCAACAGTTGGCTGATCTTCTTTCCAAGTCGCTCCAGATGATTATCTCTGCGCGTGATAGAAATTTCTCAAGCAGAAATACTATCAACTTGATCCGCCATGACATCTCCCTCAGTATCAAATGTACTGTCTATGATGATGTTTGATTTGTCCTCCCCAGAAACCGAGGGGCTACCACCGACCATAAAGGCTTGCACTCTATCGAAATCGCTGGGGAAATTGACCGGTCTTGCCGGAGTTACTCCCCGGGGTATATCCTTGTTTATACCAAACATTAATCATAATTGGCCTTAAATTCGGAAGGCCCTCCCTATTAGCTTTTTCTGTCCACCCTGAGTATTTTGTGTGTGTATGTGTGTGTGTGTTTTCTTTTTTTTTTTTTTTTTTTTTTTTTTTTTTTATTATTAGGCGTAGGCAGAGCAAGCTGTGCACTAGTGGCCTCTCGAAACCAGCATCCCGCCGGAACTATCCGGGAATATTACTTCGGCGGGGCTGTTTATTAGCCTATACGACTCCTCTTCTTATGACACTATCCTACGTCCCCCATCCACACAGGTGATCAGGGGTTCGGTGTTCGTCCTCTGTATCTTAAAATAGGATCAGTTGGCCTGGTTCATCCTGGGCCATTCGCCTAGTTCTATCGGCATATCTAAGTTTGGTCATCACCTCTTTTGCGAAACTGGCTACTGCCTTCCAGTTTTCAGAAGATTCCAGCATTATTGATAGGATGCTCTCTGGTCTTATTGGCTTATTGATGATGTTCATCAAGTGCTCACGTTGTGTTCTAAAACGAGGACAGCTCACCAATATATGCTCAGCATCCTCGACCAAAGTCGGACAGATGGGGCAGAGATCATTATTATCCAGGTGAAAGCGGTGGAAATAGGACCTAAAACAACCATGTCCAGTCAACAACTGAGTTAGGTGGAAATCTAATTCCCCAGTGTTTCCTGTTGATCCATCTGTGTATGTCTGGGAGGATACGATAAGTCCATCGGCCTTTGCTAGAATCGGTCCATCGTTTTTGCCATATTTCTATAGAACGATGACGTTCCACATTTTTAGCACCTTGTAGGGAATCCACTGCGGCCTTACATATGTTATGCAGCCTAGCCAGTTCATCTGCAGCTAAATCGAAAGGAAGAATTCCGGCAAGTACCTCAGCTGCGTCGATGGATACCGTCCTGTAACCACTAATAATACGTATACAGGAGCGACGACGGGTCGCAATGGCCAACTCACAATACGATTTAATTCCGCATGCATGATGCCAGATTGGTGCTGCATACATGCTGACAGAATTAACAACATAAGCTAATAGTTTCCTCTGGGGTGGACGTGGGCCACCAATGTTAGGCATGAGCCGACACAAGGCAGCTGAAACTCGTTGCGCTTTTTCGCCAGATATCTTTAGATGTTCTTTGAAATTTAACCTGGCATCAAGCTGGACACCCAAGTATCGTAAAGATGGCGCAGAACTAATGCGGGAGCTACCAACTTTAAGAGTAATACTATCTACCTTCTTACGACTGCTGACAAGAACTACTTCTGTCTTGTGCTCCGCTAATTGTAGACCAACCGTCTTAATCCATCTACTGCTGTTGGTGATTGCCTCATTGGCATTTTCAGTAAGTTCATCAAGGGTCTTAGCCGTCACTACTAGAGCGATATCGTCGGCGTACCCTACTGTTATTGAACCAGGCGGTTGTGGAATCCTCAACACGCCATCATACATAATATTCCACAATATAGGTCCCATAACTGAGCCCTAGGGGACTCCCGCAGTAACCTTATGCGATACAGTGCCTTCATCCGTTCGGTATAATATTATCCTATTCTCAAAGTAGCTGGCCACGACATTCTGTAAATAACCAGGTACTCCGAACTCTTTAAGAGAACTCATAATAGAAGACCAGCGCGCTGAATTAAAGGCATTCTTGACATCTAGAGCGACAATGGCACAATACTGTTTAGTGCCACCTTTCCATCTCTTACCACTGATTGCATTTCTTGCGGTACACACTACCAGTTTAATGGCAACGACTGTTGATTTTGATTTCCGAAATCCAAATTGGCGTGAGGATAAGCCGTGCAATCCTTCAGTGAATGCTTCCAGTCGGCTACATATTATTTTTTCAAATATTTTACCTACCGTGTCGAGCATACACAATGGCCTGTATGATGAAGGATCATCAAGTGGCTTAATTCCCTTAGGTAACAGGACTAACCTTTGAGTTTTCCAGCAATCAGGAAAAATACCCTCAAAATACCCTCAAATCTTATCAATCAATACCGTGCTAGTGGGTTGTATTGGTGCCCTACTCAATCGTGCCATGACTGTTTTGTATGGTCGTCCCCATAAGTCATTGTTGGCCTCTGCACACAGTTCAAGCCAGCATCGACGCTTGCTTGCCTTAATGGCCTTGACAAGCACTCTCTGTGCTTCTTTAATTAAACTATTAAACGTATCACGATGGGTGCGGGCTCTCTGGGCAAGTCTACGTGCGCGATGACATTGTTTGCGCAATTCTGCAATTTCATTTGTCCACCAGTAGACAGATTGACGATGTTTAATCCGCTCTTAGTCCTAGTCATCGATACATCACATGCTTCAGAGATATGCTTCATAAGTGCATTTGCCAGATGGCCTAGTGCACCATATTCTAAACGCTCTTCTGATATTATAGTGGCGAACACTTCACAGTCTAGCGATCTGATGTTCCATTTCCGTGTGGGCATCCACTCATTGCACTTGTTTTTTACTTTCTTCTCTGCAATCTCATACAAGATCGCCCTGTGAGCACTGTGGGTGTAAAGGTCGCTTACTCTCCAATTAAGGATCCGCTGAATCAAGTCATCACTGGCGAATGTTACATCAATGACTGATTGTTTATCACCCCTAATGAAAGTGGATTCACATCCCTTATTAACCACGTGGAGTTGAAGAGAATTAAGGCCGTCAAGCAGCATACTACCTCTGTTATTTGTTGAAGCGCTTCCCCAGGCTGTTAAAATCGCGTTAAAATCGCCACCGATTAATAATGGTTTCTTGTCCATGGCTTCATCAACTAATTTAGCTACAAGGATTTCAAACTGCTTGTCCGTCAAGCTTGGAGGAGCATATACACTGAAGACGTATATTTCTTGTATTTTAGCCCAGGATATCAATTCGCTCCGATGACTCGACTGCTTTAGTACCTGCCTATTTTGACCAATCCAGAGGGCAGCTCTATTGCTTGTGTCACTTATCCAGCGCTGTGGTCTGACCCTGTCACAATATGGTTCGGAGATTACAGCAATGTCTATTCTTAGCTCCTTTATTGTCTGTTTCAGCAGGTCATGAGCTGCTACGCAATGGTTGGTATTCAGTTGGAGTATTTTCATGTTTTATGTCTGTTTAAAAACTCCACGGTAATCGGGCACTTATAGCTGTATGCTGGATGGTTAATCTCCTTTTTTCCTTCACATTTACAGAGTAAAAAACAGGGCCCGTTTACACACAGCTTGGATAGATGGTCTTTTCCACCGCAGTGCCTGCAAAGTTTAGTTCTGTCAGGGCCCGAGCACACGGACGCTAAATGGCCAATCTGCCAACACCTGAAGCAGCGCTTTATTTCTGTTTTTTTTTCGAACTCTGCAGCTGACCCATCCGATTCGAACATGCCCTACACGTAGTAGCTCAGCTGCGTGGCTATATGGTACAGACACCTCCGCCGTCTGAGTACCCCCATAAGCTTGCCGCAAGGAACGAGCAATTAGTAGGTTAGTCTCCTTTAGCTCGAGGTGTGTTCTCAGAGCCTCTAATACTTCATCCTTTGAAGTGACCTCATCTATATCTTTAATCTCCAATGTAATGAGATTACTCAGGACCGAAGTGGATGCGCTATGGCCAACCTTAGATTCAACAATGCGTGCCAACTCATGTGCATCTTTGGCTGTCCGTTCCAACTGAAGTACAACGGCACCGCTTGCATTTCTACGTATCCTGTTAACCTCATTCTTGACATGAGATAACTCCGGGTCATTCTTTATTTGTCGCAGTACCTCCGCGTATGTAACTCCTTCATTGGCCTTAATCAAAATGGAGTTAGGCCTATTTCGTCCATTAAGCCTGCGTGTACTAGATAATTCTTTATCTTTGCCTTTGGGCTTCTTGCGCTTGATGGTCTGCCATTGATTTTCTTTGGCTTCAGACTTGCCTGTAGGTACTCCGACCGACTCTAGTGGTCTCCTTGAGCCCAATGGTGGTTCATTCGTCCTTTTGCCACCTGTGTGTGTGTGTGTGTGTGTGTCAAAAATGGCATGAACAAAACTTGTACGGCAAATAAATATGCACGTGGATGAAAAGTGGTAAGGAAAGAGAATCAATAAGTTAAACATAAAAAATAAAAGAACAATTATATGCAATATAGTGCTCTTGTCTGCAGAGAAGTACACAGATAGGACGACAAGAAACTCAGCACATCTACACATACACATGACAACAGTAAATTCAGCAAATATATATTTATCAAACGATGGCGAACGAGGAAGTAGTTAATATCAAATGGAAGAACGCAAAGCGCATGAGAACAAAGTTTGAAACCGCCGAGTATGTCAGAAAGCGTTGGAAAATGTACGAGAATAAGTATATATGTACAGTATAAGGAATGTGTACAATGAAGAAGAAATCTCAACGAGTTAAAAGCAGCCAGCGACTGAAGTCCACAGTGGTAACGTTACATGAAAAAACAATTGCGGCAGTATATACATACATATATATACTGAGTTATATTTTCTTACATACCCAATACCCGGTTGCACCTAGCTATTGCTTTATCACTCATATATCGATATAGTTTTTTCCGCTCAGTTATGTTTTATTACATACACATACCCGGCTGCACTAGCTTTCGTTTGATCGGCCGGTTGTATTCCATCTTTTTATTTATAATACAGTTCTTTTCTTTTAGATGCAGATCTGTATATCATTGCGAATTTTGATGCACCTCCAGTTTATATTGGTTTCTGAACTACTGATTATTGCACTGTTTTATTTTTGATCAGAATTTATAACGAGTGTATAGGCTGGCTATTTACTTATAGCGATGTAATTTTCGTGGATTTGTAAACCAATGTATATTGCTGGCTTACATAAGATTAACTTTTAAATAATATATAATAGTGCAGTTTGCCAAATAATTTATAAATATATATAAAAAAATAAATAGAGTTATAAATTTATCCGTCAATTCCAACCTGCTAATTGTACCCTACATATCTTTTCACGTTCCTCTATTAGTACTACTTCAAGGAGATTAAGAATTGAACCGACTCCTTGGTCTGAAGCAGTTGTTTGACCAACGCTTCAAACGCCATATAGTTGTCTCTGCTCAATAGAGCTCTTACCACAATAGAGATGTTGTTGTTATGCGACCACTTGATCCAATCTGCCCCAATCCTATCTCTGACACTAAGTAGGAACAAATGTGTCAGCCTACCTTTTGTCGAGTCATTGCAGATCTTTTATTATTCATGAAAATATCTTCTCGATATCTGTCCCACGGCAGGACGTTGGTCCTCACGCATTTTTCCGGTTTGTATACAGTTCCGCTCTACGTCTGCATTCCAGCACGTTGGGGAGTTTCTACAACATATTTTCTGCACGATTATAATTCGAATATAATACTATTTAATTTGTTCAGTATTAGAGCTTCTAGGTCTTTTTCTAATATAAAGAGTAGATATTTGGGCCTGCATGATGCAGGATCCTCGTGCTCCTTGTCTTCCCTTTTGTTATTGTAATGACTTGGCTAACATCATCATCGGGGAAGACCGAAAATCTTAAGCACGAGTTATAGATGGTAATCACGTCCTGCCTAATGAATGGCAGTGCAGCACGAATAATGGTTAAGTCGAAGTTGCTTCGGCGAAGGGGCGAAGTTAGTGGCAGGAGGCTACTGTGGGAACAATATAAAAGTAACTAATTTTTTTGAAGTGATTTGGAGTTAATTGTGGAGGATACCGAAGTTGTGTGGTCGTCGAAAATTATTAATTGAAGATTTAGACTGTTATGAGAAGAAAATGTAATTCGTCTGTATAATTGGACAAGACACATAAATATGTTGTTCAAAATCGAGTCAATGACCCAGTGCTGTATTACACCGTCATCTCTCTTTCGTAGCCTCAGATCGCGCTCTATATAAAGTTATAAGGTAAGCTAAATGCTGTAAGGAAACCATCAGAACAGACAATAAAAACAGATGAAAAGAGAGGAACAATGAAGCGGCTAGCAATTTAATATATGGTAATAATATATGATATTTTTAATATATTGTAAGTCACCTAAAAAATTTTATTATTTTTGAATTATTTTGACAGATTCACACATAATCTTACTATACATAAAGAACAGAATATTTTAATTTCATTTTATATCTATCAATCTATATAAATGTGAGCTACAACAGTAAAGCCTACTTTTTGAATTTCTCTAACAATGATTCTTTTATTTAGTAAATTTTCTAAATTTGCCATCATAATTTATTCATTGACTAAACCATGATTAATTGCCATTATTATACATTTACATTGACTACAATTTTAAATGATAATTATTTTCTAGGTCAGAAAATAAAAACAACTTCTCTGTCAGAATCGTCTTCGGACATAATAGAATTAGAAGAAGGTGTATTGTTACGGCGTTCAAGTATGACTAAAAAACAAAACTATTGTTCTACTTACAATAATAACATACATCTTGCCTGTATGAGCATTGAGACTGATGTCTGACGAAAAGGTATTTATTCTTTATTTATTTATGTGCTAATAAAATCAATAAATCGTTCTAAAATTTATACAATTTAAACGGAAAATTTCCTAGATTAGGTTAATGAATAAAAAATTAACATAATGAAGAAAATTCTGAATAATTGAAATTCATATAATTATATAAATGTATGATATAAATAGACAAATTATATTAAATTCAAAATAAATAATATATACGATATAGTTCCAAACAATGCAAAGGTCACAATGTAAACTTATTTTTATAGGAATCTTAAATCTGATATTTTTTTATCTTATTCATCTCTTTATATCTTTATCTTCTTTATATCTATTACAATATGATCTTGATATCTTAAGCATTGAACTAATGTCAAAAAAATTTATTTACCTCAATATCAAACATTGATGTGAATGTTAAACTTCGTAAGTTCACGGTAAACTATTCTACAAGAAAACGTACCGAAAAATAGTTTTAGAGCATCTGTAATATACATAATGAAAATAACAAATAATATGTTATATAAGTTATATTTAAACATTCAATATAAATTCAAAAAGTTATTGGTGTATGAATAAAAACATAGATGCCAAGATAACAACCTTGGTAAATCAAGAAGTTTACTACTAATACTAATTACAATTTTGGTTTACATTACAATTGACTTTGTTAAAAGTTAATAAAACTATACAGATTGTATTTACATAAACAAAATTAATTATTCTATTAGGAAATAATCAATCAAAAATATATATCGTCTGCCTCGAGCAACAGGACCATCGGTGGTACACCTTGATGTCTTTCCACCACGACTCCATCCGGATTGCCAAGCTACATTGGCACTCAACCGATCATCCACGGCTAACTCCGTGGAATTCCGTAGGGGGGGCGAGGATACTATCACCTAGCCAGCACTCTTGTTCACGGGTATGGAGAAGTTCAGCCTGCACTCGTTTTGCCTCGGCCTCTGCGACCTTCGGGTGTGTGAGTACTGCTACAAGCTCCTCCATCCTTTTCTCTTCCTGGCGCTGCCGCCGTCAGCTCAGGAACGCCTCCTGAGCTGTGGTCGACTCTTTTAGTTCATCAACCACTTGCGCGATTATAGGAACGACCTACTTCCTACCGATGGGTCGATCCCGTAGCTCCTCCCAGAGACAGATGACTCTAGTTTCGGCCTCCTTGGCGAAATGATCCTTGGATTTGTAATCAGCGAAAGCTTCCAAAAGGCGTCGTTCTATACGTTGGAGCCGAGTCAGCCTTGGAGGAGGTACACTTCTAGCCTCGGTCTCTCCAATATGCGAAACTTCTGCTTTGGGGGGAGTGGAGAAGGAATCGAATTTAAGTCGTAGCATTCTCTGAGCTCCTCGGTTTTAAACCGCAGGAATGATGGGCACAATTTTGGAGGTCTCATCTCCTCCACCACTCTAATTGTGGAGTTGAATGACGCACTCGTCTTCATCCCTCTTCCCATAAAACTCCAGCTCTGGAAGAGGTGAAGGGCGGCCTTGGTTCTGAGCGAGAGCTTCATCCGCTGGTGATGTTTCACGTACGAAGGGCGAGTCGCGCCTCGCCTCGTAATTGTCCAACAGCGGCTGTGGCATGACTTTGGTTCCTCGGTCCCCATTACTCGAACCTGACGTATCTTGTAAAAGATCTCAATCCTCTGGTTGGAATACGGCTTGATATGTTCAGCATGAACTAATTATCAAATTCAACCATCACAACCTTCCAGCTCATACTTATTCATCCTCTTTTACTCTACTATTACTAAAGGACCTACGTACTTCGGGGCTAATTTTCTGTTAACCCTTGAGCTGAGGAGGATAAGACATGGATTATCTTCTATACGCAGTCACATACTTAATACAGAGCGGGATGCTGTCTGTTATTACAATCTTCAGTGTAACGACGCTGTTGCCTTGTGACCGTATATTTGCGAGCTCTTGAAGCTTCTTTAATCTTTCCAACTTCGCCAGCGAGGAACTTGCTCTTTCTTCCTGTTGAGATTCTGTTGAAGTTTTATCTTGTCTGCATGAGAAAGATCCTAGCAGAGTCAGCTCCTTACCAAAATTTAGTAGAGCTAGAGAGTATTCAATGGAGCTATGTCGCATAGTATCGAATGAGAAATTTAACTCGAAGAGTTTCGCGTCCCATGTATTATAGGAATTTTCACCCGCACTACTGGATTAGCCTCTGGATGGTACAATGGTATAAGTGTGTGGAGTATGCCCGTTTCCACTACATAATTACTAATTATACGATTTTTAAAACCCCTACCATTATCCGATAGAAAGACCTCTAACGCCGAATTTCAGTATGGTCCCCTCCCTAAATTATTTAAGGATCGTCCTGACGTTTGCTTTACAAATGGACGGAATTTATCAATAGTCCATTCAGCACTCAAGCACTCTCTCTCTCTATTACCGAATAATTTCATTCGGCTTGAGAGAGGCGCAAACTCTAACACTCATTATTATCTATCGACTCCTTGCATCAAAACTGCTCCCATGCCAGTATCACTCGCATCTATTTGTACAATGAACTGAACATCAAATAACGGTCGATGGACAGATGCTCGAGCGATCATTGATTTTATCTTCTAGACTGAGGCTTGATGTTTCTCGGTCCACTGTACATATCGGCAATCTTTCAGAGTCAGACGCATAAATGGTTTAGCAATAGTGGCTACGTCTTTCATAAATTTCTATATTAAGATGCTATGCCGAGGAAACTTTTAAGTTGCTTCAGGTTTTTTGGATCCATGGACCGCGTCACTGGTTTACTCTTCTTGAGGTTGGGACGGGATCGCTCACAATTAATGAGAACGGCTAAATACTTAACTTCAGTATGTCGAAAGGCATTCTTTTCTCGATTAATTGTGAATCTAACTTCAGATCCAGTCTAAATGTTCTTTGAAAGTTTATATCGCAATGAGAATGTCATCAAGGTATGAAAAAACATTCGGCTCGAGGACTGATCCAATTATCTGTTCCGGTCACTGGAATGATGCCCAAGCGTTTGACAGATCGAAAGGTATTCTGGTAAACTGAAATAATTCCATTCCAGGTACTCTAAATGGTGTAATCGGTTTATATTAGGTTTATATTAGGTAATCGGTTTAGATTTCAGTTGAAATGGTATTTAATGATCGCAGTACTCAGATCCAAGGTGGAAAGGTTTATAGCTGACTGCGTCTTACTTAGGATATGATCCATATTAGGCAACGGGTGTGCATCGGGTTCCGCAATTAAATTTATTTTTAAAAAATCCACACACAATCTATAGGTGATGATTTGTACTTGCCCGGCAATATATTTTAAGTATGCTATGGACGAAATCTGTCATTTTTTAAAGCAAATAAAAAACGATTGGAATGTTTAGAAATTCGAGTAATATCAAAAGCAACCTAGCCTGATTTTAACAATAAATTATGAATCAGAAGTATAATTATCATTTCATTGGAGAAAAAAAGAAAGAGGAAGCGAGAGAAGAAAAACAGCTGATCTGCTATGATCTTGTTATGTGACAATTTGATCAAGAACATGGAATATGAAGAAGACAACTTGTAGTAGATAAGTAGTTCTATAATCAAATTAAAAAATATTTTTATCGGTCTTACAGTCTTTCTAATATCATATATTAGCTAAAATAGTGACAGTCAGACTATCCTTGTTTATGATCACCCCCGTAGAATCTGAAATAAAACTTATTACAACAATAAATTAAATCAGAAAATTAAAAATAAAAATAAAATAAAATTCATAATAAAATAAAAATAAAAATAAAAATATAATAATAAGTCAAATAAAAAATTGATAAAAGTACTATTCTATGTTAGTAACGGACAAGCTCAATACCTCCACCACCTTAAATTTAGAATTACCTTCTTGTCCGACGCGTCGAACCGCTTCGGTTCATCCTCAGGGACTAAACTAAATAGAAAAACCAAGCATCCTACTTTATATACCCCATTCCCACTCTGAATTTATTGGTATAACATTTATAGGACCCTCTTTTCTTTTAACTTAAATACGAAATACAAATTTTATATTAATAAGTAATGATAAGCATTGTCCAACTTACTTCACTCTAACATTAAATTTCAATTATTGAGATTCATCAAAACATGAATATTTTCAAGAGTTTCTCTTTTATATTTATTCTTAATACCATGTTCCAAAATATTTACATTTTCAAAGTCGAAATAATGTAACAAGTTTAAACTATGTTCTTTTGAGCCCGGATGTACCATTCATGCTTAGTAAGCTATATTGATAAAGAATAAACAACAATTAGAAATAATAAATAATAGAATAGGTAACGTTAAATAATAATAATAAAATAGTAATAATAAAATAATAATACTAAGCGTAGGATAAGTTGTGAATTTTTGTTTTGACAAAAACTATTTATATATTCATTAATATTTCTAACGCCCCCTTTCAAATAACGCCCTCAGATATAATACACTTGTGCCAGCTCTTTATTCAATATTTAAGGTATTTCTGATAAGCACTTTTGGTATAACTTTGAGCTCTTCCAGCAATGGGGTCGTTATCTCCTCAATCGCAGGAAAACGCTATCCTTTCATGACTCGTTTCAGTTTTGGAAACAAGAAAAAGTTACACCAGGCCAAATCAGATGAATACAATGGATGAGGTATATTACGGTGCTGTTATTAGCCATAAGATTACGAAAATCAATCACATGTGGGCGGGCGCATTATCGTGTTGAAATGTCTAGTTTTTACTCCGGAACTCTGTTACGTATTGCTTCAAGCAAACGGCAGATACTTCATGGTAATAGTCCGTATTAACTGTGCGATCTTGTTGTAAAAACTCCTGATGTTCTATGCAATGATAATCAAACACAATTGTAAGCAAAACTTTGACATTTGATCGAACTTTTTCGATTTTGGCGAGTCGTAATGCAGTCAGATGACTGAGCCTTAATTTCGACGTCATAACCATATACCCATGTTTCATCATTTGCTGCGACACCTTTGGACAAATCTAAAATATTGCTGACATCATACAACAACTCCTGAGCTATTATTGCAGGACATCACTTTTAATCAAAATATCTATGTCTTGAAAAATTTTGCTGACACATGTCTCATGCCCGTAACCTCGAATATCGTCGAAAACTGATGGACTGCAATACAATATAATTAGAAGCTTTTTGCAAGATATTGTTTCTGATGCAACCAGAAGTTTCATCTTGTATGAATTTATATTGAATATACAAGTAAATTTCCAGCTTATATCTACGCAGACTTACTGCAACGTTTGAGCCAGGAAGTGAAAATTAAACGACCTTATCTGGCGAAGAAAAAAATTTTGTTTCATCCCGATAACGCACCAGTCTTCATTTTAACAAAAATAACTTCCCCTCATGATTGATAAAACTGTATTATGTTAAAAATTGCTTTTCAATATTTTAGATTTATAATTAATGCTGTCAAGAATCATAAAACATTTTTTGAATGAAATATAAATATAAATCATTTTGTTAATTTGATCCGAGTTGATGTGATTAGTAATGCACAAATAGTTTTGAATTTTGGTTTGAAATTGAATAAGAAATGTATAAAAATGTGCGAAAAAAAATCGTAGAAGTATTTCATACAGGTTTTCTAATTAGGTTTAATTTGCAATCAAGCAGAACAAAAAATACGTTGGCCGAAAACTTGGCCAAAGTATTTTTCATTAAACTCTAAATATTAATTTATATTTTGATCACTACAAGGTTTCAATTGAGTAATAGAATGATCAAAAATTAATTTAATATAATCTTAATTTTTTAACTACATCGGGATTTCTTGTTCCATGTAACGACATCGAGTTGTAACTACAATGTAGCTGGTCTATTGCTGTTGATCTTTAACTGTGCGCAGTTGTTGTTTATAGATTTGAGGCTCACCTTTCAAACAATAGTTTTCTTCGAGCGTTTTGACTACAGTCCCTTCATTTACGGAAATTTTTATATAAGGTTTTGATTGCAACATAAACATGTATAAAAGTCATAATAGTGCCACTAGGTTTGTGGAATGAGTACGCTGCTCAGTTTACATTTTTCCTTAAAAAAGTATAAAATATGTTATATTACATCCTGAATTGCATAAACGATTGCAATGTATCGACAATACGCTTAAAAATATACGCGCAGATTTCCCGCTTGTTATGCCGGTGCAATTTTGCGCGAAATCTACGCGCTTATTGTACGGTACGCGTCACGCATAAACAGCGATTTCAAGCCGCTTGCAAGCGCGCAATCTGTTGATAATCTGCGGACTCAATGTTATCTGGGCAGATAGTAAAGAACTGTCATTTGTGTCGGCATGTCGATAAAATAGGGATCGGTAGTGTCTACAGCCATTACCATCGTGGTTCGAAATGGTTGTGCTATCTGTCTGTCGGATAGTAACTCACCTCGGTGTTGTGACATTTTCTATATGGTATTTACACTTATATCCATGTTTCTCTTCGTTAGCTACATCTAAAAAATATAAAAATTAAAATTGTTGCGATACAAACAGTATTGTCATTTTTTACTTTGATAATGGATCATTTTGAATAGGTGCCAATGGCTTTGACAAGCTAAAAAAATAGCGATCATTTTTATATTTTTCTTCCGAACCACATTTTGATAATATAAAACATGTTGAAAAATAACGCGTTCACTTTATATGTAAAGAGTAAAGTTATAATGCCTTATATATATTTCACATACTTGGCTGGTTATTATAACATACAAAAATGATAAAATATAAAATCTCGAAGAACTGTATGATCTACTTTATATTGAAGACAAACACTTACAAATTTTCCTTTTTGTTAAACGAGTTATATTATGCGATGAAATAAGTATCAATTTAGATAATTACATACTATCACTTAGCAATAATGCATGCATCTTTAAAATTAAAAATAGCCATAATGTTTTGTTCTTAAGCTACTATATATATATATATATATATATATATATATATATATATATTTTATACAAACTTTAACAAATAATCAATACTTGTTTATCACTTATGGGTAAAAAGAACATTTTTTTCAGAATCAAGAATTACGAATTTGTATACGCTGGAAAACTATTGCAACAGTTTCAACTATTCGCATAGTACCTGATATTAATATAAATTCCCAATACGTGTATTTGCAATCGGATATGGCCAAGTATCTTTTGTGCACGTAAACAAAGTCTTGTAAAAGAATTATATTTACTTCAAGTCATGACAAGAATCAAGATGATATAGATAATAAATTATTTAATTTTTAATTATTGAATAATTCTCATTAAATACAACCGAAACCAATATTTAATTATGTTTCTCCGATATTATAAAAATTTTAATTCATTAAAATTAGCACAAATTTTCTTTAGAATATTAAAAATAAATTTTTAAACAAGAACTTCTTTCTTATAATATAATCTTTAAATAAAGTAATCAAGTTGTATTTATACAAATTCATAACGTCCATAAGAACATCGATACTTATTCATACGTATCTTAAGCATCAACTATTAATCAAACATCATTTAATTAAAACAATGTGTAATTATATATATATATATATATATATATATATATATATATATATATACATATATATATATAATATAATTTTTATAAGTAGATATTTAAGTAATGGAAAACATGCCTTATTTAAGTATTGTATAATATTTGTATAAAACTTTTTGAAGTCTACGCTATGTGCAGAATCCTATTCAAAATATAGAAAATTTACCATAAATTTTGCTATAGTTACTGCTCCTTTTGAATTCATGTTATATATTTATTTAAATTTGTGATAAATTCTAGGTGACAAATTAATTATAATATATTGTTCAGTCCCAATTACTCCTGTTAGAGATGACTAGAGATTGACAAGAAAATAGGCGGACTTGGTTCCTCAGTAGCACCGGCTATATCAAATTTTTCTGCGGCAGAAAAACAAACAACGTCCGTTTACGATCGATAAAAGTAGTATATTGCAGGAAAAGGTACGAATAGAAACAACTACTTAGAAAACATCGCGCCAGCATATTGATAACATCGCTTAGCACGTGTTGCGACTTATAATTTTAAATATTCCTGGCGAGGTGCAAGTTGATTTTCCGGTAAATTTGCCAGAAAATATGCCGGCGCATTACAGTACTGCCAATAATGTGATGAGCTTATAATGGATATTATTAAAGAAATTTTATATTTTTTTCATATATATAAATGATTATATACTAAATCTGAAAATATAGAATATAAAGAACCCACCTAAAAGATACAAGTACTCTTAAGTATTTGACTACACAGTAATTATTAATTAAATTAATCAATTAATTAAGATATTTCATATAAAAAAATATGTATAATTAAAGACAGTACACATTATGAGGTGTATAACTTATTTTTGGCCGTTTTTTCCGAATTTCGAGGCTTTATTATAAACAACTGGTTATATATTTATAATTCAAAGTATTGTCCATCGCTGGCCACTACTCTCTCACTAATCGATCAAAAATTTTACTTCTTCATGAGACTGGAAGTGCTGCTCAGCCAGGCCGTCTGTCATTTATCGAAACGAGTGGTAGTCTGAGGGAGCAACGTTTGATGTATACGGAGGGTACGGTAAAACTTCTCATTTTAGCGATTCCAAGTATGTTTTGATCACTTTCGCAATATGGGGTCGAGCATTGTCATGCTCTAAAATCACTTTTTCATATCCATTATTTTATTGCGACCATTTACCTTTCAATGCTTAGCTTAAACTTATTAATTGCGTTCGATAACGATAGACTGTGATTGTTTCAGTCGGTCTTAATAACTCGTAATATACTACACCGAGCTAATCCCACCAAATACTGAGCATTATCATGGAACCGTGAATATTCGGTTTGGTCGTCGACGTAGTAGTATAGCCGGAATATCCCCATAATTTTCTGCGCTTGGGATTATGGTAATGAACATATTTTTCGTTCCCAGTAATAATGCGGTACAAAAATCTCTTCCGTCTTTGCCTTACAAGCAGCTGTTCACAAGCAAACAAATTCTCAGTTTTTCGTGCCTGCGTAACATCTGGCATTTACCATGTTTAGACTCATATGCGCCACTCAACCGCGGACTCGACCTTTTTTTTGCACTTTGAGTTAGGTATCGATATTCTAAAATAAAATAAGATTTAAATCGTATGTGATGTTTACTATAAAAATTCTTATAATGTTTTTTAAGTATTAAAAATTATCGATACCTTTTTTTAATTAGTTTTAATTTTAAATTCCATTTATTATGCTATTACATTTATTTAAATTTTAATTTAAGAGTAGAGTATTAAAAAACTTATAACCTTCAATTGACTAGTCTTTTTTATTTCTAGAAAGGGGATGCCCCGCCCCTCAATCCCCACCTCCCGATCATACATCTGTTCTTAACATACTTTAACAATTTCCACATAAGAGGAAATCATGTAATTTAATGTTATGAAATTCAAAACATTTCAGAAATATGCTTAAGAGAATACCGATAATATTATATTTTTTTCAAATCCAATGAATTACATTCGATCTTAGAGCAACTTATTTTGGTGCGAGTATCATCTGGACCTTTAGATATTACACTTGATCGCTCTATCTAAATATAACTAACGCATGTGGACGGGAATTTGACATTGTTTGATTCTGTAAGTTTGCTATTCAATTTTTTGTGCATTTTCTTGAGAAAGAAAGATCGCCCTTGTATGGGAAAGTAGTATGTGACATACAGGAGCAAAAGCTTTTTCGGACTCTGGTAATTTGACGCCCTGCATTCGTTCTGGCGGCAAACGTGCCATCGTTGGACAACGACTATTTGGCTCTCTTATATCACAATGTACTATGATCGACTAGTCCGTCCTATTATGAAATGACTTGCCATTTCAGCGGTTACAGCATACCAGTTCACGCCGGGCCTCCACCGTCTTCCGCAGGGGAACACTATTGATATTCGCCTGCAAGCTTTGAGCCTCTATGACGGTCTTGGCGCGGAATGTTTCAAGGGCCTGAGCCATCTGCATAACCGAGGGGCGCGCTCTTCCTGCCGTAGTTGAATTAGCCGGAAGGGTGGCTTGCATGACCGCGCACCGCAGGCGGTCTATCTCGAGGCGGAATGCCGCCAGAAACTCCTCCGTCGTCCGGAGCACCGCTAGTTCACGACCCCGAAGCCTCCCCGTCTTCGTCCGCTTCTTCCTCAGTGGCGTACGATAGCGGTGACCTGTCGTCGTTGTTCGGCCCAGGAAAGGTAGTCAACCTCTCCGAGCTCTAGTAGCTTCCGTCGGCAGGATGCAGCCCTTTGCACGAACTAATGCAGCTCTTCAAGGGCGCTGGCCTCCTCAGGTTCCAGCTCTTGGCACCGAAAGTAAACCTCGTGCAGCCGTCGACATAAGGCTTGGTTACTGCCAGGTAGAGGTGTCCTTGGCCAAAGGGATGCCGATTCTGACTTCTCGGTCGTTGACCGCTGGCTCCTCTTCGATGCAGCACGTCGGTGTTCACGAGCGCTGGAGGCTGCTGGTGGATCAGAGGATTCGTTTCATGGATCACCAGTCGCCGAAAAACGATGTCCAGTATCGTGCGGAAGATCTCCACGATCACTTCGCTTAGTGGCGGTTCCATCTCTTGGCCCTAGGAAAGAAAGCGGTTGTTTAACCTCTGGCGGCCTACGTGGTACGACCCATGCAAGGGAAGCCCCTCGATGAGATGAACTCGATAGAATAGTTGAAGCGTCTAGATGGTTTGAGAGAGTGAGAGGAATTCCGCCGATGCGGCGAAGTGTGAAAGTATTCGACATCTAGGTGGCCTGTTGGCGGGCTCGAGTCTGGGTCCGAGTGCGACGGGGGAATTGGTCCCGCGGTAGTGCTGAGCACTGGTTTTTCCTGGGGCGACCCGTTTTCAACTTATCAGGTGTACGCCACTATCTACGCCAGGTGTATGGCAGGCGGCTTCGCTGTTACGGGGCTTCGCAGGAGCTCGCGCTTCAGTCCTTCGATGGGTCACGATTCGCGACCTACGCGGTCTCTCTAATGTACGCGGCGGGACCTCGGCGTTAGGTCGCGTGGCATCTCGTGGCACCTCGTATCGGGATTACAGTGAAGCGGCTGGTCGGGGCGCTGTACGCTCACTAGTGGTGTTACAATGCGGTTACGCTCGCTCGCCTCGACATTCAAATAAGTCACGCTCTTACCCGGAAGGCTCTTTGGTGTCGGAACCGTCATCATCTTCGAGGTCGTGATCTCGATTATAGGGTTTCAGGTCGGCGACGTGATGCTTACCAGCAACTCTTCCTGTAGAGTCGTTCAGCAGATACACATTCGTGCCGGGCTTCTCTATGGCGGTAAAGGGACCGTCGAATTTCGGGGTCAGTTTGGCGCTAACGCCTTGTATGCCGGACGAGAGAATGTGAATACAGCGCCATATGCGATCGCCATACTGAATATCGCGACGTCTCGCATTATAGTATCGAGCATGCTTTGCCTGTGCTTTCTACGAGTTTCCCGTTGCCTTTAGATGGAGATCAGATAACTTCTCCATGCACTCTTTGCAAATGCTGTAGAGCAGCCTCTTATTGCGAAACCTGTGCGCGCTGCTCCGCCTGGCGACGATGCATGCCAGGAGCTAAAGGGTGATGACGCGTGTTGAAGAAGTTCGAACTTACGCCAATGGAGTCTTGTACGAATGTATTGTACGCGAAAATCAGCTCGGCGATATGCGCATGTGAAGTGCTCTGAGACTCCTCAATAAAGGTGATTATCGTAGTCGTCAGAGTCCTATTGACCCTCTCGGCCAGATTGGGTTGTGTGATAAGGGGGTATTTTTAAATGCTCTACCCCAGGCTGCACAAGGAATTTCTCGATGATCATATTACGAAATTTGGTGCCATTGTTCGATAGGAGCACTTCGGGCGTACCGAAGTGCAAAAATATGCGATCTTTTAACTCGCGGCGAATCGATTTTGCATTCGCATTTTAGACAGGGATACGCTCTACCCAGCGAGTGAATACATCCATGAAGACGAGCAAATGATCGTACTCTCGGGTAGATCGTGGAAACGGATCCATCATGTGTCCAGCTACCACTGCCCAACGGCGGATGAACGTTCGATGGCCGATCAGGTCAGCTGGTGAAGCCTGCTGTACCTTACATTGTTGGCACATGTTCCAGTCACGGACAAATTTTGACACATCTTTATGCAACTAGGGTCGGGGAGAGAGGTCTGGTGCAGATGCGACTAGCGCCCGGATTTGCTTAAAGGCTTGCTGCTTCTTGTCCCTAATGATACTTAGTGTTCTTCTGGGTCAAACGGGTGAGAGCTCAGGAAACGTTGCAAAATTCTCAGAGAACTTGCGATACCAGGGCGTAAGGCCTCGAAACCTACGGAAGTCTTTCAAGCTCTTTAGTGTGGCATAAGTCAAGATTGGTGCAATGTTATCCGGATCGGCTCGGAAACCATCACGATCCACGAGAACGCCGAGAAACCGTACCTCTGCGAGTCCGAATTTGCCTTTCTGTCGATTAGTAGTTAAGCCGGCATCGAAAGTTCGTCGCAGCATGTGTTCGAGCCACCTGAAGTGCTAGTTCAAGCTCTCTGTAGCGATGATGACTCATGATGAGCTACAAGCTCCATTTCAGGGCCGATCAGCTTGTCGCTTAACTGCTGAAAGGTTGCTGGTCCACCGGCGACACCATACGGCACCATGCGGATTCATTCCAACAACCCCATGCCGGGAACCCTAAAGGCAGAGTGGTGCCGTGATTCCTCCCGAAGAGGGACCTGGTAGTAGGCGCTAATGAGATCCAGTATGGAGATGTATCGCGCATTTCTCAATTTCTGTAAGATACACGCTGACTGAATACCGATCGGGGTCGACATTTGTGGTCGAGTCAGCGGAGTCACGGTCATGATGCTCCTTCTTTCTAACATGCATGGGAAAATCATCATTACCCTGTGTGCTCGCAGCGGCTTGATGACGTCTCACGGAGCATACGGGCGAGTGGAACCTCAATTATTCGCCCTTTTTCGCGTTTCACGAGCTCGGGGCAAATGTACAAGGTGTGGCCTGGCCAAGGACAGGAACCGTGCATCAGGACTTGCCGTCCGACCTTTATTTCTGTCACTGAGGGGCATGCATGCGAGCTTTCCTCTCGTAGGAGGCTTTTTCTCTGACTATTTCTGCGTGATCGACGCTCTGTTCTTTCCGATACCTGGTGACGGTGGGGGTGCATCGCAACTACTCCTTTTTATCATAAGAGCTCCGACACTTGGTGCTTATAAGCCCATAGAGGTAGCTCTAAAACTCGCCGGTTGTAAGACTTCTCGCATTAATGCTCTAAAATTTGGCGGTTTCACGTCCACGACTGCATTCTTTGGCTCCAGGCGCACCCGAGCCGTGTTGGCCGCATGGAAAGCCACTTCGGGAATTATGCAGTCCTTGGGTGACGGAGGTGGCTTATAGTTGTGCTCTGCGTCGAGGACGCATTCGACCTCTCGATCGAGCTCTATGAGCCGAACTAACTTCTGTATCTCCGGGAGTAGGTTTCGATAGATGAGGGCGAGCTGTTTGTCGTGCGATCATCGCTCTTTAAACCGATTTAAGATCGTTAACAATCGTTGTTTGGCACGCGTTTGGCCAATGTACGCCACTGTGCTTCGCTAATCAGCTCAGCTTGGAAGCGTCGAGCAACGCCGTAATTCTTGCCACGTGATCCAATCTTTCCGGAATAGACGATAGCAGTGCTAGGCAACACCATCATTGCATTAAGCATGTCCTCGTCCGTGAGCGGCTTCAATCTGCGGCATTCTGCGATCTGCAGGTATTCCTCAATGCTTTTTCCCTTGGCACCATTGAACCGGATTTTCCATTGGCGCACGATTTTACCAATGTCCATGCGTTGGGCCAAGGTACTTAATAGCGTAGATCGCGTTATATTAAAGGGCGAGCTGATCACATCTCGATCCAAGCGATGCCCCCCCCCTACGAACCGAGAACGTATTCTCGCCGGTCGACCTTGGAACTCTATTACTATAAGAGTGTTCGTCACTTTCTAAGTACTGGAGATCGTATGTGTGTTGACACGATCCGTCGAGATGTTTTATGCAGCTGTTGTTGAATGCTAGTCATTTCATTTTGCCTCTACTGCAGATCTTGAACAGTGCTGTTCTGTTCTTGCATCCAAGTTGGTAGCATATTCTGCAGGCTGTCTAATGTACGATTAATTACTAAATTATCTCTGTGGTTAGTAGCCTGAGGCTCGGCTGCTGCATCTGATGTATGTCATGATCAGTGTAATTCGTGACACATGAGTCGGACGTAGCTACGCTCGTTATGGCTGCCTGAATCGGCGATTCATTGGCTGTTCTACATGCGAGCGGTTCATGTCTGTTCATTTCTGCTAAATTAAAATCCATCAGGTTTTACATTTGCTGATCGGAGGCTGTTGTGAATTAATGATTTAAATAATTCCAGTAACTAACCCGTTGAACGATGCTCGTTTGACGGTTGTTGCGACAAGACAGAACAGCCGACAAAAAATTTCGTATGTTTTGTAATGAAAGAAGAATTAAATTGTTATTGTATTTAAATTAATTATTATTGACTAAAATTTAATTGTTATTTAACAAATTTTATTAATTATTGTTTGACAATATTTAATTAATTATTATTTAATTTAATAATTAACATGTTATTTAATTATCTCTCAATTGTTAACTTCTATTGCAATGAATAATTTGTAAAATATACAGATTTTACTTATTATTCTCTTTATTGGCTATTAAATTATTTAATATTCGTTGTTCTCATTGAGCAAACAAAAAAAAAAATTAAGACCAAAACACATTTGTTTGGCAAATGAAGTCTGCAGTGTCAAGAGACTGTGGATAGCGTGAGCGACAGCGCAAAAATTATAGGCAACTAACACAATTTTTTTTCACACTACAATAGTAAAAAAATAATTTATTTTTAGTCACTTTGTGATTTTGAAACAATTTTATTTTTCAATATTTTCAAAAACTTTCAAAAATATTCACTTTTTAATATATGATTTCCCAAAAAAAAGATTCCACACAAAAGAAAATTATTTTGAAAATATAACAAAATTTTAAATTTTGTATTATTCGAAAAATACCAAAATACAAAAATACAAAAAACGTAAATCAAACAGTGAAAATGCATTTTCTAGAAAAAAAATTTGCTTCAGTTGTGAGTACACCTGTATGTATAGCGTAGAGTCGCGGTGACCCGTGTGTGTCTTAACGCAGATCATCGACTTGACAATTTTTATATTTGTCGTATCACGACTACCTAGTTTGATTGGTCGTGGTATGCTTTCTATGTATAAAATTTATTTTATCTATATAGAATAAAATATTATCATTATTCATATTTATTATAATAAATTATCATACACATATATCTTTGGTGATAAAATATATATTACCGATTCCTATGTATATTCATAAATTAGTATAAGCACACATTTACGATTACGTAGTGTAAAACGAGATCATCGGAAATATTCCACAATGTTGAATATCGCGATCCTGAGATGGCGTTGGGTGCCATGTAACGGTGTGCGCGTCTGCCTCGAACACAAGGACGGCGGGCACGGCCGTTGCAGAAGATGTGCCCAGCTGTGCTTAGCCCCGAATCGACTCGGCGAGGGAGACAGGCGGTCCGCGAAAGGCGAAACGTCGCATGCAAGGGGATGCGTCAGGTGAAGGAAAAGAATAAAAAGAGGAACGACTAAAATAAAATAGCTCTTTAATTTCATGATTCGTTGAGTGCTGACAGACCCGCCAAGTCGCGAGGCTCGGTACGCAGCTTGAGGGCCGTCAATGCAACGGCGCGCGCGGAATCAGGCAAGAGAGAGAAAGAGAATAGCGGGCTGCCACTTACAGTCACGGTCGCCGATGTCGTCATTGCTGTCGGATGATGACAGGAGGCGGCAGCAGCAAGCCCTGAACGTACGGCAGCACGCTTTCGGTAGACGTAGGAGGCGGTGTTCCCGCTCGTCGGTAGCCCCAGGTGTCAGGCTTGTCAGCTTCAGCCCTGCAACTACGTTCGAGGGGCGAACTTCGTGAATTTAGGCCCGGCGGGTGGCAACGAGCTCGAACAACACGGAAGAACGGAAGGAGAAGATCGCGAGGTAAGGTGACAACAGCACTCGAGGCAGAATATCTTTTTTTGTTCAAGAAAAGGCTCACTCGCGTGTAACACGGTAGTGATCTCTCTACTGAAGTACTTTGCGAGCGATGATCTCTCCCCCACTCTCCGCTCTCTCGCTCTCTTTCACTTACCTCCTCGCCAATGTATCAGTGCCTCCGGTGCTAAAATACGAACTGTTTACGTCCACGTTTGTATGCCGGGGTAACGTATCCCTCATCTTTAATGAATGGAACATGTATGAGGGATGCGGCTATAATACAGCAATGGTCTCTCAGTATAGGATCAAAAGATTTTGGCCTAACGGGCTTGGTGCACCCGCCAGTTGCCGATCCTGGGAGTGGGAAATTGGCGCTTGCTTAGCGACCACAGACAATCAAATCTTTGGAACGTTCTGCTTTAATGGGCCGGGGGCTTCGCTTTATCGTCCGGCCGAGAGAATGAACTAGTCTATAAAATCCCCCTAATCCTAAATTGTATGGCAGTTGCAATAGGGGATGCATGGTTCCAGGGCAGAAGGTGGGAACCACTACAACTGCCACTGAAATTTACACACCGTCCGTTCTATATAATCTTGTCCACCGAATGGGATGCTGCAAAGTGACCTCAGTAGGTGGACGCACGACAACATATGATAAAAACAAACAGTAAGAAGAAAGTAGAGGTAGAAAAGGAGAAGAATAGGGAAGCTAGGAAGAATAGGAATCTCACTAGGACTCGAACTATAGAGAGGGAGCTACCTAAAATGAAGGAAAAAACACACCGCAGGTTCGACCCGCCAAGACAGGTGACGCCAAACTAACAGCCATCCAAGCGGCGAGTAAATGCAGGTAAACTGCTGACAAGCCAGTCAGCCCCTCCTCAGAGCCGACAACGCAGAACAGCTGTCCAAAATAAACGGACATAGAGGCCAGCAAAACCACAAAGGTGGAGCAAAAAACAGAGGTAAGGACAGCCCCACTCGTGCATGAGACGACCCCTGGTAACACTACTAGGAACTGCCTAGAGGTCCCAGCCCAGGCTGCAGAACTTCGAAACCATCAAGGCAGCTCTCAAAGCAACAGATAATACAGAAATGACGAAGGACGAACTGAAAAACCTTAGAGAGTAAATGGTTACCATCTCAGAGATGGCCATCAGATGTGCTCGTGCGGAGGGTAGATCGGAAGCCCTGCAAGAGCTCGCCGCAAAAAATAAAGAACCGCAGACCTACGTACCTGCGGTATCTAAAGCAACACAAAAATAGGCAGAATACAGGTTGGTCGCTCCTAAGGCCCAAGTTGCAAAGGCTGCAATTAGACCACCAGAAAAAGTGGTCTTTATGAAGCCGAGGGACGAGGAAAAAATATCCTCCACTAGTAAAGCTAAAGAAGTCTTGCATAAGATCTTCAACCCGAGGTAGGCCAAGGTTCAAATAAGGAACATCCGAGAGACCAGGCGGGGCCTTCTTGTGGAGACTACAACTGAGGCGGGGCTCGAGAAATTAAAATCTTCAAAAAGCATTACCGAGCTTTTCGAAATTGAGGCCCAGACTTTCCGAAATTAAGAACAAGAGGGAAGCCAAGGCTCATAGTCTACGACGTGCCCAGGGACATGTCGGCAAACGAAGTGACCTTGGAAATATACGAACAAAACGATGAACTGACCTCAACAAGTGAAGAATTCTCTGAATTCTTCAAGCTCCGCTTCCAAACCGGCAAAAGGAGTGATATGAACACGATCCCCTCTGTGGGGAGCTAATCAGACCGACCGCTGAGGGAAAGAACTGGAAAATTTTATAGGGCAGTGGAATCTGCGGATCGCCAATGTGCCAGGTAGTATCGCGACCGTCTCCAATGAAGTTGGAGAAGGAAACGTGGACGTAACTCTTGTGACCACGAATCTCGAGACACTCATCACAGGATGGGCTGTCAGATAGAACTGGACCTCAAGTGATTACAGAACGATAACGTTCCACCTTCATGGAGCAGATACACCTGCCAGTTCAGGTGCTGCAAATCAGGAAAAGAAACTAAAGCGATACTCCACACAGAAAGCGAACTGGGACACATTCTGCGCTGTACTCGACGGTGAATTGGACCAGGTCCCTAAAGAAATGCCGGGCTCCAAAATCGAGACTGTTGAGAGAATTCGATCATTGACAGCTACTTTCAGGAAAGCGTGCAATACTTCCATACCGAGGAGTAGGGTAGTTAGTAGGAGGGTTCCCTGATGGAACCCAGAATTAGACAGAATGAAAAGGCCTACAAATCGAGCGCGTCGAGTATTCCAGAAAGAGCGTGATCCCGAGAAAGGAGTATGTCCGTAGACTCAGACATACTAAAGAGACCGAACGGCAAGACTTTGTCAGTGTAAAGGGTAATCAGAGCCCCTGGGGCGTAGCTGACCGACTACAAGTTGGTAAGTTGTCCATTAAGGAGGTTGCTTGCAACGTCCTTCTGGATAATGACACCTACACGACGGACTGGGTGCGCACCACTACGGCAGTGCTAAACACACTGTTCACTCCAGACAATATACAGTATGAAGCGCAAGAGCAAAAAGTTATGATGTCCTTGGTTAACGCTTTCCAACCGAGGGGAGCCGAGGTTGAATTTAATCTCACGGAGTTGCATCAGGTCATGGCCAAGATGAAGCTGGGTAAGGCCTCCGCCCCAGACAGCTTCGACTTGGCCATCATTCGAACAGTACTGCAGACTATCAGGCAGAACCTGATCAATATCTACGACTCGTGTTTGAGATTTTCGGTCTTCCCAAATCAGTGGAGGGTTGGTCAAGTGCTGTCACAACCCGAAAGGGTGAGGACAAAGAACCTGTGGACACTGAGTCCTACAGGCCCGTTTGCGTCTTGCCACTCCTCGGCAAAAACCTTGAGGCTCTAATACTGAACAAAGTAAACCGGATCATTGAAACAAAGTTATCTCCGAGACAGTACGGCTTCAGGAGAGGGCGATCCACTGAGGACGCCATAGTTCAGTTGCGTAAGTCTGTGAGTGAATCGAGCAGAACATATGTTGTAGCAATCTTCCTGGACTTAAAGGGCGCCTTCCACAATGTCTGGTGGCCCGCTGTACTAACGGCGTTGAGAAGCAAAACATGCCCCAGAAGTCTCTACAAACTAATAAATGATTACCTGAAGGGCCGTCGAGTCCTCGTACGAGATGGCTTTAAGCAAGTACAACTTGGGGTCAGTAAGGGATGCCCGCAGGGATCCGTACTGGGCCCAACTCTGTGGAACTTTGTCCTAAATCCCTTTCTTTGGCAGCTCGCAAGACAAGGATGTGAAGTCATTGCGTACGCCGATGACATTGCACTCCTAGTGGGGGGAGACTCGCGTAGACAGTTCCAAAGGACTGGCCAAAGTTACATTGAAGAAGTGGAATCCTCGTGTCGCCTCAATAAAATGAGGCTGGCCTCTCATAAGTATAGAATGTTGATTTTGAGAGGTCACATTCGCCCGAAAGCCCCCCCCCCCCGGATCACGGTCGGCAGCTCGTGGGTGAAGAGATTAGAAAGCGTACGATGCCTTGGAATCCACTTCAGTGAACATCTTAAAATCGGTTGCCATTTGAAAGCGGTACAATCCAAATGTGTGGAATTGTTTAACAAGATTGGACGCGTGGCAAATGGGAATGGGGCCTCAAATTCAAGGCGCTTAGTACTATCTAAACCGGGCTATTCACACCTGTCGCTGCTTATGCAGCGGCAGGTTGGCACGATTTGATGTGTGTTGCACAGCAACTCAAGTTGGCAAGTACTCAAAGACACGCGCTCATTAGAGTCACCAATATATGTATCTATATATATATATATATATATATATATATATATATATATATTATATCGATATATTTTTTGAAATCATGGACAAGAATAGCTTTCTTTCATCTTTTTACTTATTCTTGACAATAATAAAAGGTTTAATATAACTTTATTTTGTAATTTACTTTACTAAATGTCCATCAATTATAAGAATTAAATAGTGGCAAATTGTAGTTTCTCGTTAAATACAATTAACTTATCAGTGAAATAATATAGCAACTGTATATGAAGAGAGGATTCAAAGAAAGGTATATATATATATATATATATATATATATATATATATATATAACCAAACTGAAACGTACATTTATTCTTTTTTCAGGTATCCTGTCCCGAACCCTGCCTCTTCTTCATTTTCTAATGTTTCCCCTACTTTTTGGTGTATGACCAGCCTTATAACTATACTGAAACTGTATTAATGTTCGTTACGAGGCTGGTATTCTTGCCCCCCTTGCACCGCCCTCTTATAGCTGTTTCTATGAAGACTTTTTCCTGCAGTGTCCTACCATCATCGATCCGAAACGAACCTTTTTCGCGGCATTACCGCAGCAAACAATAGCGAAGTATTTATAACCATTCAATTACATAAGCTCTCGCAATCTCTATTCATCTCTACTACTATTTTATGATATTTTTAACCAGAGATAGTAGGACCGATTTTCAATGATTGTATGCGAAAAGCTTGACAATTTTTGACTGCCTAGAACGTGCACCCTCGATACAGCTAATTGATACACTAATGCAGTAACGTAGCATCACAGATACGACAGCATAGTGTATTGTACGCATTTGCTTACGTCACGTATTATGGCTTAAGCAATAAATATATATAGATATAGTTGGATGATTCTACCCAATTAGATGTGGATGTTTTCGACCATATAACAACCGTGGAAAGTGGTAATTGAATTAATATACGCACGAGCATCAGAATACAATGTAAACGCAACTCTAATATCTGCTCGTGGAGAAGTTGCCGGTGATCGTCCCGAAAAAGGACGGCAAGATCATGTTCTTCACAGATTACAGGACACTTAATCAGGTGACGAAGAAGGATGCATACCCTCTTTCTCACGTGCACGTTCTATTGGATAATTTGCGTGACGGTTGTTATCTTTCTAAGATTGACTTGAGCCAGGCGTGTCACCAGATCCATTCAGATGACGAAAGTAAGGAAATATGATAGCTGCCTTCACAATCCCGCAGAAAGGGCTGTTCCAGCATATCAGAATTCCATATGGGTTGACCAAGACAGTTTCCAGCACGGCATGGGGTACTGTCCCGCCTTAATCAGGTAGGGATTCAATTAACCGAGAAAAGTCTGAGTTTTGTTGCCCGGAAGTACGTTGCCTGGATTATACAGTAGACAAGGATGGACTGCGTACGGACCCCGACAAGCTAAGCCCCGTCACAAAATATCCAGCTCCCACGAATCTCAAGCAGCTGAGAACTTTCCTCGGCATATTAGTGTTGTACGTCCACTTTATAAAATCTTTAGAGGACTTAAAAACACCGCAAAGCAAACTATTATAAAGAAACGTGAGATGACACTGGGACATACCCAAGCAGAACGCGTTTAATCAATTGCGTATCTAGCTAACGCAAGCCCCCGTATTAGCGCACCCCGCACAGAGTATATTTTACTGACAAATTTCAGCAACTACGCCTTCAGTGCCGTGCTTAGTCAAGACGCGGAAAATGAACAGGACCCTATGGCTTAGGCGAACATTGCATTGCCTAAGGCGGTGATGAATTACACAGTAGCCGGTACACAGTACCCGATACTTACGCCCTACAAAAACATATTATTTATAATTATATATATATATATGTATATATATATATATATATATATATATATATATATATATATATATCTTCCTTGCAAAGGTATTAGTACAGTTTCAATTAGATTATGATAGGTCATATGACACAAATGACGCCGTAATACTGATGGCACAATAGCCATTTATTATCTATTTTCACATTAGATTTGTAGCATACAAAAAAACAATGGTCGCTCAGTTATGCTTTGTTACACATAAACATTCGCGGCCGCACCTAGCTTTCGTTTTATCGGCCGGTTGTGCTCCAAAACTTTTCATTTATGCTGAACTTTTCTTTTAGTAGCAGTAAATCTGTACATCAATGCCACTGTTTATTGCACCTTGTTAATACAGACTAGAGTTCCTAAGCAGCGTAAAGTTTGGTTAGATCTTATTGCGGTTTCTTAATTGCTGATTTGTAGATCGGTGTATAGTACCGGTCTATTTGTATCGGAATATATAATAAATAAATCTTAGCGTATATATAAACTATGCCAGTATATGTCAGGGGCCTTACCCAGCTTCATGTTGGCCAAGTCCTCATCCAACTCAGTGAGATTAAATTCACCTCTGTCCCCATGGGGGGTGATGGTATTACTCAAGTACCTCATATATTTTTGCTCTTGCGTTTCATCCTGTATATTGTCTGGAGTGAACAGGGTATGTAGTACTACTGTAGCAGCACTCACCCAGTCCGTCCTGCAGGTGGTATCATCCAGACGGACGTTGCAAGCAATTTCTTTGATGGACGGCTTACCTGCTTGCAGCTGGTAAGCTATGCCCCAAGGGTTCTGATTACGTTTCACTGTGACAAGCTCTTGCCATTTAGTTTCTTTAGTATGCCTGAGTCTACGGACAGAATCCTTCCTGGCCGCTTTGTATTCTTTGTTGATGCGCTCCCGTATAACGGGATCACGCTCCTTCTGGAATAATCGATGGGCTCAATTTGTAGGCCTTTTCATTCTGTAAAATTCTGGGTTCCATCAGGGAACCCTCCTATTAGTTACCCTACTCCTCGGTATGGAAGTATTGCACGCTTTCCTGAAAGTGGCTGTCAATGAGCGAACTCTCTCAATAGTCTCCATTTTGGAGCCTGGCATTTCGTTAGGTCCCATTCATCTTTCAGTATAGCGCAGAAAGTATACCAGTTCGCTTTTTATGTGGAGTATTGCTTTAGCTTCTTTTCCTGATTTGCAGCACCTGAACTGGCAGGTGTATCTGCTCCATTAAGGTGAAACGTGATCGTTCTGTAATCACTCGATTTCACGTCCTCTCTGACGGCCCATCCTGTGATGAGTCCACATTTCCTTCTCCAACTTCGTTGAAGATGGTTGCGATATTACCTCTTATATTGGCGATCTGGAGATTCCACTGCGCAATAAAATTTTCTAGTTCTTCCTCTCTGCAGTAGGTGCGATCAGACCCCCACAGAAGGGGCCTCGCATTGGAATCAACACCTATTAGCACCATCCTCCTCCTTGCGTGCAGCACCTTATTTAATTGTATAAGGTGAATCCCTATTTCGTGGTTCAGCTGGAAGTATCCAGTGTGGTCACTGGATACTTCTAGCATCAATAATAATGAAGAAAGAACGAGAGCAAGAAGCAAGAAATATATACATAATCAATCGGACCATCTGACTGCAAGCATACATATACAGACGTGTTTATAAAAAAAATGTTTCAACTGAGTTTTCGAAATGTTATAAAATTTTAAAATAAATATTTGAAAATCACATTTAATAGTCGACAAAATACTGTTTTCAAGAAAATTTGAATGGTAAAAATGGAATCTAATAATTTTCTTGGGCTTGTGCAATACCTTCATTATTATTTTTTACAATTTTATATGTAATTCGAGCCCAAACCATCCTATTTTTAACATTCAATTTCCTTGTAATCAGTATTTTTGCCAGTTTTGAATGTCATTATCAAATATCTATTTTACAATCTTTGTTACATTTCGACAATTGAATAGCACATTTCTTTTCATAAAACACCTGTGTACGCTCGCATCTAGTTCGTCCGCGCCTACGCGGGAGCGGAAAGGCGTGCCGGTGACTATACTGATTTTCTATAGGTATGTGGTATACATCGACAAAGAATTACAAGGAAATTGAATGCTAAAAATAGGATGGTTTGGGCTCGAGTTACATATAAAATTGTAAAAAATAATGATGAAGGTATTGCACATGCCCAAGAAGATCATTTGCTTCCATTTTTACCATTCAAATTTTCTTGAAAACAGTATTTTTTCCACTTTTAAATGTGATTTTCAAATATTTATTTTAAAATTTTATAGCATTTCGAAAACTCAGTTCAGACATTTTTTTTAGAAAAAACGTATTTATATGTATGCTTGCAGTCAGATTGTCCGATTGATTATGTATATATTTCTTGCTTCTTGATCTCATTATTCTTCATTATTATTAATGCAGTAGATTGGGCTTTTATAAAGACGGTAGGTTCTCAAAAAATATGGAACGCACTTATTTGTAGAGGAAGAAAGATAATCTTTTTTCAGAAGATGACTGAATATCGCTTTGTCAATACGCCAGTATAAAGTAGTTAAGCGCTAACAATGTATAGGTAAAATAACAACATGTCCTTACTGTGTGCACTAGACTTCGCCTTGTTTCTCTTCATTGGACTTCTTCCTTGCTCACGCGCGATGTGGGACTCTCGCACACCCACATTCGGTATGGAAAACCTCCTCATCCACTGACGGCGAACTAGTCCACGGCTGTAGCGCAAAGGAATAAATTCAATAGATATGCCGAGTCTACTTAATTCAGGCCATCCATGAGACTCCTGCCCTTATGGTCGACGGAGACGAGTGCGGGATGTATACGCGTGAGTACAAGCACGATACTAAACACAGACGAGATAGCAGCATGGCATGCGCTATCTCGGATATGATAAACAGGCATTTTATAATGCAGGCGCAAATAACCCGCGAACCCACGTAAGTACAAGCTGCTGATCGCCTTTTATGCCACCCAAAACCTTCAGATTCCGATAAGCCTTCCTGGGAGCTCTACAAGTGGACGGCTGCAAAACAAACATCTAACAGTAGACGAACGAGTGTATGTAGCGAACAAACAAGATTATACGATCGCACGTGTATCTCGGAATCGTCAATAGTGCGAGCTTGCTTTTCAGATAGATGAATAAAATTGTATTTGAAAATACGTTCTCTTACTTGCTTGTAATTCGAACTCGTCAACCGGCGCTCGCAGCAAAATCCAGCAATCAAGCCCAAGCCTGAGTGGTACTGATTACATCCTACATCATAAGGCAGAGAGTTCTTGCACCCAAAAAGAATATCATTTGCATCGCAAAAAACAATAGCCATAACCTTGTTCGCCGAAAAAATTGTTTTGCCTTCTTTGGAGTTGGTTCACCTGGTCCAATCCACTCTTTAGACTGTTATTTGGTTTCAGCAGTGCAGTGGTGGACTCAAGTTTCGTAACAGTTACGGACCGACGCAAAAGTTCGCTTGAATTACGCTTATACGAAGCCTAATTGGCGGTAGAAATGTTCTTTTGAATCAATTTTTGGTTGACTGTTAGAAAACGCGGCACCCATCTTGTACAGAGCTTTTCCATATACAAATCCTCGTCTATATATATATATATATATATATATATATATATATATATATATTATATTGTGACTTAGTGGCCTTTGCCTTGAAACAGATTATTTACTCCTGCAGCACCCACATACTGACTCCTGCAGCTGCTGACTGCCCGTCCTCTCTACACGAGGGGGTCCGCTGATAAAAGCGGGATAACGCTAAAGAAAATAAGGGGAGCACTGAGTATGTACAAGTCTCGGTTCGTGCAGAAAATATGTTGTAGCAATTTTCCTGGACATAAAGGGCGCCTTCGACAACGTCTGGTATCCTGCTGTACTGACAGCATTAAAAAGCAAACCGTGCTCCAGTGATCTTTACAAGTTGATAAGAGACTACCTTGAAAGGCCGCCGAGTCCTCATTCGCGATGGCTTTGAGGAAGTGCAAATTATAATCAATAAGGAATGCCCTCAAGGATCCGTTCTGGGTTCAACTGATCATATTGTGCTCCTAGTGTAAGGAGACTCGCGCAGAGAGATCGGAAGGAAAGGCCAGCGTTTCCTTGAAGAAGTGGAATCCTGGTGTCGACTCAATAAAATTAGGCTGGTCTTTCAAAAGTGTGAATTGTTGATATTGAGAGTCCTACTTCACCCGAAAGTCCCTCCTCTTATCAAAATCTGCGATATCAAGGTGAAGAGGTTAGAAAGCGTGAGATACCTTGGAATCTACTTCGGCGAACATTTAAAAATCGGGAATGGGCCCATAAATTTAAGACGCTTAGTACTATCTACACCGGGCTGTTCATATCTGTCGCTGAATATGCATCAGCAGGTTGGCATAACTTCATGTATCTAGAACAACAAAGATAGTTGATAAGTAATCAACTATACGCACTCATCAGCGTAACTGGTGCCGATAGAATCACCTTGACAGACGCTCTGGCAGTGGTAACGGGCAAACTCCCTATCGTGCTGGAATGCAGGCGTAGAGCGGAGCTGTATGCAAACTGTAAAAATTCAGCGTCAATTGATAACTGGTGTCGTTTTCACCGGCTCTGAATCGTCGAAACCATTCTTCTGCGGTTCGAAGTGATAGCGTGCCTTCCCTCAAAAGACTTTTAATCTCACGGAACGTTTCTCTAGCGGATTTGCCTTTGACGAAGGAAAATTTTAAAATAGCGCGAATTTCGGCGTTAGTAAACTCCATGTTTACACGTCTATAACTTTTGAACGAAATATTCAAACTAATCATGCATAGCGTCCTTTTGTACATTCTATGAAAACCTTTCAAATGATGTTTAGTATTGCCAGATACTAGCTCTGTAGCGCTTTGTACGTAGCCGCGAAATTCATAAGACAAAAATGCCGAAGGGAGATATTTGACAACCTAATATATACCTATATATATATATATATATATATATATATATATAATACACCGTCTCATTTCTATAAAAAAGTGATACCCAGCGTCCACTTAAACATTTTCCTTTAATCTCATTTGGCACCACTACTAAAATACTCACGGTATTTAATTTAAAGACGGAAGTAAACTATATATATATATATATATATATATGTGTGTGTGTGTGTGTGTGTGTGTGTGTGTGTGTGTGTGTATTGAAAATATGGCTTTTACAGAGAAGTATTCGTATGTACGAGCAGGTGAATACGAAATCACAGGACGATTTCTATAGGGAGTTTTGTGTTCGTACGGTAGAATGCGATATCCAAACGACTTCTATGGTGAATATTGTATTTACTCAATAGGAAACACTTTCTAGCTTCCTCGGGACAACTTCTGCGGGAAGTATCGTGTTTAAATGGTGGAACACGATGCCCAAGAATATCAGGTCGATTTCTGTGGAGAATATCGTGTTTAGTTGATGGCAGGTATATCAAAACAATGCCCAGGTATATCGGGATGACTTTTACGATGATTTTAGTGTTCGAACGCTAGAAAAGGATACCCAGGAATGACGAGGTGACTTCTATGAAAACATTCGTATTCTATCATTCGAACACCGAAATTGCCAGTAAAAGTCGTCCCTGGTTACCTGGACGTCATATTCTACCTCTCCAACATAAAACTCTCTATAGCAGTTATGCCGCGAGATATTCTATCATACAAACATGATACTTTCCGCAAACGTTGTATCCAGATACTTGGACATCTTTTTCTACCGCTCGAACTCGAAAGTACAATTTACCCCTTAGAAGCGGTATGTATTAGCACACGAACTTAGTTTACGACCCTTATTAACCGACAAATAACATTTATGATGAAAAATGGATACACGTTAGCTTAATCAAAATATTTTCCGTCATTTTCTACTACTTTTTTCCATCTTTCTGGCAATATGGCGATAGCGCGGCGAAAAAACAATGGCGGTTATGAGGCGATCCAATCATCCATAAATTTGCGTACTTTTTGAACATGTCGGAAATGCGTATCAACGAGGTCGTGCTACATCGATCTGCATAGGTGATAATCAGAACATCCTATGTTGGACAAGTACGCTGGGTGCAGCAGCACTTTCCATTAGAGTTCCAACAGTGTGTTTTTGACAGCTTTTGCAACATTGGGCTGAACGCTGTCAGGTAAGAGAATGACTTTCCGCCTGTTACTCACGATTGCTGATCTTTCTTCAAACGATTTCTTTTGCATATCATTCAGCTGCCGTTTTTGTAACGCCAAAACTGTTGAGGTAACATCGTTTGTATATGAAGTGTTTGTATACCTCGGCTGTAGCGGTTTCATTCGGTTTTAGTCGAAACTCCACGCGTACATTCCGGCCCATTAGTTTCCAAAAACAAACGATAGGCTTCAGTCGCACTTTCCGTAGCGTTTAATGGACTGGAAACTTGACATGCTTGTTCTAGATAAAATAAATGATACCGAAAGAAATGCTCGAATATAATGCTACAAACTTATTTATAGATACCAAACCACCAATTTAAAACACATGAAGTATGATATTTCTGCCAGGAATCCACTGTTGAGGTCATATTTTGACAAACTTTTAAAAGTCACTATACCAATTTGGCTGGCGAGCTAAACCTAGCATATTCACAGATTCCTTCTACTAAATAAACAACCTCCTATATCATTTCATCTCTTGAATCAAATCCCCGTTAAACATTGCATTTCCACGAGTAAATTGCAATTCAAATACTTCTCCGCTTTCTCTCTCGTCTCATCCTTCACCATCTGTAGCATATTCAATATAATGAATATTTCCAGTCTCAGAGTGTATCAGTTTATTGCTAATTACTTATAGTTCCTATTTAACTAATTCGACATCATCTCTCCAACAATTCTCCCTTTCGTATTATTGGTGTTACTGTGATAAAGCATGCCTTAGACATTGATGATGATATTGTTTCACTTGAAGGTTATTTGCTATAAGTTAAACATACTATACAATGATCCGAACAGACAAGGAGGTAATGTTCCTCTCTACGTTAATAACAATTTTCAAATGAACCCTCATATACTTCTAAAATTATACTACGTGATTGCAATTTTGATTTATTATCTTCATCCTCTGACTCAAAAATTCTGAAAGAATTACTATATGAGAACTTCCTAGCACCTATTCCATTGGATGCCACATCGTACACCCACCATACATGAATTGGCTGCGCAGCACTTTTATACCTACTGAGAAGTCGAAAATTAGATGTCTGATTAATTCGAATTTTGGAAATTCAAAGGATGGTCGAAATTTGAGCGTCTATAGTTTGCAAAAGGCAAAAAATTCTATTGGCCAGATATCCAGAAATTGACAGAAAGGTAGTCAAAATGTCGAGAAATTAATGATCAATACCGTGAATACAATGAAGCGATGTCACTCAGAAGATATATATTTAGAATATCAGGGCTGTCGATTAAATATTTTTTTGTTTAACACGTAAAAATAAAAACATAATTTGTCTGCATTAATCATTAGTATGACTTGACACACAATCATCTTATAGGAGGAAAGAGAAAGAGAGAAAGAGATTTTCCTACATGAAAAAAAAATCTTCAAAAGATATTGTCAATTTTCAAAGATATTAAGCAAGGTGATATAAATGTCAAATTAACCTGATGAACAAAAAGGATAATGCCGACTAAAATTACACCTTGTTTGAATACAATTTCCAAAGTTGGATATGACCATCTGAAATGAGCTGGACTTGTATTAATGGTATATGCTAGGTATTACTCGTTGACATTGGACTTAATTCAAGAAGTCTCGTTCTGAATACTGATGGAAATGCCTGTTAAAAACGTTAACTGCGCATAGGTACCATACTACTTTATTACGCGCTCGATATGTCGAGTCGACGCCAAACGCGGTTTATTATGCCCATCAAATTATAATTCGTCACACTATGGTAAAGAATAGGCCAAACCATGCATACAATACATTTTTACTTGTATCTTCCGAAATATTGAACCTATATTAAAACAAAACTATAAATTAATCCTGAAGATTAAAGCTTCCGAAATATAAAGCTAAAAGTAAAAAGTTTCAGACTTCAATAGATATAAGACGAACTTAGTTTCCGACCTTCAAATGTACATGGTGATATAAGTAGTGCGAAAAGTCAGATATGTGGAATCCATTACTTATTTTTTAGTTTTAGCATTAGCCAATAAGATTCAAGTTACAGTGCCATCATTAGTTTTGTCTGATTTTCAACATATCCTTTTGACAGTATGATGATTTGAAGAAAAGTGTAACATATATATATCGGTTTCTTCAAGAATATTATGGTGTACAAGCTCCATCGCTTACAGCACGAAAAGAGTATTTCCAGTGGTTTAGAAATGGACATATTGATGCTAATGTCAAACAATGTTCTGGATAACCGAAAAAGTTTGAAGATAGTGAAGTTCAAGCATTATTGAACAAAAACTTAGCTCAAACGCAGAAAGAATTCGCTAATAGGTTAGGAATCAGTGACAAAGCAGTTGGCAAATATTTACATGCGATGGAAAAGATTCACGAAAAAGTAAATGGATGCCACAGAATTTGACCGAAAGTGCCATTATGAATCAACACAACATCGCATTGTCTAGGCATGCCAAGCAAAAAAAAAGAATTTTCTGTGGCCTATTGTGACTGTTGATGAAAAGTAGATTTACTATGACAATTCTAAGCGTAAAAAGTCATCGGTGGATCCAGACCAACCGTCCACATCGACATCAAAACGGAAAATCCACGGCCAAAAGGTATTACTGTACATATGGTGGAACCAACAGGCTGTGTTCTACTGCAGGCTTCTAAAATCGAAGGAAAATGTCACTGCCAAGGTAACAAACTGCAATATTATTTTTCCTTTCTCTCCCGAATCGGGCGAGCGTGTCTCTTCTCCTTCTATCCGAAACTAGACTAAAAAGAAGCTACTCTTTTCTCGTCTCCGCGACAACCCTTCGCTCCCCCCCTCCCGCTCTGCCTTTCTCCGCCGGCCGGCCAGCCGAAGTCGTGCACTGTTTATGTTTGCGGCACGCGCCGCGGCTGACGAGTCGCATTTCGATCGCGGCTTCGTTACACCCCCGTCCAGACACTGCTTATCTCGATGGGCAGCTCTACCACAGTGCCGCGGCACTTACGACGGCATCCTCTCGAAGCCATCGCCGTGAAGGAGTGGGAGCAGGAGGATAAGGATGGATTGGTAGGGGATGGACTTCGATGAACACCTTTCCTACAGATGGAATGTATCTTTCTTTCCCATCATATACACTATGGAAAGATAAATGAACCAAGTAGCTTTGAAGAAAAAGTAAATGCTGCTGGCCCTTGACTGGCGGCTACGTGCTTACCTGGGGCCGCTGATCAGGGCCGCCCGGCCCCGCTCTTCAATACCTCCCTGTCCTATCCGGGTAGTGCCGATGCTCCTTTATCTGCGGGCAGTTCCGAGACTTACGCACCCGGGGATGTCCGCAGATGTAGCAGCTCGGTGCTTCCTTCAGAATAGAAGCTCTCGCGGTCTGCTCCTGCGCGCGGAGCTCCGCGAACAGTATCTGCACGCAGGCCCGCTCCGCTTCCTGACGGGCCCGTCTAGCGTGTTAGTTCGCGCGCGCACCGCCTCTTCGTCCAGCTGCCGGCGCCGCTGCTCGGCCTCCTCCAGCAGTTCTGATTTTTTAACGACTTTTTAACCATAACGACAGGACTCGACCAGCCGCTCGTCGATGGCTCGATCACACCTGCTTGGAGCATGGCATCGACTTGCTCATGCATCTCACTCTCGATTTTAAGCGGTACCGGGTAATAACGCTGTTTAATGGGTCAAACCGAGCCCACGTTGATGTTGTGCTCGATGCACGACGTGCAGCCGAGAGGCTCTGTTGCGTCAGTAACATAAGAGCTAACAGCTGATCGAGCTGTTCTCTCCGTAGTCAACAAATCGGCGATTCCGACCGACGCCAAAGCTGTCGGGAGTGTCGAGGACATGCCTGCTACCTCGAGCATCACCGCTCGATCGGCATCCTTAATAAACAACTTATTGCTGCACGGGTCGAGGATTGCTTTAAATACGCGGACGAAATTTACGCCAACATAGCAATCCTCATCAAGCGTAGGCAAGATTGCTACCTTGATATCGTTGCGCACGCCGGCTATCTTGAATGGCAGCTCCACGTATCCAGCAATAGACACGTGGCGTCCGTCTGCTACGCGCGCGCCTTTTCCGGTTCTCGGCTGCAGCGCGCGGCCGCATGCATTCGCTATTTTCTGGCTGCGTTTGAGAGGCCTGCTGAACGGGGGCGGGGGCGTCTACGGCCTGTTTTACGCGCGCCCCGTTCCATTTCCCGAACATTTCGGACACGTACGCGACGTGTATCCGGTGAGGCCACAGTCCCAGCACTTCAAGTCGGCACTCGGCACCTTCTACCTGGCGCCGGGTTCAGAGTCGCTCGATCTCGGTGACCGCTGTCGAGAGGACGATCGATTATTCCTATCTGTCCCCTGATCTCGCCGCCGTTGATCGGTGGGAGCGGTGGGGACCTGCTCCGATTTTCGCGCGTGGCTTCACCTCGGGAACACGTCGACACGATCGACGCTAAGATGGCGACCTCGAAACTTCGCACGACTTCAGTCGACGGAAACGTATAACGAAGAATATTGCAATGTGGAACGGACGACAAGTGCGTCAGACTGTACGAACGCCGAAAGTGTCGGTTACAATCTGCGGCAGCGTCAGCACTCAGGAACGCGTGGTCTATTTGTTCAAATAGACCGTTGCTCCCGGCATTATTATCAGCAGTGGTTACTGAGCTTCCGCAGCGGCTGCTTCTTGCTTGATGGTTCGCCCCATCATTAGCTGCCTGACCATCACTTCCTCAGTTGCTTGCACTATACCTTCTGGTACCTCAACCTGTTCCGACGTGTCGTCTTCGTTTCGCATCTATCGTCCTCACCCTCCCAAGACGAAACGGCAGGCGTCGACCGCCACAAGCAAGTGCGGACATCGTTGTTCGCTCTGGCACACCTGTAGTAGAATCTACTGGTTCTGGGGTGTGGGCAGGCGGAATAGTGGTGACCATTATCGCCGCAGTTCCAGCAGTAAGTTGCTGCTTGTGAGCACCATCTGCCTCTGCTGGGCCCATGAAGGACCGGTTTGGCAGACTTCCCAGACCTAGGAGTAGCGTTGTGAGGATTGATGGATGAGGCCGTATGGGCGGGACGAAACTGGGTGGTGGGGCGATAAGGAAATCCATTAGAACTGGGATTTTATTGTGGCTTGCGGGAATAACTGCTTTTATTGTTTGTTCATTCGCCGAGCTATTTAAGCTAGCCACAGGGCTGGTCTCCATTGCTTCGTTCACTTGCATTGGGATTGTAAATGGGATAAATCCCATTTACAAATCAGGCTGGTCTGCATTGCTTCGTTCAGATGCATTGGAATTGTAAATGGGTTAAATCCCTTTTTGAATTTAATGCGACGTCCTTGGTTGTAGTTCGGTAGGTCGGTACGTGGGCGCGGTATTGGGATGGTTTCTTGAGGTGGGGTGGATTGGGCGGTCTTTGCGACTTTGTCATGGTCTGCCGTCTCCTTGTATTTTGGCAGGATAATGACCTTCTCCTTTTTTGTGCCGTGAACATCTTGTGCGGTCAGGTGGAGTTGTTGCATCTCCGATTGTTGTGTCGCGACGGACCACATGAATACGCAACAGTCTCCGCGATACAACCTTACGTCACCGTGCTCCGGTGTGCTCACGTACACAACTTGCTGCACACTCATAGACGTGTGTGGCTTTCTGGGAGGTGGTCGCCTGGTGAACCTTAGCCCCGGCCTATAGGGTAACGGACAAACCAATTGTATTTGGTTGTGCGGGGTAAAATCATTTTGTACACTAACCTTTGAACAAGTCGGTTCCAGTGGTCCTGTTGTATATGAATCCGTCTCCGAAACATAGCCATCGTCCTCCTCATTTGCCGATTTCGTAGCTTTACGGCTTTGCGGACGTTCGCCGATGATGTTATCTTCTTCTTTCTTCTCTTCCGTAGTTTTACGTCGTTGCGGACGGTCCTGCTCATCTCGATCTAACTTCTCTATGAATACTGCAGGTGTTGTGGTGGTATATTTACGTCTTTCCGGACGAGCGCAGAAGGTGTTGTCGTCCTCTGCGTTTCCCGTGTGTTTAACGTCTTTGCGGACGCTCGCAGATGATGTTACCCTCTGCATTCTCGGTAATTTCACGTCGTCCCGGACGGTTGTGCTATTCGTGAGCTACCGTAGTTTTAAGTCGTTGCGGACGCTTGCAGACGATATCATTGTTTGCATTGTCGGTATAGAGGTGTGGAGTCATGTTAAAGGGATTGTCGAGTTCGACTCTAGTGTCCTCCTCCCTTATCCATTTCCGAACTTTTTCGTGAGCCGCAGCGGGGACAGTTCAGTGTTGTGACGTTGTTTTCACCACAGTTATAGCAGTGGACTTTCCGTCTGTCAGGGCATCTGTCTGCCCTGATGAGGAGCCGTAGCGAGCTCGAAACGTTGGACAAGTCTTCAATTAGGTAATGGTGTTGGGAACAGTCAGACTGCACTTTACTAACAAAGAATTTTTTCAGCTAATATTTTATTTTCAGATTAGTCTACGGGGGTGAATGTAAACAAGGACAGTCTAACTGTCACTATAATTTTAATTTAATTTTTAATTTAATTTTTATTTTTCATTTTTATTTTATTTTTATTTTTCATTTTTATTTTATTTTTTTATTTATTTTTATTTTTATTTTTTATTTTTATTTTTATTTTATTTTTAGATTGAATTGATTGGACTGTAAGACCAATAAAAAAATATTTATTAATAAGAAATAGCTCTTGGAATATTGTAAAAATCTTTAATTTTCATCAAAATTGTCTGAAATTAATTTCCACCATTGTGGCGATTATTTCCAACTATCTCTACTTTAGAAAGTTGAAAAATTCCAAATCCTTCCTGAAAATTGTTTTCTTTTAATTTTCTTGACCTATGTACCCATACGTCTAGCGTATAGGTTATGCCTACCAGGAGAAAGAGAGAAGTTGTTCAACTACTTGAGCCACTTGCTCTTTTTTTATAAGGTGGTATTGTTCTTATACCGATACCGGGCAGGGGGCGAATGTGTACTACATAAACTAGGTGTAATATATTTATTATTATATATATATTTTTCAATGCTGAGACTCTCATTTATCTCTTCTAATTTCTAGATTGATGTATTTTACTTCTTCTGAATATGCTGATGATTTCTTGGATTATGATGATTTATGATTAACTTGTAATAATATAAATATTTCAATCAAAACTATCTTCTATCTACTGCTCAGGATTGTATTATTTTCAAAATTCATATGTAATATGGTCAAAAATACAAAAGGGACAGGAACGATAAAATATTTATGTACTTTTACACATAATGAGAGAAGAAACGATACTTTATATATTACTTTAATAAATATTTAGGGACATGAATAACGAGAAAGGACTGACGAAGTATCAATATCAGTTTAATGTATAATATATATATATATATATATATATATATATATATATATATATATATATACATACATATATATATATATATATGGAGCATTAAGACAAGAGAAAAATGTATATATAAATTTCAATAGAATATTGATAGTATGAATAATATATAAATAATAATAATAATAATATATGTAAATAGAGAAAATATTTGAATTATATTGCGTGTAAATAGAGAAAATATTTAAATGGCTGATAATATATAGAAATTTTCCAGAAAATGATGTTTACCTTAGGTGTGAGCACAATAAGCTTAAGAGATATTTGATCTCGAACTTCAACCTTTGTTTATGTACTTTCCAAATATTTCATTTACTTTGCTGTTATTTCGATTTGTAATACCAGGCCTCGCTGCTCGATGGTGCTCGCTGCTGTCGCCTCATATCAGAGCAACTGCGCGCTCTCTCTCTCTCTCTCTCACTTACGCGGTCACGCTCGACCGGCTCGTAAGCGCTGATGGCGTCGCTAATGCGCGACGGTACACGGAAGGCAACGTGTGCGCTTCCTCAGCCGTTCGCACTCTCGGGGCTGCGGCAATATTGCCGTGCGTGTCTTTTCCGCACCTCCGGCTTACACGCACGAAATCAATACGGACTTCACCTCGGGAACACGTCGACACGATGGACGCTAAGGATGGCGATCTCGAAACTTCGCACGACTTTAGTCGACAGAAACGTCAAACGAAGAATATAGCATACAATTTATAGCATACAAATATAGCGTACAATTTCGCGACCTCGTGCGAACACTCGTGGTTTTACCCGAGCGCTATAACATACGACCGCCGTTCAGGCGATTACAATATATATATATATATATATATATATATATATATATATATATATATATATATATATATATTAGGTCGTCAAATATCTCCCTTTCGCTTTTTTGCTCTTCATTCAATGCTTTATAAAAAGTGTTACCATGGTCGGATTTACTTCAAATATGCGCCGGTTTGTTCGATAATCTATTTTCATCTAGACGCCAACTTTATAATACCCTTCTCGTAGAAATCCATCTCCTTATTTGTGAAAAACTCGGACAGCTACTTTTAACAAGCCTCTTTTGAGTCCAACTTTACACCACTAAGGGCATTCGACATGAAAAGGAACAGGTGGCTTGGCCACTGTTTGGGACGACCACCGGCCTTGAACCACGACCGTTTTCACTTGATATTGTCGTATATGATCCATTTTTCGCCAATCACCATCCGTTTAAAAAATAGGTCGAGTTCCGTTTCAGCAGCACATCGCAGGCGTTCATTCGGTCTAGCAGGTTTTTGGAATCAAATCACGTGGCTCCCAAACATCAAGCTTTTTTTGTATCCAGCTTTCTTCAGATGGTTTAAAATGGTTAGCTGACTAACTCTCATCTCCTGGGCGATGTCACGAGATGCGTTATGCCCGTCTAGCTCAATAAATTCCATGATTTGATCGGAATTCGTCGTCACAGGTCTACCGCCAGCTGGCTTACCCATGGTGCCATTTTCTCCGGCTCTGTATCGTCGAAACTATCCTCTGCGGTTCGAAGTGATAGCGTGCAATCCCCAAAACATCATATATATATAAAAAACATCATATATGATATATATATATATATATATATATATATATATATATGTATATATACTTTTATATATTATATATTGTAACGCGGGAAATGCGTTACAACGCGTCTGTCGAATTAGACAGCCGTTATATGAAAATCCGCAGACATCTACCGTATCGATATAGGTGGTGTCTTCGTTACTTAACCACATTACCAGCGACTCGCCATACCGAGCGGAGATGGGTGGATGGAGACCTACTCTTCCCCGCTACGCCGTTTCGGGAGGGCCGCGGCCGGTGTCGGGTCTAGAGGAATTTTCCTCTCTACCATTTTGAAGCCCGAGCGAGCAACACCTCTTCGTTTTTGGAGCTATTTTCCGGCACAAGGTAGCCACACAGCGGGGCCGCAAAAAGTTAGCAACGGCAAGTAAGCGGTGAGGGTGACCTCCGTATCCCGTGTACGAGAACGACATCAAGTTCCGTGCGAGAGGCAAACCTGCGGACAGCGAATTCAACTCGGGAATTGCCATCCCCAGATACCGACCACGGTATACGAGCCATCGCTGAGCAGTGAGGGACGAGTGGAGAGCAAGGGGGTAAGTGCTGCATCTCATTTCCGTTCTCAAGTCGCAATTTGGTGAGATCGACAGGGAACCGCCGGGAGATCTCGATTAGTTGAGTAAGTTGCACGTGAGCGATTTTGAACGTTCGCACCGCCTGCATAGATTCTATCCACACCGCGTGGAATCCGCCACCCTGGAGAGCCGGCCGAAGCGATCTACTTAGTGCGGAGCTCGTGATCAGGCAGTGCCGCGTGACCGACGGGAACAAAAAGCGAGCTGCGTACAGCTCGCGCTGAGAACCGTATCTCAGCTGGCGCCCAACAGAAAAACATCGCCGGTCCGCATATATAATAAATTTATAATTAGATAATAACCTTCATATTATTAGTACAATACAGAAGCGCCTAGATACGTATACCCTCCCTTCCATAATTTCAGGAGGACGAGCTCCGCCTACGTCAAGGTAAGATATTTTAATAATTAAAATAACCGACGCAAAATAGCGTGTTATAATATATATATATATATATAAATATATATATATATATATATATATATATACTTTTATATAGAACGCCGTGAACGTACGTCCTCCATAGGGCCAACGACTACACTGGCTCGTCAACGCGACAGCCAGCCACGTTAACGTCACATAGTACGCGCTTTTGCCTACGCCACGAGCTGTGACTATGTATGCTATAACCCAACTTTTGCGGGTTACTTACCTTTGATATCTTTGGCGGCGTCAGCGTCGCTGGATCTATAAAACGGAGAACGGGGAACGGGGAACGCGAATAAATAAGTCGATCTGTTTAAGTTATAAAACAACGCATTTATTTCAAATCACCGATAACAATATTCCTTAATCTAAACGCGACATCTCACTTATGATTTTCGCGTACATCACGAAATACACATACGATTTTCCGCGTGACGGCGATGAACACCACGGAGCGGGTTCCGTGGACATGGATGGATGCGGTAGGACGGGTGGTCAAGGGGGGACGCGGTCAGGTCTAGTACTGGACGCTCGCGCGCGCAGCCGTGCAATGATGGCGCGCGCTCGTACCGGGACGCGCACTTCAAAAAATCAGTTAAAATAGAAGGCTATTTGCCGAAGGGCACTCGGTGCCACTGCTTCCTCGCGATGGTGTATCTTCCGCGATCCTCCTCGGGCTTTCTCTCACACACTCATTCTCTCTCTCTCTGTCGGGAACTGCCTGGAAGGGATCCTTCTTTCCTTCTCTCACTCTCGCTGAGCCTTTAGGCCCAAGGCCAATACTTATTCGGAACAACCGTGAGGACGGTGGTGGATCGGGCGTGGATGCTGGGACCTCTGTCGATATAGGCACGACTGGTGCGTGGGGATCGTCGGGATGCGGGTGGCAAACGGGTCGAGAGAGATAGTATATTTTTGATGGCATGTCTTCTTTCCCTCAGTGTCCCTCAACAGCTCACAGAAGGAGAAGAACTTCCTCACTCTGTACTTCCTTCTTCGTGGGCGAACGTCGCGTACTCTCGTGGCTCACGCTTCGCGTATTTTCGCCTTAACGCACGAACGCTCTAACGGTCCAGTCTTGTGCGATGCATCGCTATCGGACTTATATCCCACGGCTATTTTGTCGCCCAAGTACTCATATCTCCTTGTAAACGGATTGAAAATCCAATTCGTTTCTTTTCTCCTACCTTTGTCTACGTTTGCTGTCTCTGTTGATGTTGATGTAATAGTTTTACGTCGTTCCGGACGCTCGCACTCCTGTGCATTTGCCATAGCTTCACGTCTACATGGTCATCGTAATTCCTTTACTTCTGTTGTTGATGTAGTTTCTGCGTTTTCCATAGTTGTACGTCGTTGCCGCCGATCCTCTTCCTTCTTCGCGCTCGTCTTGAGCTTCCGTAGTTTTACGTCGTTGCGGACGCTCGCAGAAGACGTTATTTTGTTCTGCTTTTTCCGTAGTTTTACGTCGTTGCGGAGACTCGCAGACGGTGTTATTTTCTGCTATTTCCGTAGTTTTCCGTCGTTGCGGACGCTCGCGCTCCTTTGTCGCGTTGGCATTCTTGCGTCGCCTGCCCGTGTGTTCCCAGGACTTGCGGTGTAGTCGCGTTTACGTGTTCTAAGCCCGTTAGATTGGGGGTATGAACGTCCCCTGATCGACGCGGTTGATCGCTCAACAAGGACCGGCGCAGCTCTTTGCCTCTGCCTATGTTGGGAAGCATCGTCTTGGTTGAAAGTATCTGTGGAGAAACGAGATGGTGCATTAGGGGGATAGTATTTTTTTATGCATGAAACATGTACTCTGGTTTTCTTCCTGTCCTCCATATCATCTAGCTCGAAGGATATGGTAATATTTTTCTAACTATTCGGCATGGAACGATAAACTTCGGTGCTAGTTTCGCTGCGAATCTATCTGGCCCTGTTGATAACACATGGTTTCTCCTACATACCGTCTCGTTTTCCTCGAACGAAGCTTCTCGTCTATTCTTGTTATAATAGCGTCATTGTTTCTCGCTGACTACACTAAGGTTTTTCCTGACTAATTCATAAATGACGGATAGTCTCTGCATTCTAGTTATCCAGTCAGCAGGTGTTAATGGCTGACGTGGTTGGTTTGCTGTGCGGATGTTTCTATACGAGGACATCTTCCTTGGGTTTCTATCAAAATTTAGGAAGGCTGGCGAGGCTTGCGTACTGGCATGCACGGAGGTTTTCATGGCGAAGGCTAGTTCGTGTAGGTGTATATCCCAAACTTTATAATCTTCTTTTACGAAGATTGAGATCATGCCTTTGAATGTTCGGTTTACCCGCTCTACTGGATTTGCCTGTGTATGATATAACGCTATCAGCTGTTGCACTATTCCGAGTTCATCGAGCCGCTGTTTGACCAATTTATTGGCGAACTCGGTGTCATTGTCAGAGATTAAAAACTTGGGGCAACCCCATTTGAATACAACCAGCTCTTCTAGCGCTTTAATTATCATTTGCCCTATTGCCTTGCGGAGTGGTCGGAGCTCCACGGATTTGGTAAACAGGTCTTCGAAGATCAAGAGATACCGGCGTTGCCCTTTACTGGCCGGAAATGAGCCCATGATGTCAGTGGCCACGCTCGTCCATGTCCCTTCCACATTTCTGTGTGTCATCAAACCGTTTGGTGCTCTCTGGGAGACTTTCTATAATTGACATTCTGGGCAGTGTTTTATGTAGCTATATATATCTCGCCTCATTCCTGGCCAATAATAATTTCGAGAGACCTTGTATAGTGTTTTTTCAACACCAAAATGTCCGGATGTCGTTCTATTATGACACTCGAACATTACCCGCTCTCTGTCTTTGGAAGAGATGGCAGTCTTCCAATCGTCTTCCTCGAGGCCTAATATGTTCGAGTAGACGATTGGGCGATGTGTCAATAGGATATTATCATTGATGCATCATTTTGGATGTTACTCTGGGCACTTTCGGATTTCGCTGACTTTCCATTCATACCAGCTATCTCGCTCTATAGCGGTGATGGTAGCTGCTGGTAATGATTCAATAGTAGGGGGACGTGAGAACGGGTCTGCTACCTTGTGCAGTGAGCCTTTTCGGTGGATAATTGTCATGTTATAGGCTTGCAGCGCTGTGGCCCATCTCACTAGTCTGCCCGTGGGTTTTTTAGGGTATGTAAGCAGGCTACTGTGATCAGTGATCACCGTAAACGTTTCTCCCAACAGGTAGCTTCTAAACTTCTCTACGGCCCATAGCACTGCGAGACACTCTTTTTCGGTAAATGTATAGTTTACCTCTGCCTTGGTTATTAGTTAGTGCCCTGCTCGCATAAGAGATGGGGTGTTCTTCATTATCCGTGTCTTGACTAAGCACGACACCAAGGGCGTAGTTATTGGCATCGGTTTGGAGTCTGTAGGGCCTATTCTGTATGGGACGCGCTAATACGGGTGCTTGCGTTAGCAAGATACGCAGTTGGTTAAATGCGTCTTCGCAACAGCTTGCTTAGTGGTGCCTTTAGGTCCGCTAAAGATTTAATGAAGCGGGCGTACCATACTACCATGCCGAGAAAAGTTCTCAGCTGTTTAATATTTGTTGGCGGTAGATAACGAGCTTTAGTTTATCGGAGTCCGTACGCAGTCCGTCTTTGTCTAGCACATATCCTAGATAATGTGTACCTCCGGGCAACAAAACTCAGACTTTTCTTGATTAATTTGTAGTCCAACCTGTTTAAGGCGGACCAGTACCGCTGCTAATTGCTGACTGTGTTCCTCGAATGTGTTCATACCACTAAGCAGCGCTGTTTCCAAAAAGTCGTCTCAGTTCAATTCGGACTAATCGATCGCGAAGAACTTCAATATTATCATGCGTTTTGATGTTGTGTCGTCTTGCTTCTTGAGTCAGTTGTTCAGGCGTCATTACTGTGAAAAGGCTATTTAACCTTTTTTCTTCGTCGGCTAGTGCCCGACTTGTTGACGGTTTTGTTTCCATTTTACTCAAGTAATTATGACCGTGATTAAAAGAATTATAATTATATAAAGTTAGTTTATATATAATTTACTATACAGTTCTAGATTAAAATCGTGTTAATAAACCTATTGTTATATTTTCTCATATACACGTCTATTGTGCTTATGATTGTTGATTTATAGGTTCGATAAAAATGTCTATCAATATTGAGATTTATGTTCACTTATAACTATCAGTTTTTCTTTTTTTTTATAGTAGTTAGCCTATTATATGACAGATAAAAAGAATTTTTAATTGTTAGCTTATTCTGTTAAAATTCCGTATCGTTAGTCTTTTAATCCTTTGTTTTTTTTTCAAATTTAGTTTATTTTATTTACTGCTGTACTTCTGTCTCTGGACCAAATTCTAAAATAATCGTTGTATCAGATAAGTATGTATTTGGTTTCTCTCTCTTTTTTTTGACTATTATTATTATTTTACTTGACAGTATTTATGAATTATTGATGCTATTAGATTTATTATGTAGGTATTATTGTGGCGGAGAAATATAAAAGTTATTATTCTTTTTTTTTTATTGCTGATGAAAGAGAATAATTGTTTTTAAATAATTGTTTTTAGTGAGCTGAAGCAATATAAGGAGAAAAGGAATACTAGAAAAAACGTTGAAATTGAAATAATTTAATTCGACATTCTCTTTTTCCCGCTTCTACAAAATCATAGAAAATTTCAACAAATTTTTTTTTTGATTGTTTATGCAAAAAAAAAATTATTTATTTATTGTTTATAAATTTCTGTTAACAACTAAATGAGTTTATGTCCTCGTTGGCCTGTTGATTGGTTATTTTCAGTTTAAAATCTATTGTCGGATTCTTTTCCCAAGTGATATCTTATTTTTTATTTATTATTATTATTTAGATTGTTTGTATTTTCTCTAGTCCATATTGCTTTGACGTTACCTGATGTTACTCATGCTTCCATAACTTCCTTACTTTTACATCTTGGTTTTTATTGTTAAATAGTTGTTATTCTAATTGTAAATTTTCTAGATATCTCTTCTATGGTCTCGTACTGTTAGAATTTTACAATCTGGTGTAGACGTACCTTATTGTCATTTACCTCTATATAATTGCAGGCTTACCACATGAGTCATACGTTTTCAAATATTATTTATATATTGAATTATTGATTTATTTGCAGAGAGAAATTGTGTAAATAGCTTACCGTGTATTCTTACTGTAATCGTTTAAGTTTTGTTACCAAGAAGAAATTACATATCCAGGTTGTGATAGTCACAGACTTGTTTAACTAATTATTTATTTATTTTTTATCCTTATTTATTATGAATTTATTAATATTATACTTGTTTCGTGTTCTCGCTAACTTTTGATTACGCACTTGTTTTAAAAACTTACCTCATAGTAGGAACGCATTTTTACATATATATTCTTCTTATGACAGTTATATTAACCCCCACACTGTGCAAGTGTTGATTGTTTATTTATTACTTATTTAACTTCCAGTTTTTTTGCTTATTGTTAGGGTACTTTGCAGTGAAAGTGCGATATTTATAATTAGTACGATATTTATAACCTGTCTGGCTGTACGTTATATGAGACAGAGACAGTGTGTGGTACAAAAATACTCTCAAAGTATTTTTCTAAAAATTTATAATTATTTATAAATATTTTCGACTTTAATATCCACTATTGCTGTGATCGGCACAAATCTAATGCACTTTGTTGGGTCAGAAAAATCCATTTCCTTCCCACACTTTTGATACTATTAAATTTTCATCTATATGTGCTTCACTTGACATGTAGGTTATATGTGCCTTCAGTATTTGGTATAGCAGATAGGTATTAACTTTTTGTATCTGTTAATATCACTAGCACTTCCACTGAATTTTTTTCAAACATTATGAAATGCTGTAATAAGAAAACATGTTCTCACTGGAACCTTTGCTGATTATTATTTTTAACTTGCACAGGGGTAATTCACACAACGTACACACAGATAAACACTTATATTACCTCTAGTATATGAAAAAAAAACAATTAAATATACATCTAACAATTGAATTGTGGTGTATCGATCATCCTCCTACTGCTCAGCTTACTTGCTAATAAAAGAAAATAAATTAACTTAAAAAAATCTTCATTTAAGTACAACTTGCATGGCTCGTCGAGGACCTGTTTTCACTATCAGGTTTTTCCAGTCAAAATTGATTTTTCTCGCTAAATCTTACTAAATTTTATTTCCACCATCGGTGTAGTAGTGCTGAACCACATATGTCGTGCTTAATCAAGAAATTGGACTTTTTCTGAGATTTCACAGTCTGCCAAAATCTGTGTATACTGGCAACCACACCGCATGGCAGCTGTCAGCTGGTACTGCTCAATCATATAAGCTTATTATGACAATGTGATTTGCTTAGCCTAATTTTGCATATTTTCTCAAGGACATTTGCCGGTAGCTTCTTGAGGCTAGTGAGCTGGACGACAGGAAGATGGGCAGTCGTACACTGTTTAGGCTTTTGTTCTTTTTAAATTACTTATAAAAACATGTGCATGTGAAATATTTAAAGAAAAGCATAGTGTTTATATGAAATATATATTACAGAAAAAAAAAATATATGTATATATATATATATATATATATATATATATGTAATAAATGTTATATAGATTTATATAGAAAAATGTAATGAATGTTTATCTCAATAGTAGATTTATCAATATGACAACACGCATATACAACATAAGTAAACAACATTAGTATATAGTGTCATTTAACTAACTTGAACTTATATTATTCAAACAAATATTAATATAGGACAATACTTATTTCATGGGGACACGGCTGACTCGAAATTACTTAATATTTATATTTAACTATCGACAAACAGAAAGTGAAAAAGTTTTTTTTCTTACACAAGGGTTGGGGGGGGGGGTATTCATATAGTCCGTACGACGCTTATGTCGTTCTTACCGGCTGCGTCTGCTGCGTGCAACGGCGCTACTGCGCATATTCGCGCGCCGCTCTCCAACATGGCCGTATCTGTATCGTATAGCCTGTATCTGCCACGTGGCGCATTACACGGCACATTCCCGCTTTTTCTGTTCATTTTAATTTTCCGACTGCAGCTCTGATTACGCGCTTTCCACTCGGAATTTTTATAATTTTATCAAACGGGCCTCACGTGTTGGGTGCCATTTTATAACCCAACTTTTACGGGTTACTTACCTTTGATATCTCTGGTGGCGTCGGCATCGCTAGAGCTAGAAAACGGGGAACCGGGAACGGGAAACGCGAATAAATAAGTCGATCTGTTTAAGTTATAAAACAACACATTTGTTGCAAATCACCGATAACAATATTCCTTAATCAAAATGCGACATCTCACTTATGATTTTTGCGTACATCGCGAAATACACATACGATTTTCCGCGCGACGGCGACAAACACCACGGAGCGGGTTCCGCGGGACGGGAACGGGGGTAAAGGGGGGACGCGGTAAGGTCTACTACTGGACGTTCGCGCGCGCGGCCGTGCAACGATGGCGCGCGCTCATGCCGGGACGCGCACTTCAAAAATCAGTTAAAATGGAAGGCTACTTGCCAAAGGGCCCTCGGTGCCGCTGTTTCCTCGCGATGGTGTATATTCCTTTCGGTCTGCGATCGTCCTCGGGCTTCCTCTCTCACTCTCTCTCTCTCTCTCTCTCTCTCTCTCGCTCTCTCTCTCTCTCTCTCTCTCTCTCTCTCTGTCGAGAACTGTCTTCCCTTCTTCCTTCCTTCCTTTTCTCACTCTCGCTGAGCCTCTAGGCTCAGGGTCAATACTTGTTCGGAACGATCGTGAGGACGGTCGTGGATCGGGTGTAGCTGCTGGGACCTCCGTCGATGTAGGCACGGCTGGTACGTGGGGATGGTCGGGATGCGCGTGGAAAGGAGTCCTAATTCTAATTATACAATAGCTGCTCATATTTATGATTAATTAGCCTACGACGTCGAAATGCGTTCTTCTGTATGTATATATATTCTATCTATTTATCTATGAAAATTGTCTGACACAGTTCATTCGTGCATTACTAATTCTTGTCATCTCCTTGATATTGGACTATATATAGCCATCACCCATTGGTTTCTAACTCCAAAATGGCGAAGCTAAACGCCTGCAGCACGTTCTCCCCCGAGAAGACAATCGGAAAGTTGTGTCTTATGTGCGTGTCTTTATCAAGATACGCGCAGTTGTCAAAATGAAATTTATCTAGCATTTTCTTAGTTTTAATATATTCTATGATAGGCTTAATGTACACTTAAGTGCAGTTGACTCTCTCCAAGCACCCAAGGTTGGTGAATCGATCGACCGTGCGGTTAATTACCGGACAATGTACATTGCTTATAACCATTAGATGGTAGATATTTTCGACGCGTAGGAAATTGTGAAAGGAATCTCTTACCGGACCTAGTGCTAGGTGTAGGCTTCATCTTGTAGACGTCTGACATCAATCTGCCGACCTTTACGATTATCTCCGTATCAGTAGTCTTGACGACTTCCAGCGCGGTTGTTGTGCCTAAGACGCACATGCGTTGCACGTAGAATACACGTGACAGGATAATCGCGTTGCTCTCGTTATGTTCGGATCCGAATTTTAGAGATTTAAATCTGAAAATCGCGTGACCACTTCCGTTCTGTTGGACTTGACTACGTCAAGTACAATGACTACGTCATTGTCTACTACGTCATCGAACTCGGGGTCTACTATTATGGAACGATCCTCGCTCGTCTAACTTTTAACGAACGATCGTCTAACTTTTAAACTATGTAAAAATTAAATTTCGGCTCATACGTTACGATGTAAAATTAAAATGCATAATTACAAGTTTTGTTCGAATTACAATTACTGTTAAAAAAACCACCTTGAAAAAATTGTCCTTGAAATGTACATTTTTTATCTAAATGATATCACATTATAATAAATTATAAAATATTTTGAAAAATTATTAAAAATAATTTTATACTAAACTATTCTCAGGCTCAATAGCATTTGAATTCAAAATATTATTCAAATTATGTCAATGCGACCCATTTTAATAATAACTTTGTATTTTTTAAATTCGGTGATGATTTCGAGAAATGTTTCGCAAAATAATTATTTAAAATGAACTTCCATTATTTATTAATAATTTTGTAACATACTCATAATTTTTTACCATACGGATAATTTTTTTAATACCCATCTACTGTTTACTGCTCGAATGTTTTTATTTTTAGGCTTTTACAAAAATTTTATAGAATTTTTAGCAGAGGGTTTGTGTTGTTAAGCATTCTTATATTACTGACAGGAAAATCTAGTTGCTTTTGAATTAATGCAAAGAAGATTGTGATTGCATTTTATATCAGTCGCTTTACTCCACTATATTGAAAAATTGTTTATTTATGATTTGTGTAGTGCTTACCAGAAATATTATGGTGAAAACCATGCGAACGTCGTAACAACCTCATTTTACTAAATCATTTTGTAAAATATTAAGAATTTCAGAACAGATTGTTCACAAAAGCTATAGATCTCATCAAAATATATTTTTTTTATTATATGCAGCTTTCTGTACCAATAGAAATTTTCGAAAAAAATATATTCAAAACAACAAAGGATATAGAATAGTCAATAAGAATATTACGTTCAAGTCCAATGTTGTTATGAAAGAATGTCTAAAAAGAAAATATTTATATAGACTAAAAAATATGTCTTTTGATACAATTTTGAACTTTTATTTGAAATATTTTATTAAATTTTTTTCTATTTTACGAGATAAGTTAGAAACAGAATATTTTTACTGGGTTTTAATGTGATTTATTATAAAACTGAAATTATTGTCAATTTCTACTATCGTATAAGCAATCAGAATTCTAAAAACTGTATATGTACAAATTTGAATAAATATCGGGATAGTCGACTAATTGAAAATTTGGGAACTCTTTGCTGTAAGAGATTTTCCCAATTACTGATTTTTGCCAATTTCCTTAATGTTGCCTGGACGGTTTTTTAAACGAAAATTCCTAAACTTACAGGAGGCTTTTCGGAACAGACGCCTAATATGCGCACGAGTATCAGACAATAATGCAGAACTAATGCCAGCTTCATACAGCAGACGAATTTTTCCTTCTGCGAAAAATCAAGACTCTCCTTTCTTCAAAAATCAAGATTTTCTACTAAATGAGAATCCATATTTATTTTAAAAAATTGATTTTTATTATTTATTGCTTTTATAATATTGCAGTAATGCGTAGGAAACAAAAGAGAAGTTCCATTAATTGCCTTAAATATGTAAAATATAAATAATAATATAAATGAAAAACAGAAAATTAAATTCTTGAAATTAAATTCTGAAATAAAATAAAATAAAATAAAAGGTTGACGTAAAATTAATAAATATTTCGATCGGTATTAAATTCTTATTAAATTAAAAATAATATACGATTAAATCAAGATATGTTTATTGATGTTGTCCGACGTTTCTAAACGCTGCGGTTCATCCTTAGGAAGTAAAATAAAATGATAAACCCAGCATGCTACTTTATATAACATATTCCTCCGACGAAACTATTAAAATTCAATAGCATAAGTTTAAAATGCCCTCTTCATACAAAATGTTCAAAATCAATTAATTTAATAAAGAATGATAAATCTTATCTAATTTACTTGATTCTAACATTAAATTCAAATTATTACGATTCTTTGGAATGTCAATACTTCCAAGACTATCGCTTCTGTGCTTATTCTTAATACCATGCTCAAAATATCCATATTCGTAAAATCAAACGAATGTAAAAACTTTAAGCAATGTTCTTTTAAACCAGAAGTAATATGTGAACTACGTAAACTATATTTATGTTCATCAATTCTCTTTTTTAAATATTTACTGGTTTGTCCAATGCAACATTTATTACAATCCATAGAATTAATTTTGTATACAACACCAGATTTTAAACATGGATCATCCTTATCTCTGCAATTATTAAATTACTTACTTAAATTGGTAATATTTTTAAAGAAAATTTGAATGTTATAATTCCGAAAATTTCTTTTAATTCTTTCTGACAATCCTCTAATATATGGCAATAGAATAATAGAGTCCTTATTAAGATTAACTCTTACATTACGTCTACTTTCTGTATTATAAATGTCAAACAGATTGTTTATTTATTTATTAATAAATTTAATTGGATATCCATTATTAATGAAATTTACCAGCCATTCACCTGGCAGTCTGCCATTATGTGAAATGGAAAATATTGTGTAGTACATGGTAGAGCAAGAATTCCGAACAAAGAAATTAGAGGAGGCAATTGCTGCCATGTAGGCACAACTATCTGCTCTGCCGCAGATTTAATCTGGAACTGTCAGCAGTACCAGGCTGGTTGACGATCCTGCACGGAAGATGGTGTAAATACAAGACACGTTTGCGTGTAAAGCATCTACTATGCAGAAAGAATCATCGATTTCCCTGCAATCTCCAGCCAGTGGTCATTCAACGGCACAGCCAAGTCCGCGTGTCCATGGACATGACTGGAGGGGGAGGGGAGCATCCCTCGTTAAGCCTACAGTTGCCTCGAGGAGCTAGTTCTCTGGAGGATTGTCCAGTGATACAACAGAAATCATTGGGGGATCTAAGAGTCAATCAGTCTTATGATCCATAAATGGGATATTCAATATGAGAATTTTCAGCAAGAGCCAGATTTGTTCCTCAAGCAGGTTGTGGAGCGCCAGTAAAGTTCACAGATAACTGATGAAGAGTTTCAGATGAAGAGACATTGAAAATTTTGTGGAAAACTCTGCGAAACCGCGGCAGAAAAAGTGCTTAAAGTTTATGGTAATGATGTCCTATATCGTAATCAGGTGCTTCGGTGGCATGTCAATTTTAAAAATTCCGTGAGAGCGTCATGACGAAACGTGGAGCGGAAGTCCAATTGAAGTGCGAATCGATGCGAATGCGCAGCGCGTCCGCGCCCTTCTTGGTCAAGACCAGCCCCAAATCATCCAAATATTGGCTGACGAGTTGCATATCAACCGGAAAACAGTTAGAAATGTTTCAACCGAAGATTTTACCATGAAAAAGCTGTGTGCGAAGATGTACCGCAGAAACTTTCAGATGAGTAAAAAGCCCACCGAAAGAACATCACTCAAGATTGTCTCAAGCAGATTGAAAGTGATCCTACTCTTCTCGCTCGAGTTATTATTGACGATGAAAGTTGATTCTTTCAATATAACCGCAATACTAAACGACAAAGCCAACAATGGCTGTCTCCTGGAGCACCAAGGCCAAAAAAGGTGAGAATGAGCAAGTTCAAAGTGAAAACCATGTTCATTTCCTTCTTCGATAGCAAAAGGATGATTTACAGAGTTTGTACCACCTGTAAAACCGTAAATCAAGTATTCTACATCAATATGCTCAAAAAATTAGATTGCTCAGAGTGCCTTCAGAGATTGCGAAGACTTGGGTTCTGCATTGCGACAATGCTCCCTGTCACAGTGCGTTCGGTGTCTCTAGTTTTTGACGTCTAAAGGCATCGCAACGTTATCACAACCGCCCTATTCACCGGACATGTCAACTTGCGACGTATTCCTATCCCTCCATTTGAAAAAATTCGTTAAAGGTCGATATTTTCACCCCGTGGATGATATTCCAAGAATCTGTGATGAGGATATTCGGAGAGGTCCCACAAGAAGTATTCTATTTTATTTTTTTATTTTTCAATATTAAAGATCAAAAATCCGTGTACGTGTGCGAGGGACAGAGTGGTGTATCTCTCTTATACATATATAAGTGAGAAAACTAATACCGCAGAATAACCATTAGTTAAATCGCGGTACGTGTTATATTTCGAGGAAGAGCTTCTCGATTCATCTTTATGGAGGCGCTCTAAAATAGCACTAGAGAACGTAATATGGAAAAGCAGGATAATATTCATAAAATCGTGGTATTACCATATGTAAAAGGATTATCCGAAAAAATAAAGTGCATATAAAAAGTATAACATTCAAGTTTACTTTAGAAACAATAATAATATTAGAAAGCTATTTGTGAAGATAAGAATTATCATTGTTTGAAAATAGGAGTGGTGTATTACATAAAGATTGTGACAAATATTATATTCGACGAACGGGAATATACCTAAAACAAAGAATATATGGACATCAATGTAGCGTACGAAGCATGAATGGTACATCCGGGCTAAAAGAGCATAGTTTAAACTTGTTACATTCTTTCGATTTTGAAAATGTAAATATTTTCGAACAAGGTATTGAAAATAAATATAAAAGAGAAACTCTTGAAAATATTCATAATTTGAAGAATCCCAATAATGTAAATTTAATGTTTGAGTCAAATAAATTGGACAATACTTATCATTCCTTATGTGACGTCGGAGTAGAAACTCTTCCTTTCCGTGAGCCATACCCACCTTTCCATATATTTACTGGCCTTTTTGAGCCTAGAGTTACTTCTAATAGCTCGGGTCCCTGTGTGTGAGAGTGGGTGATTTCATTCGAAGGAAATTTACTTTTGTAACCTCTACGGTTCCTATGCTTTTTATATAAATCGGGGGCCAACAAGGTAATACCGATTAACGCAGAAAAGTATAAATTCATATAGAAGTAGTAGAATCACTGATGGAATTAATGGCCAAAACAAATATAACAATTTTAATAATTATAAATTAACATTAAAACTTGAATTTGAAATTTTGAATTTTTGTCATGTTTTAAAGAGGTGTGGGGATTACATCCTCCACATAACCACACCACGAGCGCCCTCACTACCGAAAGTGGGGGTAGCAGCTGCAGCGAAGCGCATCCGCGCTACAATTAGATTTAGTCTTGTCGTGTAGCTACTTACGAGCGCAGGCACGTCTGTATATATACATATAATAAAACCACATATATTATTCGGACGTGACTCGTTTTTGTTTCGGTGTACTTCCTAATCCGACCAAATCCTACATCGTCTTAATTTAATTCTTGTTTATGATCGGGCAGGAATTAAGCCGCACTACGGAGTCGCGCGGCGGTAGATATATTTCTCACATACATAAATATATCAATTCCCGACATTGGTAACCCCGACGTTGCTGAAATATAATTTAGTCCATCGCCATGAAATAGTTTTTCCGACGATTGTTAAAAACTTCGCGCAACCTTCATTAAAAGTGTAAATTTCCGTCCACAACTAAATTCACGCGTAAATTTAGTGAATATTGCAGTGGTGAAAACTGTGAAATTTCACAAACACAGCAGTTTTTCCGTTACGAAAGTGCAACGGAAAAACCACTTTCACTTTTCTTTCTCCCCTCTCGCACAAAGGAGAAAGAGAGCATAGAGACAAAGGCCACGTGCGCGTACCGCCGAGCCTCAACAGCGGCGCCGAACAGCGACGGACGCGGCCGAGCCCGGCCGATCGAGGACGTGTCGAGGCCACGCGCAGTACCGCGCTACCAAGGATTGAGCCGCGCGCTAGAGCGGCGACGCAGCAGCGCCCAGCGGAGTCCACGCGCCAAGTCACGGAGGCACTGCACACCACCTGGCGCTGAGCATCGGGCGGCCATATACACCGCACGGGCGAAGAAAATTCCGTGCGCTGAGCCGCGTCGGCCCCGTACACCACGCAGCCGACCACGCCGAAGTCTCTGCGAGTGGGCCCCTTACACCACTCGCGGAGAGCGTGTTAGAAAGAGACACTACACCACATTGCCATCGAGTCAACCTCGAAAAACCTTTTTTTCCGATCCTTTTTTTCCTATAACCAAATCAAGGAAGTAAGAAAACATAAAAAAACACATATTAAAAAGTTTAAACCGGCATTGTAGACGGGACGCGTAGGCCACGCCGTTCTCGCAACGTAGAAGCTTTCCACAAAAAAGGGGAGGCTTTCGTGGAAAAATCTACAACGGCCGCTGCTTCGCAGAAACGCGCAGCGGCAACACAGCACCGCCCAGCAACAAACTCAGCAGCCAACGCAGCATAGCATCAGCGCCACCTGCCGGCAGCAGAATGGACTTGCAGATCCCAACGTAACCTTAATATATTAGTTACAATGTGTGTTTGTAAGAAATAGTTCATCACATTTATATATATATATATATATATATATATATATATATATATATAACCTACAAATAATTTTTTTAATAAGTTAACAATAGCTTGGTAACATTTTTTTTCTTTCGGTTTAAATACCGGTTAACATTTATGTTTCGCGTATTATTAGTTCTCGTGCATGAAACTTGCCACAATCGGCAAAACAATCATTGCTATGGGAACTATAGCTTACCGCTAAATATCTTCCGAATACGCAACTGATTGTGGAGCAGAGGCAGCAAGTACGTGCGATTTTATTTTTCTATTACCAAATTGTGTAATTAGTAAGTAAGAATCCGCATGAACTCACGTACAGGGTTTTTAGCTATAAGCTGATGGACGAAGGAGTTCAGCTATCGCTAAGTGTACCGCTCTACTTCACCCCGCCGGGAGGGTGTGAGCCTCCCATACCGGTAACGGATAAGTAGGAGCATACATCGTAGTGAGTCGTTATGGTGCGAGCCTCCTTACCGACACTACAACCGTACGGGTTTTTTTTAATACCTCGCGTCGGTAAAAAGTTCGTCTTTTTACCAGCAATAGCAAAAATTAGCTTCACGCGAATCACGCCCACGAGAAAACACACACTTAGGTAGGTAGTGTAGTTCAGTTTAGGGCAGAAGCGTTCAAACTTTGTAATGGTGCCTGCGTGCACCGGGTTAGGACCTTTGTAGAAAAACTTAGGAAGAATTAAGAGGACAGAGCCTTTTCTCCCTGGGTGCCTCCGTAGCGCAATAGCCAACAACCGCTCGGGCGTTAACAGCCCTAAAGACAGGCTCGCCGAGCAGGTCGCGAACCTCAACGCGGATACACAGAACTTGCGGCAACAGGTAGCTCAGTTGACGGAGCTGGTACACAGCCTAGTCCTGCAAAACAGGCACGATGCTGCGGCAAACGAAGCCGCGCAGAAGAACGCCGATGAAGAATCCGTGGCGTCAATCGACCTTCCCTCGTATGGAAACGAGCCCCAACGCGGGGGCCGAGTCAGATTCGCGTAACTCACGCGAACAAACGCCGAGGGATGTTTCATCGCCTTCGAACGTCTCCTCGCAGCGCGCGGTATCACCGCCGATATTGATAAATTCGAGGCTCTTGCCAATCATTTATCGGGCGAAATAATTAGGGCTAATCCGGCCATATTCCATGTACTGCCACCGAACGACATGTACAATGGTCTTAAAAACACAAACCCCTCATGTACGCCCTCGCGCAATCGCAGGACAAAGCCCCTGCAATTCGCTGCAGACAGGTAACATACCTTGGGCAGTTCAACCTGCGCATCACATACCGACCGGGCATAGAAAACCCCGTCGCGGACGCGCTATCTCGCATCGAATGCTTTTGCATTCCTACGATGCTTAACTGGCACGGCAGCTGGAACGATTACGATCCAGAGGTTCGTCGTGTTCGCGCTCGCGTTAACGCGTTCAGACTACCTACTCTGTTTGACGCCAAGACCCTTGCACAGAAACAGGAGGACGATACTGAACTATTGCGCATACTACGCGACAGATGGCATCCCCTAAAACTTAAGCAAATCATATTTAACGACCCGGACCATACGCCGTTTTACTGTGATATAAAAGGCGACACAGTTCGACCATATATCCTGGGTGACATGGGAGAGGAGCTAATAGCTCTCTTTCACAATAATGCTCACCCGAGTGGCAAAGTGACCGATCGGTCACTGCGCCAACAGTACGTTTGGCCCGATATGTTCCGCGATATCGCGCGTTTTTGCAAAAACTGCATCGCGTGTCAAGCAGCAAAGACGACGAGGCACAACCACCCGTCGCCATCTCACTTCATTGTGTCGGACAGTAGGTTCGAGCACGTGTACCTTGATATTGTGAGCCCGTTGCCGAACTACGAGGGCTACACGTACCTGCTCACTATGGTAGATTGGTTCACCAGGTGGCCAGAGGCTGTACCCCTCCGCGAAATAACCGCCCGATCCGTAGCATTCGCGTTTTACAATACGTGGATCACGAGATTCGGCGCGCCGATCCGAATAACGACCGATCAAGGGACGCAATTCGAAGCACAACTCTTTAAAGAGTTATTCGACTTTGCGGGATGCGAACGCATTCGCACCTCCGCATACCACCCCGCCGTGAACGGCATGGTAGAACGGTGGCAGCAGAAGCTAAAAGCGGCTTTTAGGTGTCACGGCGACGACCCCGAGTGGCCCCCCCTACTGCCGACCATACTACTGGGCCTACGCTCTCGCATACGTACGAGCGTAGGAGCCAGTCCCGCTGAATACCTGCACGGCACAACGCTCCGTATCCCTGGCGCCTTTTACTCCGAACAGGGTTACGAGCCCGACGTCAGGATTTTCCTCACCGAGCTGAAGAAATATATGAATTGCGTTAAACCTGTACCCGTACAGCACAATGACGCGACCAAGCCCTTTGTATTCAAAGAGCTTCGCGACTGCTCCCACGTCTTTTTACAACGTGGAGCAAAGAAGACACCCCTTCACCGGCCGTACTTGGGACCACACAAGGCTATCGACCGAAGTTACGACGGTAAGGATTTTATTATCGACGTCGACGGAAACACGTGTACTGTATCTGCGGATCGTGTAAAGCCCGCCTTCTTCATCGAATTCGGGGGAAGTAACAATGGATCGTGTCGGCCATCTACCCCACGCGATACCTCCTTCCATGAGGAGTTCCAGCGCCTCTCTTGCACTGAACCCTCAAATCTGACTGACACTTTCAATCATGACGAGGACGTGTTAACGATACACGACGATCCCGATCACGAGGACGAGACAGAAGTCCCAGTTTACGGAAACGATTTCCGGGACTCGTCGGACGACGATCAAACCATACCGCGTCGCGATCAATCTCCCGAACTACCTTTTCTAGTCAGGTCGTACCCGCCCGGAGCGGATCCTCCCGCGAGTTCACCCATAAAGACCAATACTGTGGCTCCTAGGAGAAAACGGCTCCGCCCGAACATTTTGCGGCGACGTAGGAGCCGCCAGCTAGAATAACTCCTATAGCTAGAGTAGGGACTACGTACCGCAAGGCACTCATTTTTTTCCACAAAAATTTCTGTTACAGGTACGTGAGACCCGAATTACGCCTGCAAGGCGAATCAATGAGGAGCTCACTATCCTGAAGGGATGGGAGCTGTCACAAACGCGTGGTCCTACGCGTGCTTGCAAATATGTGCAGAAAAAATCGTCAGTTTCATGCAAAATTCAGAAACTGCATGATTAATTTTAATCACTTTAACCTAACTAGATTAGAGCGCCTAGGGGCTGTTGTCCGAGAAATTCCCCAGGTTGAATCTCTGTACATATAGTCGTAAAAATCTCAATTCGGCGGGGAGACATGTGGGGATTACATCCTCCATATAACCACGCCACGAGCGCCCTCACTACCGAAAGTGGGGGTAGCAGCGGCAGCGCAGCGCATCCACGCTACAATTAGATTTAGTCTTGTCGTGTAGCTACTTACGAGCGCACGCACGTCTGTATATATACATATAATAAAACCACATATATTATTCGGACGTGACTCGTTTTTGTTTCGGTGTACTTTCTAATCCGACCAAATCCTACATCGCCTTAATTTAATTCTTGTGTATGATCGGGCAGGAATTAAGCCGCACTACGGAGTCGCGCGGCGGTACATATATTTCTCACGTACATAAATATATCAATTTCCGACAGAGGTTAAATAAATGGTATATATAGATATATGATAATTTCAATAAATTTAATTATTTTTTAAAATTAATTTTTTTAAATAAAAATCGATAAGACCACAACAACTCTACATATATTTTGATAACCCCTTATAGTATTAAAATAATCTGATTTATGTTTGAGAATTCAATAAGCAAGGGAAAAATCTGAAAATTGTAGACTTTGAACCCTTTGATTTGGTAATTTTGAGGCTTTTATTTGAACATTCTATATAATTCATGTTTCAAAATAATTATACAATTTTCTTCTTGCATAAAAAATAGAATATTCAAAAAAATATCAAATTATTCGTATAATTTGTTTTCACAAATTATTTTTAGTATGATTTGAAATACAACCATCTTATAAAAGAAGACAGAGAGAGAGGAAGAGAGAGACAAAGCATTTTTCACGTGAGAAAAATTCAAATATATACAAAAATGAAAAGATATCCATAAGGTGTGAGAGTAGTGTCAAATTAACCTGAAGAACAAAAAAGGTAATACCGACTAACGTCAAACCTTCTTTGAGATACGAATCTCAAAATTGAATATGAACATTCGTTTGAACTGGCCTGGTATTAATACTTTACGCCCACTACATTGAGTTTGATGTTCATGATTCAAGACACTATCTAGTGGCCGCTGGTGAAACTGACCACTAGCCTTTGTCCTTCCCAAGATAATATAGAATCTATATGTCAAATTTCAAAACAATCGGTTCAGTAGTTTTTTCGGTTATCGCGTACAAACAAAAACACGCTTTGTTTTTATAAATTAGTATGATATGATATGTACATGCGTATTCCTTCGTACATTTTTAAATATTCTAATATAATATATTACGTATTATTATGTCAGCACGTATACGTATGCATGTACTTGTATTTATTTTTAATTAAACAAAAATAATCTTTTAAAGAAAAAGAATTACATGTATACGCATAGCAGTGCTCTTTGGGCGAAGGAAATATCCGTTTCGTGGAGAAAGTGGACACTTCTCTTCCCCACTTTCGTTTATTGTGTTAGATTTAGGGCTCGCAGTATGCGCTCATCCTGTACTGGCAAGGAGTTTTCCGAAGTGGCAATCTCGCGTCATCACGGGTTAGCCTTTGTTAAAATTTGTGTCATAGTTTGCCCAAGGTCGAGGAACATGTTTTGGAAGTAAGGGGCAAGAAGACGACGCGACGGTTGATTGGTTTATAATTTATAATAACTTGCGCACTCTTTCCCGCTTTCTCTTCTGGTGGAGTTCGGTAGTTCGTGAGAAAATATTCGGAGTATTCTTTTCCGACTATTTTCTCAACGAAACTGTGTTCCGACGTAACACGCCCAGCGTAAAATGCTTAGTTGAGGTACGAAAGCGAGCGTTTGCCTCTGTTACAATTGTGTGATTGATGTGGAGAAGTATATAAACGTTCGGGTAAGTAGAAATAAAATTCTGATGGCATTTTGATTATAATTCATCCTATTTACTCTAGTTTCTCGAAATCACGACGTCGTTATACGTACTTATCTCAAAGAACTTGCTAGTTTGATTCTATTGTGATGGCGGCTCTGGGCTGGTAGTAAGTGGGCATGTCACCTCAATATCTACTGGCTGATTTTCCTTAGTCTTGTCGTTACGTGCTATTAATAGGCGCGTGAGGCCAGTCCAAATAGCTCCAAGCAGATGGATTGAAAACCTATATACTTGGTGGAGTGAGTATCAGTTGATGATGACACTAACGATTGTTTTAGTTGTTTGTGTGGTAAATAAGACTCCTATGATTCCTGCGCTGGTTGTGCCGAAGGATATTAATTTTTCCCAAATCTTAATCCAAATAGATTCGACAAGCTTGCTTACTGTATTATCATTTAATAGCTTTTCCATGGTCCCTTCGTCGTTGTCTATTGGGTGACCATTGATTTCTCTTACTACATCGTTGAGAATTGCTGATTTTTTGACCGGTAATATGATGGATTCCCGAAGTCGATCTAGATCCTCCTGGGTGTAAATACCGTCTGTGACAAGATCTTGCGGGCTAGTATATTTCCAGATTGGTTCTAAATGCGGTTTTAGATAGCCCAGCTTAATCCTATTGTGGGTATAGGCATAATCTTATACCATTGATCACCTATTTGGTATGCTGACGGGAGCGTGGGGTTGCATGTTACTATGGTGCTCTTGCTTTTAAGGATATGAGTTCTATGAGTCATGTATAACGTTTTATTGTCTCTTGTAACTGGTAGTTCCCTGTAGCATTTTGAGCTGCGATATCTTTCTACCTCTCGGGTATACAGTTCACCAGATGGATGACTTCTCCTGCTTATAGTGCCATGTATACCGGACCTTTCATGATATTGTACGCGAACTCGTCGGGAGCTTTTGTATCTATAGCAAGTGCGTTCTTTATAATTTGTCCTTCTATGTTGCAACGCTGAAAAACTACATCCTAATATAACTATTTTACCTGGGTGCGTATGTACTTTTCCACGTATACAAATTTTGAGTTTAGAGTTTAGTTAAAGATTCTAGATTAATATGCGATATCCTCAGTCTATTGGCGTGAACAATTTTGCTACTCTTGTTGATTTAGATTCGAATATTATTCTTGGTTAAGACTTCTAATATTTTGTGAGGTCCTGAATAATGGTTATTAAGTTTCCCTGGCTTAGGACCGGATAATAAGAATACGTAATCTCCCAGTTTAATGTTTTGCGGATTGAAATTTCGGTCATAATATTTTTTTGATATAAATTTAGATGAGACTAGATACTTGTATGCAATTTTTTGTAGAGCGTTCAGCCGTGTTACTAAGTCAATTAAGTAGCCTTTAAATGTTGGGAGTAGATCCGCTTCTCTTAGTGGGTCAGTCGAGGGTAATCTTGCTATACATCCGAATACAAGTTCCTAAGGGGTATGCTGGGTAGTCTTCTGTACACAGGTATTGTAGTTAAGCATCGCCAAATCGAGCCCGTTATCCCATTCGTCGTCGTTTGTGGTATGTTGCTTCAGGAATTTGCCTAAGGCATGGTGTAACCGTTCCAAGGAGCCATTGGATTGGGGATGAAATGCCGTTGTTCGTAATTTTTTTATTTTAAAACGTTTAGCTATCCTATTCATCAGACTGCTCAAGAAATTCGTACCTTGGTCCGTCAGAATTACTTTTGGTGTTCCGAATATACAAATAAATCTTTTTATGAAGGCATCGGCAATCGTTGTAGACAGGGTGTCTACAAGGTGGTATTTCCATACAGAACTTCGTGAATTGATCTTGAATAGTGAGGATGTATTCGTTACCATTCTTCGTTCGTTTTAATTGTCCTACTACGTCTAAGGCCACCTTTTGTAAAGGTGTACTGGGTGTGTCCGTAATTATCATTGGTTTTTTTGTTTTCAGTCGAACCAATTTTTTCAATTGACAATCTAAACACTGTTGAATTCTGCGTTGGACGATATACTTCAGATTTTCCCAAAAATATTTTTGTCTTATTATATTGTAATTTTTGGGTACACCTCTCTGTCCACCTATGGGAGATTTATGCAGCTCGACGAATATTTCATCCCTTTTCTCCATTGGCACATATTTTAAAGTATCAGTACAAATCAGAACTTTTATATGTGAGTCGTTGAACACTATTTTTAATTGTTCATGAACATTTGGCTATTCTAGATTTTCTATAGCTTTACATTTTGCAACACTCATGATAGTTTCCCCTGTCTTTGCCAAGAGTTTTTTCAGCGTGACTAGGATTTTATAAATGTTTTCTTCAATTGTCCCTATTGATACGGGTTGTTCTTCTTTGGGATCCGGGCTCAGTCCTTGTTCACTCAGCCTGTCAGGTGTCCTAAATAGTTAACCTCTCTTTTTAAAAATTGGCACTTGTCGAATTGTAATTTTAGTCCAGCTCCTCGGAGTCTATCTTAGAATAGTTTTATTTTTTCTTCGCGCTCCTCTAATGTGTTTGCGTATATGACGATGTCGTCCAAATATACGAAGAGTTTGATACCTTGCAGTCTCTTTAGAAGACTATCCATCAGTCTTTGAAACGTTGCGGGTGCATTTTTAAGTCCGAAAGGCATTCTAATGAATTCGTAACGTCTAAAGGGGGTACTAAACCGTTTTATATGCATCCTTTGGATCCATTTTGATTTGATGAAATCCTGATGCGAGGTCAAGTACTGTGTAATAATTGGCGCCTCCTACCTGGTCAAATATTTCGGTTATATTAGGCAGGGGATAGGCGTCACTAATAGTTTTGTCATTTAGTGCCCTGAAGTCGAGCACCATGCGCAATCTAGGGCGACCTTCTAAGTCTGCACGTTTGGAAACGATCCATAAAATGTATTCCAAGAACAGTTGGAATCTTTTTTATACCCCTAGCTAGGAGATCCTTTACTTCTCTATCGATTTCCCCTCTTAATGTATGGGGAATTTATATTGTTTAATATTAATAGGTTCGTCATCGATTGTTTTTATTCCATGCATTATGATATCTGTACCTGGTAGAGTGTCAGGGGGTAAGAAAAAGACATCAAAAGTTTCTTCGACCAGGGTCTGTACATATTCCTTTTCTACAGGGTTCAAGTGTTCGGTACGTATTAACTCCCTTATATTTAAGGTTTGGGTACACGCCACGGTCCTGATTTCTAGACTGGGGATTTTAGATTCGACTTCGGTGCAAGTCATACTTAAGTATTCTGAGATAACCGCTTGTGTAACTGAATGTAATGTCCTAACTGCTATACTCTCGTTGTGAAAATATTGGTCGAGGAACTGATCCGTTTCATCGTCAATATATAATAAATTTCTGTCCAATTCTTCGCCGATTTCATCACTCTCACTAAATTCGTCACTAGGGTTGTTGCCGTTTATCAATTAATTCGTATAGTCCGGTGTTTCTTCTTGTGATGGTTTTTGAAATTCCTTGGTTAAATTTTTAGGTGATATAATTGGGCGATCAATAGTAGGATACTCCATTTGTTTTGACTCGTAGCTTAGTTTTACTAGGGCATCACAATGATATCGCGCACCTAAGATTCCGCTGTATGGTATCGGGAAGTCGTCGGGGATGATGTGAAAGTAAGATACTCCGCCTAGGACGTTAATTTTTACTGTTCCAAGCATTTGGAGTAATTCGGGACTTATGCTTTTCAAGAAAGCTCGTTCTAATTCATTTATTTCATGGTAAGCGAATAGTGTACCCCTTTTCACCAGATTTGCTTCCGATCCTATGTCTATCAGAAATGTGGATGTATTGCCTGTTGGATCTCGGACATTTATAGTAGGTAGAAGTTCCTTTTCCTGTTCCGTGTGAATATTGATAATTCCGTATTTAGACATCTCCATGTTTCTATTTCCTATTTTTAGATCAGAAGTTTGACCGTTTATGATTAATTCTTTATGTCAAAAATTTAGTACAGCGCGACTATTCATAAGGTAACCGGATCCTATAATTCCATCGTAACGAATCGGAAATTCGTCAGAGACTATCGAAAATTCTGCTTTCATTCCAACTATTTGGAATTGTACTACCCCTAGCGTATTTTCCTTACTATTGGCCACTCCTTTGAGCGTATAGATTTTATTCCTATTTTTGTCTGCTTTACCTGGTACAACACCTTCTTTGACGATGCACACTTCGGATCCGCTATTCACCATAAAGGTGAGGTTATGTTCCGGGCGAATTGTACCTTTACGTATGGTATATAATGAATTATTCCAGTCCGGAGGGTATTTATTCCCCTAGAAGACCATAAAGACACCTAGAACACAACAACCCGATAACTGAGTCACATTTGTTGAGCGCGTTGGTAGTTCCGGGGTCCCTTCGGTTGTGCTCGGGTTCCTGGGACCGTAACCATTTCCCTGATTATAGAATCTTTTACGACATTATATTATAACGTGACCCACAATTTTATAATAGGCACAGACGGGTTTGTTGGGCGTATCTGGGTTTGTTTGCGTGATTTGGCGAGTTCTACAATTGGCGTAAGCGTGCCCTATACGTCCGCATTTCTGGCACGTTGCCGTCGGGTATCGTTCGTTTCGCTGGTTGTTTGAGTTATTGACGCGACAGTAATTAGCAGTGTGGCCTGGCTTGTTACATAGTTAACACGTTATTGAGGGTGGTTTGCTTCTGCAATCACGGGCAGTGTGTTCTGTTCTATTACACACTTGGCATTTGATTAAGCTGTAACATTGGGAACCAGTATGGTTCGTCTTTTTACAAATTTAGCATGCTTCTTGTATTCAAGTATTTCTTATCTTGCTACAACGTTCTGGCGCAGGGTACCCTTTCTTACCACAATAGCTACATAGTATATTTTTCGGCGGTACTGGTTCATTTAATTCACATATTTGAACCATGTCTTTATTATTCCTTTTAGCGATAAAGTTTCCTCTTTCGGTCAATTGTTGGTTTCTTTGGATTTCTCTTTCGATGGCGATAACGTCCTTAACTATATCTTGCACGTGTTCTGTTGGTCTTAGACGAGGTGTAATATCGGATCTAAGCCCAGCTGGAAAACAATCTATTACTGTGCTGTCTATGTGTGTTTTAAAGGCTGTTGTAGCAAGTGCATTAGTAGTAGCCTCGTATATTTGGGCAAGTAAAATCGTTAGGCGTATGTTAACACTGATTCGTTTTTTCGGTGAAACTCATTACTGACTCTCCGATCAATTGCCCTACCGTTTTTGAGAAAGAAAATGCTTCGCGAAGGTGTCTCTTAAAATCGTTAAATGTTTCGAATTTGGCTGTAGCCGTTCCATTCCGGGCATCGCCTGTAAGTCGACTTTTCCGGTAGAGGGTGAATATTCCTTCAAGGCTGGGGTCAAATAGCTCTAATGCGTTTGAACAATATTCTAAGAATTGCTGTAGTGGGTAGTTGTATACATCATATTCTGGTACAAGCCTTGCTGCATCTCTCAAGGATATTGCTGAGGTCGCTGTGGTTGCCATATTTGGGTGTATATTCAGTTCGTTTTAATCAATTACGATTTCTGGGAAACCTAAGTAACAACTACTTGAAAATGAACGGAGGCTTGGTGTTCCCACAGATCCTGATTCTTTTGCTAGTTGTTACGTAGTTTGGCCACCAAAATCTATTAAATTTAATGGAGAAGCACGCGAATGTGTTTAAAAAGAAGTAGTAGCAACTATTGACGATAATTCTGTTATTGACGGTTGTTTCGGGGATATCGTTTTTTCAGTTGTTGCAGAGCTTTAGTTAAATGTTCTGATGTTTCTTCCCTTAGAGAACATGATATTGTGAAGGGTCGCCGTGTAGAAGTCGATGCTTCTATGTTTGGCACATCTGGGTTTTTGCTAGGGCTCCTTGCTAATCTTGGACGATGTTCGAATGTTTTTTTTCTTCCTCTATAGATTCTGTTTCCTTTTCAACTTTAAGTTCATCCGCCGTTCTTTCCTCTTATTTCTTCTCCCCCTATTTGCAATAAATTCAAAATTTCTTTGCTCGGATCAGCGGTATCCACTATTTTGTTTTGTTCTTCTTCAAAGAAGGAATAGACCTTAAATAATGTCTTTTTCAGTAAGGATTTCTCCGATTTTTCTTTCTGCAACTCACTTTGAAGGCAGTTAATTCTTTTCTCTAAATAATTTCCGTATTTTCAACGATCGTGATCGTTCTCAATGAGTTCGGCGATCCGTCTTTCCATACGTTCTAGACGGACATCCGTGTATGTACTGATTCCTTCAGGCGTTAGTACGGGAATTATCTACAAGTACAAGGATAACCCTTAATTTGTGTCATAGGAACGTCGAAATAGAAGAATTTCATCGGGTATGTATAGAAATGCATGTAGGTTGATTCTTTTTCCTCTAGCGGTACTGATATATGAATATATGTAGATATATGTGTACATGTGTTTATATTTCGTCTTCCCTTTTTTCTTTTAAGTTTGATTTTCGTCACGTTTGTGATATAATGTTTTTCTGTCACAATTCCTCTTTTCAATAACTTAAATAAACCTTTCGTGTTTACTTCATATTGTAAAGTTCTTCCACCTTTTTACGTTTAATTTTTATTAATAAGTTACTATTTATTAATTATTCTATGAATTAATTATTATTATTGATATTTTATTAATAATTTATTAATTATTAATTAATCGTTTATCATTTGTCAAATATGTATTTACATATGATGTATGCAACATTTATGTTTTATTATTATTTTCTTGTTTATTAATTATTCGTTTATTCGTTATTTTTATTTTTATAGTTGTCTATGATTTATTAATCAATTATTTATTTATTTGTTTATTAGTTAAAATTTGTTAGTTATTTATATGGTATTTGTACTTTATTCATTGTTTCTCCTTTGCTAATTATCATTTTATTAGTTGTTTATATTTTATTTGTCATTTATGATTTATTAATCATTTATTTATTTATTAGTTATAATTTATTAATTATTGATATTTTATGTGTCATTTATTAATTGTTTATTTTTTATTAATTGATTGTCAATTATTATATATTATTTTTGAATTATTCATTCTTAATCTTTCGTTCATTATTTCTTTCGTGTGTTATTTATAATACGTTTGCGTCAATCATATTGCTTTGTACATGCATAATTATGATTGGTTATTGTGTTTTAGACGCGTCGAAAATTATATGCATATAGTATAATGGTGGCGCCTCCTTTAGCGTCTCCTGAAAAAACAGACTATGTGTTTCTCGTAATGAACGCTGGGAGTACTACTAGTACTTTCTCTGTATTGTTCGTGGTTGATCTCTTGGCGTGGGGTAGTCTGTGAGCATCTCTGCCTCACTTTGTCAGTGAGGTGTTGGTTGAAACAAGCGTCCGTTATGTAATAAGCGTTTTCAGCGAGTGCTTTCAGCAAGTTTTCACCACATTTTTTCATTTCCCAGGTAAGTATAACATTAATTTTAACGTTTTCTTTATTATTAGGCACAGCCTTAACATGTGCATTTGCATACATAATATATGTGTACACCGTATATATGTGTGTAAATATGTATATATATACTTTTATATGCATATATATTTTGTGTATTCATTTGTTTTATATATATTTATTATATATAGTATATATAAGTTTATGTATTTGGTTATATTATATTTTTATTTATTTATTTATTGAATCTAATTTATTTCCATTATAAGTGGAATTACTTTGTGTGTGTTTCCATTGTTTTCAGGATTTCATAAGGTACTAGGCTATAGTAAATGCTGGTTGGCCAGTATTATGGTTTCGAAGAAAATGTGTAAGCTATTTCATTAATATAAACAATAGTTAGTATTTTTCCTTCTTTCTTTATTTATTATATTAAAATATTCATTTATTTATTTATCTTTTTTATGAGTATTTTTATTCTTTATTGGTATAAAAATATTCCTTTTTTAACATTAAAAATAACTTTATTTATATATTTTCTTTTTAATATTCCAGGCTGCTTGCGTTCTGAAGCGCAGGACTTCTTTTGGCCTGGAGTATTGCCTTGAAACACAGTTGAGGCAATCTTTAGTGGGGAGTCCTCGCGACTTGAAGCAGCTATCACAGGCGCTCCGATATTGGACATCTACAATCTCATCGATTGAGAGTATTTTGTACTTTTCTTGTCTAAGTCTGTATCTTCCCGCGTTGCATTTAGATTCCCCAGGCGTCGCTGCACCTGCAACGAGTGGGCAGCCTGCGAACTACCGTGTCATATTGTAACGAGTTTTATTATTGTTAATAAATACATTGTTAATATTGTTATTTGTACCGAGTTATTCTTTCCGTGTTCCCCGTGTTCCCCGTTTCAGCCGGAGCTAGCGCGTGTGCGCAATGAAGCACACACACACACATACAGGCAGATACGGCTACGTGAGTAAGCCGTATTTATTCTATGTTAGTAAAGGACAACCCGACTGCCTCCACCACCTTAAATTTAGGATTACCTTTTTGTTCATCCTCAGGAGCTAACCTAAATTGAAAAACCCAGCATGCTACTTTATATACTCCATCGCCACTCTTTAGTTATTAGTATAAGATTTACAGAAGCCCTCTCCCTTTTTTTTCTTTAACTTAAATTCGAAATAAAAATTCTATATTAATAAGGAATGATCAGTGTTGTCTGATTACTTTACTCGACGCTACCATTAAATTAACATTATCGGGATTTTTCAAAATATGAATATTTTCAAGAGTTTATCTTTTATATTTATTTTTAATACCATGTTCCAAAATATTTACATTTTCTATGTCGAAAGAATGTAACAAGTTTAAACTATGTGCTTTTAGCACGGATGTACTATTCATGGGTTCGTAAGCGATATTGATGTTCATATATTTGTTTTAGGTACCTCTCCGTTTATCCAATATAATATTTATCACAATCTTTACAATTTATTTTATATACTACTCCTGTTTTCAAACATTTATAATCCTTATCATTACAATTATTAAATCGTTTTCTAATATTATTATTGCTACTAAAGTAAACTTAAAACTTATGTTTTTTAAATGCACAATCTTATTATTTCGGGTAATCCTCTTACATATGGTAGTACCACGATTTTATTATTATTATCCCTCTTTTCCATTGCGACGAGTACGAATACTCGCGCAAAAATTACAATTGTTATATTGAGAACAATTCGGCGAGAAGCACTTGGCGCACGGGGAGAGAGAAAACAGAGAGCGCGAAGGTGCTCGAACGCTTGCTCTCTCTCTCTCTCTCTCTCTCTCTCTCTCTCTCTCTCTCTCTACGAACCGACACAAGCTCTACGGCCAGTATAGACCGCGCAATTGTAGGTTAGCGCGACGCGGTAAGGAGGGAGCACCGTAGCTTGACGGTGCGGCGCGGCACGGTAAGGAGGGAGCGCCGATACGCTTAGGCGCGGTGAGATGAAAGAGGAACGGTCTCGGAGTGGGGGACCGCTCGTCTATCAAACTTAAATAAGTAGCACCCTGGCTGTAAAATTCAGTGTGCCGCCAGCCTTGAAAGCGGCTTTACAAAGGGACCTGTCGTCGGCGCGATATCGAGCGATAAATCTCAGGCACACTCGACGCGCGCGAAATTTGCAATAAAAATCTGATATAAAGTCCAAGCGGGGACTAGGGCAAAAGAAAGAAAAATATAATTTTGTATTCTAAATTTTAATTTTTTATTAAAATTTAAGTCTAATAATTTTATTTTTTTCTTTTTTATGTATCTTATAGATTGAAACATCGGCAGCCAGGAATATAAGTGGTAGGGTGCCCCGTACCGACAACGGGATAGATTGTATTGTTTTATTGATAGTAATTTGAATTTATTTTTTGTTGTGATGGTAAAATTTATATAATAAATTTTCTCTTTAATGTTAAATTAAATATTGTCTTATAATAGAAGTAAAAAAACCCTATAAAAAATATTCCAATAAATACTAATATACTATCTTGCTCTGTCCTGCTGAGCGAGACTAAGAAGTATATTTGAATAATAAATAAGCTAAAAATAAAAAACAATAGGACAAGTATATTGTCCTTCTCTGGCGTGTTGAGCGAGAGCGAAAAGTATATTTGTCTGATTGATTGAGAAAGGCTACTACATCGATAGCAGCTTGGTGGCGTGCTGAGCGACCAAGGGGGCCTTGGCGTGCTGAGCCGAAGCCATGCTTTTCTAATGTGTAGCACGTTTAATTAATTGCCGCTGTACAAGGAAAACTGGTGGCGTGTTGGACGACCAGTGGCCCGGGCGTATTGAGCCAGAGCAGTGCTCATACAACGGGTACGAAAAATAGAGCAGATGTGTTGGGAGGTCCGTGAAAAGAACCTGGTGGCGCGCTGAGCGGACAGGGGCCGAGGAGTGTTGAGCCAGAGCTACGAATTAGCGGAAAATTTTGACACACACTGTTACATGGCGCCTGAACAGGCGATTTATTTTATTTTAGTAAAGATATTTTTGTTCTAAATAATTATATTGATACGGATTTTGGATTTGGTTTATCGATACACAAGTAGTTCGCGTCCCGAATTAAGCTTCCCAAAGAAGAAATAAGCCATTGTAAATTCATTATTAAAATTAATTATAACGATGGCGATATCGTGGATTTATAGGCTGCAGCGCGAAGAGCTTATAGCAGAATTAAAAGATTAAATCTAGATATCGACGAAAACGTACGGGATTTAAGGCAGCGCTTGGTAGCCTTTACAAAAGCAAATCCTGCGCATTTCACAAATAGGCCTGATGATCCTAACGATTATAATGAGCAGGCGGATATTACGGCAAATGAAGAAAAATTTGGTGATAGAAACACACATTTGACTACATCTCCAATGGCTGGCGTAAGCCATGCGTAAACTCGCAGCATAGAGATAGTAATATAGCAAATTGTGCTAAACAAAGAAAATAGTAGAAGTTTAGCGGCAAAAATAGCAGATGAGATGCGAAAGTGGAATTGCCACTTTCGCAGATCGGGATTACGTGTTATCAACGGCTTAACTGATGCGCAGCTATTACAATGTCTACCAGAATTGTTAAGAGGTGACGCGCAGAAATGGTTTAGAATCAGGGACGTCACAACATGTGAAGATTTACAAAATTTAATGAGAAAATTTTATTTAGCTCTGAACGAGCAGAGATAATTAGATAGATATATAATCGATCGAAATCAAAAATCCAAGGAACCGATTTTAGAGCATGCGAACGCACTATGTACTTTAATGAGAAGTCGCGGAGGTCGACAGATCGATAACCTATATGAAAATAAGCTGCCCGAACTGCAATTATACGTTACAAGATAAAATTTAGTTTCAGTAAGTGACTTAGTACGGAAAGTGAAAATCGTTCGCGGTAAACTAAACATAGTCGAAGGAGATCGAACTAAATCGATTTCTGATAGTCATCGTTCGTTCGTAAATCCACGCAATACAGTGATCGTGATTACGACGTCATAATGTGTGACAAAGACGAGAATTTTCCCGTGATTGTAAATGCCTAAAGTCGGGAAACGAAAATGCGTCCGGACCAGCACAGGCCCGGCCGACCAACATAATTTACGTTACTTTATAACAGTGAAAATTGGCTGACAAACGTATAAAGCATTAATTGACACTAGTTCAGTTAATTCCTTTATACGGCCGGACGTGGCGAACAATTGCATATATAAATGCAATTGAACTGCGGGCACAAAATCAAAAGCCGCCGTACTAGCGAACGGAACGTTAATATTCGAAATGAAAGGGATAAAAGCACAGCCAAAATAAAAAATTATTAGGTAAATCAAGAATTTTACGTAATGAGTAAATTAAGTAGTAAATTTATCCTATTTTAACGAAATTGGATATTGACGTTTTATTAAAAAGAAGAAAATTAAGAAATGGTAATATACTTGCAAATGAAATTTCACGTATTCATGATCAATCAGGACTACAAAAGTTAATAAAACAACAGAAAATTGATTTAGAAAATGTTATACATTCAGAAATGATAAAATTTAACTCTATTATCAATGAGGAAGTTGATAAAATGATACAAGAAGGCGTAATACGACCATCTAATAGCCCATGAAGTAGTCCTGTGGTGATCGCAAGGAAAAAAGATGGCAAACCTCGATTTTGTGTGGATTTTCGCTGCCTAAACATGATTTCGAAAAAAGATGCTTATCTTCTATCCGAAATTCAGACAATCCTTGATAAGTTGCAAGGTGCAAAAATATTGTCAACTATTGACCTAAAAAATGGCTATTGAGAAATTGATTTAACAGAAGAATTGAAGCCCCTTACGGCTTTTACAGTGCCAGGACGAGGCCTTTATGAATTCAATGAGATGCCTTTTGGTTTACATACCGCCCCAGCGATGTTTCAAAGACTGATAGATACAATTGTCACAGCCGATATGGCACCAAATGCATTTGCATATCTTGATGATATAATTATCGTCACCGAGACGTACAAGAAACATAAAGAAATGCTAAAAATAGTCTTAGAAAAATTGAGGGCCGACAAGTTAAAGCCAAATCCAGAGAATGCCAATTTGCAAGATCACAACTTACGTATCTAGGACACGTTGTTGACGCAGAAGGCATACGGACTAATCTAGAGAAAATAAAAGCAATTGCAGCAATACGACCACCAAAAAATCAAAAAGAAATGAAGAGATTTTTTGGAATGCTTTCGTAGTATAGATATTTTATTAAAGACTTGTCAAAAACAGCAGCACCGATAAGTATACTTTTAAAGAAGAAAATAGAATCGATATCGACGAAGGATCAATCAACCGTTTTTCAAGAGCTAAAAAAAACTTAACGGAAGCTCCTATTTTGGCATGTCCAAACTGGAACCTGTTTTGCATCCTGCAAACAGATGCGAGCTTACTGAGAGAGCGTCTGAGAGCCGTGCTAACGCAGATAGACGGCGATAAAGAATCCGTCATCGCATATGCTAGCTGCACACTAAATGCAGCAGAATTACTCCGTTACTGAGTTAGAATGTTTAACTCTGCAGTGGGGCATATGGAAAATGCGCCCATATCTAGAAGGGTATCCGTTTACGGTTGTAACGGACGATCCATCCTTAAAATGGTTGGAATAATTAGACAATTCATTGGGGAGATTAGCACGGTGAGCTCTAAAATTAGCTCAATGGGATTTCGATATACAATATCGCAAAGGGACGGAAAATAATTTGGCCAACATACTATCGCTAAATCCAGTCCAAATAAACGCGGTATCGAAAACGGAAAATAAATGGTACGATTGGATTTATAAATCCGTACTAGAAAATCCGAAAGATTTTCCGGATTACAGGATAGAAGATAATAGATGTATCGTCACATATTACACACGCTTGACTTTAACGAATCAAATGAAGCAAGCGAGTAGAAAATATGTATAAACAATTCTGAAAAACAGAGAATACTTAAAGCAACCCACGATCATCCCGCCGCAGGACATTTAGGAGTAGCTAAAACTTTAGCTAAGATAGCTAAAACAATTGAATTGTACTTTTGTCGACTGCCCATATACAAATTAATAAATATTTTTTATTGGTCTTAGAGTCCAATCAATTCAATCTAAAAATAAAATAAAAATAAAAATAAAAATAAAAAATAAAAATAAAAATAAATAAAAATAAAATAAAAATTAAAAATAAAAATTAAATTAAAAATTAAATTAAAATTATAATGACAGTCAGACTGTCCTTGTTTACATTCAGCCTCGTAGACTAATCTGAAAATAAAATATTAGCTGAAAAAATTCTTTGTTAGTAAAGTGCAGTCTGACTGTCCCCAACACCCTTACCTAATTGAAGTCTTGTCCAACGTTTCGAGCTCGCTACGGCTCCTCATCAGGGACTGATGAGCTAAAAGATAGCTAAAAGATAACTAAAGATATGAGCCATATGATAGCTAAAAGCTACTATTGGCCCGACATTTTCCGTGAAGCCACACGGCATGTGCGCACGTGTATAAACTGCGAGAAACAGAAACCACAGCAGTTAGCGCCGGCGGGAAAAATGCACGTAACAAATGTTGAAGAACCCTGGGAGATGGTCTCCGTTGATTTAGTGGGGCCTCTCCCACGATCAAGTAACGAATAAACAATGCTTCCAGTAATGCAGGATCGATTAACAAAATGGATCAAACTGCGCGCATTACGAAATGCAACGGGTGTCGCCATAGGTCGAGCAATCCAGGAACAAGTTATATTAAGTTTTGGATGCCCGCGCATAATTGTAAGTGATAACGGTAGGCAATTCATTTCGAATGAGTTTCACGAAATATTAAAAATTCGAAAATTATACATCGACCTACACCACCGTATTCACCTCAGAGCAATTCTGTTGAACGGGTAAATCGCACTATAAAAACAATGATTAAACAGTATATAGATAAATCTTAAAAAACATGGGATAATTATCTACACGAAATTTCTTTTGCGTATAACACAACCATGCATGATACGCCAGCTTACTTAAATTTCGGAACAGAGCTAAGCGCACCACGTAACCTGAATCAAGAAGAAGGAAGACGATCAAGATCGAAAACAGAAGAAAGGATAAAAAATATCCCAAAAGCGCTGGAGCTTGTAAGAATAAAAACGGCACTATCTTTCTTACAACAGAGAAAGTATTATGATTTACATAGACATGATTGGCAGCCACATGTTGGTGAACAAATATTGGAGTGCCAACACGTGCTTTCAAACAAAGCAAATCAACTTAGCGCAAAGTTTTGTGAGAAATTTGGCGGCCCATATAAAATTTTAGGAAAAGTTTCTCCGGTTATGTTCAAGCTTAAAGGGACCGATAATAAAATTACGGAAAAAATCCATATTAAGGATTTCAAAAAATATATTAGTTTCAGTTAAAAAAAAAATAAGAATAGATAACTATAGTAGAAACAGTAATTTCTACAAAATAAATTACGTAAATATGTAAATTATATAAAATAATTATTTATACGAGAGTAGATTTATAAGAATATAGTTATATACGTTTAAATAGTATCTAAGTTAAATTAACTACTTGTAAATATTAAATTTTTGTATAAACTAGTCTATAATTATAAGTACCGTGAAATACAAATGAATATAATAGATTTTCTGTATATTCTAACGATATGTATATGTATATGTAACGGTATATAATTTTAAAAATGCGTTGAACAAAATCGAGAGAGAGGGGAGCAATTATTTTCTTGCGCATTAGAATATACACCAATCTCGTGATGGAAAACGCACGAGAACGGGTCACGCACGTTACAAACGCACGTCACGAAAACGAGTCGAGTGAATTAGACAACATTCCTTATTAATATAGAATTTGTATTTCAAATTTAAGTTAATGAAAAAAAAAGGGGGAGTCCTATAAATGTTATATTAATAAATTTAGAGTGGGGATTGGGTGTATAAAGTAGAATGCTGGGTTTTTTAATTTAGTTTAGTTCCAGAGGATGAACCGTAGCGGTTCGAAACATCGGAAATGAAGGTGATCCTAAATTTAAAGTAGTGGGGGCAGTTAGGTTGCCCTTTACTCACATAGAATAAGTACTTTTATTATTTTTTATTTTCATTTTACTTATTATTGTATATTTATTTTTAACTTATTATTATTTTTATTTTATTTTTATTTTTAATTTTCTGATATAATTTATTGTAGTAATAAGATTTATTTCAGATTCTGCGGGGGTGATCATAAACAAGGACAGTCTGACTGTCATTATTTTAGCTAATATATAATATTACAAAGACTGTAAAACCGATAAAAATATTTATTAATTTAATTCAGAACAGTCGACATAAGTATAATTTTTAATTTTAATTGATAATAAATTATAATAATATATTAATAATCCAGGAAAGGATGGAACAACTTCCAGGTACAGACGGTTTCGATAAAATTCTTATTATAAATAAAAAATAATAGAAAAGCAAATTATTTAATTAACCTTTGTAACGTTCCTTTTCCTTCCGCTTTAATTTTATTGGAATTCTCTGAGGTTTTCAGGACATGTGATTCGGATGGAGGAACGTATCAGGACAAGTTTTCGGGTGAATGATTTGATACTCGTTATGTTTAAAAAAAATAACAATATATATTTTCCTATAAATTATACAATAAAATAAAAATAAAATAAAATAGTAATAAATTTATAAAAAAAATAAGAAATAACTTCTACTCTATTGGCATCTCGGTGTAGATACGCTGCAACATAAAAAAAATAACGATTTATAAATTAATTATTAGCGCTGGCATTTTATTTTATTTTCTGTCTACTTATTAATTGGCTTATCTAAATTTCTACGAATTCAGACGGCCTTGACCCAGTGATTGCTCGCTTTGTTTACTCTATTTACTTAAACGGTTTATAGAAGCGGTCCGTCTATTTACACGGACTTTCTTTCGCAATATCGGAATAAATCTTTATTCTCTCTTTTATATCACGCTAAGGTGCGCCTTAGCTAGTGATATATAAGAGTTCGGTATTCTACTCAGGAATAAGTATTTCTCTTTCCTTAGTAAGACTCCGTTTTCCTTTTGATTTATTTTACAGCATTTACTACTTATATTTATAATATTAGTCGATCAACGTTATGATGACTTGCAGATTTTCGATCGCCGGTCGGTCTGGCATTAATCCGAGGTACGCCTCGTGATTAATAGCCGTCTGGTAATTTAATTCGACGAAAAGGAGCGCCTTTTCCCCGAATTAAATTAGGTCGGTTTTAATTTTGTCTCCCGGCGGTTTTTTTGGATTATTTCCTATGTGAAAAAGAATTACTTTATCAGAACTCGGGAGCGCCCGTTCTTCTGAGTCGGTAATTTTTAACTATTTTCTTACAAGTAAAGGGGTTTTTCCTTTGGCCTCGAGAAAGAGTTTTTTTTCATCTAGGAAAAAACACAGAATATTACCGGTCGGTAGATGACAGTTCTCTTCGTCACTCGGGAGGTATCCTTCCTCGACGAGTGCCGAAAACGAACCGTGCTCTTTGCAAAATTTAGCGTACTTTTATACACGGAAAACGTACGTTACAAAAATCTGATTGGTTATTATTTATTTAAAAATACGGTAATATTGTTCCTATTGGTTAAATTATTTTATTCTATTTATTCTATTCTATGTTGTGTTAGTTTGTTTATTTATAGTAATCATTTCGTGTATATGTCTGCCTATTTATTATGATCTTACATTTATAATAACTCTTATCACGGTAATAAGTTAATTTATCCTACTCTTTTTCCGGTTACACCTTATTTAAAAAAATTTTTATATTTATTAAATTCAATAAAATTATAATGATCACCCGCGTTACACTTGCGCACGTTTTCCCTTCATTTAGGGTGCGAGAGAGGTGATTACTATACTTATTATCAAGTATTGGTGACTAGAACGCCACCTTACGCCTCTCGGGAGGAACTAACAATCAATTCCTGCACGCGCTTATCACTCTCATTAAATACTAACTCATAGTATTTTCTCTGAATATCTCTCTCGCTCTCTTTCTCTCTCTCTCTCTCTCTCTCTCTCTCTCTCACGCACTACTATATCGCGATATTTTAAATATTTATAATACAAATATACGATATTGTTTGTAATTTAACACCTGATTAAATTTTATATATAAAAGTGAAGAAACTCAACCAACCTTCAATTAACGACGCTGCAAAATATCGACCCGACGATGTAAAGTGAAATTTGTTCAACACCACAAATACTAGGTCGTTAATTCCGTGGAGACAAGCTCGATTTTTAGAAATATAAATTTATTCAAAGATTAAAAATTTATTCAAAGACCTCAAGATAATAATAATGATTACTTGTTTTCGTTAATAAAAGAAGTGAAAATAAAGCAAGGAAAAGGTGTCTTTTTTCTGGTATTTTCGAAAATGTATTAACTATATTATGTTAATATTTTTCATACTACATCTATACCTCTCTCTCTCTCTCCCAACTTTTCTATTTTTCCCTCCAATTTTATTTTCCTACATACATAGAAAAAAACTTCTATATGTGTTACAAGATATATATATACAATATATATATATATATATATATATATATATATATATATATATATATATCTAAGAAATTTCAGAAATTATTTTCTTTAATTTTTCAAAACATGGAATACTTTTTTATTTCCGATATTTTACATTTTTTATTATATTATGATACAATTTTTAAAGGCTTTTAATTTTTTATAGCAGTCACTAGCGTTCAGGGATTTTCACAGCGCCATCTTTTCACTGAGTGATACTACTAAGCTGTGATGTGACCCAATTTTTGCTGGGATAATCGTCTATATTCGTTGGCACTGATTCATGATTACTTCGGTTTGTTATTTCAGTTATTTCTGTTTTATGATTCTTTGATTATATTTTGTTATATTTATTGTTTTGCGTGAAGAATGGAGTTACAAGGAAATAAAAAACGAAAACTGTACTTTTTAAACAAAGGAAATGAACAGAAAAAAACAAGACATCTAATTTTAAAACCTGGAATGAAAGGATTTTTTTGTACGTGTAATTTTCGTGAAAAAGATTGTGTAAAAGAAGCGTATAATTTATTAAATGTATATGCCGAAAAAATATATATCTCCCGTGAGTTAAAAGTATGTAGTATTGATTAGACTTACATCACGGTTATTAATTAAATTAACGGTGGTATAAGTATAATCATTATTCAATAACATTTTTTGATATACTTTTGATTTAAGTTAATATGTATTTCTTAAAGATCTCTATTAAATTTTTAAGAAATCATAACTATTGCATTTGAAAAAAGAATAATTACGTTTTAGATAGAATCCAAAAGAATATTTGATATTAAAAATTGTTTTTCCAGAACAAATAATACCACATAATAAATAATACAACTGGTTGGTATAGGTGTATAATTCTGTTTAAAAATATAATAAAGCAGACATTTAATAAAAATCTATATAAATATATTTATATAAAATCTTAAAATAATTGAATCAGAATATTTGAATTTACATTATCCATATTTATACATAATAATTCATTTATCTATAACCTGAAAGTAAATTTATAATTTCTTACATCATAATTGATAATATAAATTTATAACTGTCTAAAAACTCAAAATAAATTTTATTGATTTAACCAAGAAAGAAAATACTGAACAAAATAAAACATCAGATGAAGAAGATATTTCAAATGCTTTAATAAACGAAATCAATGAATTAAAAGCAGAGGCAGTTACTCCAATGCAAAAAAAATTTCAAGTAGTATTTTTTCCTTCATCAATTTCTTTTTTCATAAAATAAAGTTTTAATTCAGTTTTTTAATAGGTTGTTGATACTGGAGTAGACAATATTATATTTATTCAGAGCACAATTCCTGATAATTTAAAGTTATTGACAGCCATTGTTAAAGATCTTAATGAAACAAAAAAACAGAAGACTAGATATTTATTACGAATGTTACCAATTTTATTATCTTGTAAAGCTAATTTAGATGACATAAGGGTAAAGTCAGAAACTCTCTTTGACGAGTACTTCAAACAACAACCAAAAACATTTTGTATTATCTTTAAGTAAGTATAATTGTTTAAGAGTTTAGTCATTCATATATAGTTATATACATTTTTAGTCGACACAGGAATAACAATTTAGATCGTTCTCAAGTAATTGAGGTATTAGCACAGATTATTTCAAAAAAAAATCCAGCAAATAAAGCAAATTTAAAAGATCCAGATATTGCTGTTGTAGTTGAAGTTATAAGAGCAATATGTCTCATTTCTATTGCTCCACAATACTTTGTTTTCAAGAAATATAACCTTTTAGAAATATGTAATAAAAAATCTTAAAATAGTATGAAGAAATATTTTATTTTATCTAAAATTGATATTTTCTACTAACAGTAACTTAAATTCGGACCAAAATAATGTATAAACACAAAGCTAATAAATTATATAAAATAGCAATAATTGTTTCATTAAATAGATTTTTTATAAACAATAGCTTGAATAAATTATTCGTAATCTCAATAATTGCTTAATTTAAGATAAATTCTTTTAGAAAAAATCTTGCCAATACTTATTTTTATTATTGTGCATGTACATGTACATAGAAATAAGAAGTCACAGATTACCATCAGATTAATAATCAAAAAATATTTTATTATACTAATTTTTCATAATGTCTATTGAACAAGAAATCTTCCCTGTCAGCTAGCCATTTTGATTTTGACGTACTTCCATGTAATCTCATTTAATCTCAGGCATTTGTACGCTCATGTTAGCATAAGTTAATAAAGTATCCTCATAATAAGAAATTTGTTCTACTTCGTCGAAACAAGAATAATTTATTACATAACAAGGAACAAAAGGTAAACTTTTTAAAATTGGTGCATATTACTCTTGACATTATTGCATATGTGTAGAATATATATAATTGTTGAAAAATAAGTTTGAAAAATGAGGAAAAGAGACAAGAACACCTTATAACTTTTATGGTGGTTGTGTCTATAAATTACTTAAAAAGAATACTAAGAGCATTGCATTATGTTCAATATGTGAATAATAGTAAATTATATATATTAAAATAAGCATTTTTCGAACAGAGTATAGTTGTATCAAATTACCCAACTTGGAAAATGCCTTTGATGCCGTGTGCCATATGCTAATTTGTCCTACGAACGGCGCTTTCTCTATTTCAAAGGGGTACATAAAAAAATTGGAAATGGCATAAAAAACAAAAATAAAAATTAACTTAATATTATAAGATGAATTGCTAAAATAAAATCAAAACTTAAAACTAATTTAAAAAAAAAATGTACAAGGCTTATTGCGAGAATGATATATTATAGCAATATTCCTATGATATTACTCTAAAATTTCCATATTTGTATAATATTGCTGCTATATTTTTAAAACTTTTAAAAACAATTTTTTATTATTATACCTGTTTTACAGAATGTTTACAGGGTTCTTATATTTTACTATTGCTATTTTGAAGATTCCATTTATTGATAACGTATGATCTGATACATATTAGATAATTAGATAACTTCTTTATAAGTAGATAGGTTATAGGTATACTAGCACATGCTCATTCTGGTACACCCCTCACTCCTCGAAATTCTGCTAGAACGTAGAACTACATATCCCAATGAACAATATGCGATTATGTAAGATTAATCAATAATAAAATTGAACCAACATCATTGGAATCGACATTCCAAAACCGACGTGGGGAAGTGATGGACGCGATTCCGTTCGGTGTCGTGTACCTACAGTGCGTAGAGGTTGCGACAGTAACTGTTTGACAACGCATATCGGGGAAAAATGCGGACAATAAATTATCTGCGAGGAGTGATTTGTACTGTTAATGAAAAGTGATTGTTAATTAACACCCGCTGGTGTTTTACATGAGTCGTAGATTATTTTTTTTCGCTGGCTCTATATAAATCAAAGTTCTATGTATCCATTTTACTATTTTGTTTTTGTATCCTAATTCTACTAATGAGTAAATCTATCAATGCTAATGCTAACGTTATTATCTATAACTAACCTGCTTATTACTAATTATTAATATAACTAATTATTACTCTACCGAAACTATTGTTACAACTTAATTAAACTATTCTAATTCTATTCTATATATCCTACGTTTGAATATCCCTGGCCTACACTCTTCTCCTGATGTTATTGCGGTAGTTTTACGTCTTTCCGGACGCTCCTTTTCTATCTCTTCTCCTGATGTTATTGCGATAGTTTTACGTCTTTCCGGACACTACTCTTCTATTACCTCTACTGATGTTGATGTAGTTTTACGTCTTTCCCGACGGGTGCGCTCTTACTTTTAATGCCTTTCTTACTTCTCCGTGGTTTTCTACATCATTAGCGATAGTAATTGAGGGGGGGGGGGAATCATCGTACTGCCGCTGTACGGGTTGTTCTTGAGATGTGTGGGACTGAGAAGCTTTCGTATCCTGGATTTTCTAACTCGGACACGTCAATGTCTATCAAGGACGCTTGGTCGACAGCTTGCACACGTGTCGCACTTCCAAGCTCCTCTACGACCTTCTGTGTCGAGTCCGGGCTGAACTCTATGAGATCGGGTTGTCTTAGGTCTTCTAACGTTTGCGCTACTTCGATTACGAGCTCCATGTGCGCTTGCATCGGGGAGCTCGGACGTGCTTGCACATGCCGTGCTTTTACGTCGTTTGGCGCTTTTCCTCAAGCTTTTCCTTGTCAAAGCTATGTTGAAGAAGAATCTGTTTTCCTCGTCATAAGTTTTGAGTTTCGGATGGGTGTTTGTGACATCCTTCGCCTCGGGGCATTGATTGTCGCTGTTTCCAGCGCGTGGAGTGGAGTCGTGTCATGAGGGGTGTCAAGGTCGACTCCAAGATCCTCTACCCTCATGCGTTGCCCGGCTCTCTACTTGGGCCGCATCGTGAACAGTTTTTTGTTGTTACATTCTTTTCGCCGTAGTTGTAACAAAACTAGCGCTTCTTATCGGAGTACCTATCAACCCAGTGTCATGATTGTTTGCAGGTCCAGCAAGGTCTCGTGTCTTCACCTTACTGTCTGCTTTCATTGCTCCGATTGCGTCGTCGAACGGTAACCGCTGTACTCGCGTCTATAATCGACACGTCCAACTGGTGATCGTCGTCTATTGCGGTATCTTTGGCCATTCTCTTTTCGATATTTGTAGTTCTTCCAGGTGTCGTTGCGTCTTGGCGATTGATAGTCGCGATCGGGCGTTTCTTCTCGATGCTGTCGATCTTGGCCGTGGAAATCACGCTTCCTAGTTCGGGTATTTGGGATCTGAGAACGATTGGTATCTATTGCGTGAGGGTGATGGGGATTGGTATCGCGGTGATGGTGGGGGATTACGAAATCTAGGTGGGGTGTTTTTTCTTTCGTCCATTAGTCTTGGCGACGGACACCTGGTGTTTCTAGGTTCTGAACTGCGGTTCCTCCTTGGTTCTTCATGGCCATCGCGTTACCATGATTTGTTGTTTTTACGTTTAGCTGGTGTTGACGCTGAGGGTTCTGTTTTTGTCACCGTCTTTTTTGTTACTAGTGACTTGTCGTATTCAATGGCTGAAACCCGGGCCCGCTTGCTCATTCTCTCGGATGGTGAGCAAGCTGCCGTGCTTACCATGCAATCTTCTGCAGGTGGCGGTTCTTTATAGCGTCGTCTACGTTCTTTCATTAACTTGATCTGCTATCTCAATAGTTGTAGTTCGTCGATCGACTTAAAATCTTGCCTATCGATTTTATCTATATACGACGGGAACAGGTTTCGGTATATCCTATCGAGTTGTTGTTCCTCGGTTAGCGCCGGTGCTATTTTATCGATTGGAACACGCGTGCCTCTAGATAGGAACCGATAGGTTTTTTCGAACCTTGTGTTCTGTCGCGCAGCTCTTCCTCTAGCCGCAGAGAGTAATCGATTGGCTAGAATGCATGGCGTCAAGCTGCCTTGATTTCGTTCAATGAGCGACAATTCTTATAAAGGGGCCTGGACCATATTCGTGCTGATCCGTTTAGAATCCCCGTTATTAACTTTTGTATATCTGTTGCAGGAATATCTAGGCTATTCATTGTGTCTTTCAGCCGTTCAAAGAACTCCTCGCGTCCTGTCGAGGGGCACCTGTAATCTGTACGCGCCACTGCCGTAACAGTTGTCCGGTGCCGGTTTCTTTGAGGTATGTGTTTTCGAATAATCGATTCGGAGTTGTTTGTCTGGATTCTGAGGGCGCTGGTGGTTTTTCTGGCGCTGAGGTTGGTAAGCCCGAGTACGCTGTCGGGTACAGCTGGAGCATTGCCGAGTATGGAAATGGCTACATGCCGGGAACGTACGGCCAGCTGTTTGCCATAGCTGGAGGTATCTCCATGTTTCCAGCCAGGTTCATGCTATGACCAGGTGGTAGTGTCTACGGTCCATGGAAATATCCTAATCCCGTGGTTGTTGGTAGTGAGGTGGTCCCTGTGGCATCGTAGGAGCTGTATGGAATCGTCCCGTCGGGTTCTGATGTCCTTTTTTGGTGTTTAGATGTGTTGATGAGCCGACAAGTGTCTGCGGTGAGTGACCTGCCTCAAGGGCTGTCGAGATCAAGACATCCGAGATCTCCATGATGTCGGGATGATACGGTTCCGGCCTTCCATCATGCTCTTGAAAGGCGTCAGCCATCTGTTACTTATCCATTTTAAAAAGTCAAGTGAAGTATGCAGCTACTTTCTTTACAATCAAGGAGTTCCTTTCTAAGTTCTTGAAGATCTGCCCTAGTACGTTTTTTTCTGTCACTTCTCTGATTACTCGTCTATACATCTTAAAGTTCTACTGTATTTATTTTTTAAGTATTTGAATTTTTCGTATATTGTTTATTAGCAATAGTCGTAGTATTGTTTATTTATTCGGTGTTATCGGTGAGTTTCCTATTTTCAGTACATGGTGTTACAGCAATCTATCAGTTCTGTAGGTCTTCTCCTCAAGAAAAAGAAGTTCATTATTTATTGTTTATTGATAAAAAAAGAAAAATTTTCTAAATGGTATATATTTCCTTCTTATTCATTTATTTACACTGTAACATGTATAGGTTACCTTATCCTATACATGTTAGTTACTATTTCTAATGATGAAAAAAGGAGGGAAAAGGGGAAAGAGAGAGAGAGAGAGAGAGAATGAAAATGAATTATTAATATTATATATGATTTATACCAATATTTTATATGATTTATATTAATTGTATGATTTGTTATCAATCATTAATTAGGTTAGTTAATTAATAATTGATAATATTTATTAATAACAGTGCTGTGGTTATTCGTACGCCACTATTCTTGTATGAACAAAAGGAAACATGAATTGGTTGAATTTAAACTTGTCTGCTTTAAAATCTTAATATTCTTCAAGTCGTTATTTTAATTAGTTTACATTATTTTTGTTGTTGTTATTATTGGTATTTAAAAAAGAATCTCTGTGGTATTTCTACGAACAGCTGCTGGTGAATATTTATTGATAATATTATATTTGTAAAAGCAATTGTTTATGTTGAATTTATTGTTACTATTGTTTATTTATATTTTAATTTTTATTTATTTAGATTTTATTTTATTTCTATTTTAATTGTTTATTCATGCCATTAGTATGGCTTTATGCCTTTGGATTGATATTGCTTGTATCCTTTGTACTAGAAATATTTCATAATGCTATTGTACAAGGTAGTTAATATTCCTTATTTCAACTATCTCTTCACTTTACATCAATTATTAATAATATTAATGTTGCTAATTCAGTGATATTCTACCGTCTGTTGGTGGTTGGTTTATGGTGTGTACGTTATAATATGTTATAACGTATTATATTCTCTTTTGATGTTATTATCCTTGTTTAGCATATATTAATTACAGTGATGTACTTTTTAAAGTACTTAACATTACCTACTATTTATAAATTATGTATAGTAATATATTATTTATATTAATTAATATTATGGCTTATTTTAATTATGTTAATATAATTTAGCTGTGCAGCTTTTATGATGTATTATTGTTGTCTTTAATTGAAATTTTATTTATAATTATAATTATTAATTATAATTTATTGTAATAATTAATCAAGTTGTTATTCTTGTTGTTTGTCCATGTCCAGTTGTACTTGTTTTATGTTAAAAGTTCGTACACAATTTACACTTTACAAAAGATGATTTTATGTATATGAGGTTATTATACGGTATATATACTATATACCATATATTGTATTATTGATAATTATTAGATTTGATGTATGTCATACCATAAGATAATATGCGTACGATATAACATATATTCTAAATGGTCTATTATATATTTATCCTGTGTGATGTAACTTCAAATTTTTCACACTCAGTACTTCACTTGTATGTGATAGGCTGCTTTCTTACATGTTGGTTATATACACTTTGTCATCAATAAGTTCAATATTTGCTAAATATCTGTCCAACAATTGGAAATAATGTTCAGCTATTCATATATCTCTTTCTTTTTTTTAAATATTTAATAAATATTAACTGTGAAAATTATGTGTTTCAAATTATATAGTGATACAAAAATATATAATAATATGAATTACATAATAATCTATATGTGGTAGTCTATAGTAATATAACGCTGATATGAGATCTAGTTATATAATCCTATAATTGTGTGCTGGCTCGTCACTTGTGTATTGATTGATATTTATTTATTTATTTACCTATTTATTTATTAATATATATATATATATATATATATATATATATATATATATATTTATTTATTTACCTATTTATTTATTAATATATATATTTATTTATTTATATATTTATTGTATTAGTATTGTTGCTCGTCAAAGTTTATTGTGCTTGTTACCGTTGCAGTTATTTAGTTTGTAGTTGATTTAATGTTAAGGATTCTGCAAAGATTCAGTTGCTTTCAAGTTACTTAATATTTGGAATTTCATGATTTATGAAAAATCTGTTTAATTAACATTGTTATTAATAATGCACATCCAGTTAGAATTTATATAATTCAGGTAGTTATCTTCCTCTTATTACAACTACTTGTCTCAGATAACTACTCCATCGATTATGTTAAGTTTTGAGGTTAGTTGTCAAACATAGCACTTGTCTTAAATAGTTGTATTATTTAAGAAATAGTATCTCCTGTAATTTTTGTAATCTTAATATGTATTGATTATTATCTTCAGTACCTGTTCGTACTAAGTGAAGAGAGAAGGAATCTATATGTTATAATGATAAAGCTGAGAAAAAGTTTATCTGTTTATAATAATTATTAAAAGTTACCGATAAAATGTTTTTAATCTTCTTATTGCACGAATTGACTTGTCATATCTTATTAATCTATATCACACGTTTTCCTTTAATTGAAAAAGATAATATTGTTAAGTTTTTCATGTCCTCTTGATAAAATTTTATGATAATGTTGATATTATTTATTTAAGTTTATTTATTCGTTAATATTTATATCGTTTACTCTGCTTGTTAATTTTATATATCTATTTTTCTTATCTCTCCCCTCAGTGTGCAAGTAGTTTCCAAATATATGAGAGTCCTCGCTCAGAATGATCACCTTCAGCTTTATTTATTCATAAATTATTAATAATTATTTAATAATGCTGAACTTATTTTCCATAAATACACATTATTTCACTATTTATATGAGCTTTACAGATTTTGTAAATTCCCATTATTTCCTACCTTTCTGCTGTTTTCAATTTTCTGTACTTGTCAGCATATGATGTACAGGTTACGTACAGATCATTGTACTATTATAAGTGCGATAATAACTTTATCAATTTTACTTCACCTTCATTATCACTCCTCGACGAGGCTACTTTTATTATGGCTTCTGTGTACGGACAAATTGCTAAAAGGGACAAAAAACTTCCAATCCAATTGTTTACAAGACTGGTTTTGTTTAAATGCGAGGGGTACTTTTTAGCAACATGATATTTTTCTCAAAATTATTATTTTTCAACCGATCAGGCTGAAAAAATTTTCCACAATTGCTGGTATTCAAATCTATTGCCTTTTACAGCACTTGAAAAAGTTGATTCTTTCCAGATCAAAATCACTTTTCAAAATCTATAACGCTGGACAAACAGAGGCTGATTATAACATATGGTGGTGAGGGAGCTGGGACTGGAACGTGTTATTATGTTGTAATAGCTACAAGTAATTTTAGAGGAAATTACTCCTCTCAAGGGACCTGAACATTAAGGGGCGAGCAAAGTGTATGTCTGGATGAATATATTAATAATATTATAATGTTAGGTTGTCAAATATCTCCCTTGCGCCTTTTTGTCTTATGAATTTCGCGGCTATGTACAAAGCGCTACAGAGCTCGTATTGTCAAAAGGTTTGTGTATCTCCGTTCATGAGTACGCCTATCCCTTTTTTTCCTTTTCTTCTCTTTGCACTATCCGCCCTTGTGTCGTTTTGATTTCTCCGTTGCAAGCCGACGGAGCCTCCCTACCCCCAGCAAGATAATCCAGGTGAGTAGGTGAGGAAGATTTTTTATTGGGTGTGCGCGCGAACATATATACATGAGCATAAGATAAAACTATACCATTATAGTTTATCGTACTATGTACCTTATATATATATATATATATATATATATATATATATATATATATATATATATATATATATATATTAGGTCGTCTAATATCCCCTTCCACCTTTTTGTCTTATGAATTTCGCGGCTATGTACAAAGCGCTGCAGAGCTCGTATCTGGCAATGCTCTACATCGTTTGAAAAGTCTTGACATAACGTACACAACGACGCTATGCATGATTAGTTTGGATATTGCGTTCAAAAGTTATAGACGTGTAAACGTGGAGTTCACTAACGCCGAAATTCGCGCTATTTTAAAGTTTTCGTTCGTCACAGGCAAATTCGCTAGAGAAACGTTCCGTGAAATTAATGGTATTTTGGTGGATGGCACGCTATCACTTTGAACCGCAGAAGAATGGTTTCGACGATTCAGAGCCAGTGAAAACGACACCATGGATAAGCCAGCCGGCGAAAGACCTGTAACGACGAATTCAGATCAAATCATGGAATTTATCTAGTTAGAGCTGCATGTGGCATCTCGTAATATCGCCCAGGAGATCAGAGTTAGTCACCAAACCATTTTAAACTATCTGCAGAAGGCTGGATACAAAAAAAGCTTGATCTTTTGGTTCCGCATGATTTGACGCAAATAAACCTTCTGAACCGAATCAACGCTTGTGATGTGCTGCCGAAACGGAATGAACTCGACCCATTTTTGAAGCGGATTGTGACTGGCTGGATTGTGATCAAGCGAAAACGGTCGTGGTCCAAGGCCGGTGGACCGTCCAAAACAGTGGCCAAGCCGGGATTGACAGCCAGGAAGGTTTTGCTGTATGTTTGGTGGGATTGGAAGGGAATCATCCACTATGAGTTGCTCTCATATGGCCACACGCTTAATTCTACCATCTACTGTGAACAACTGGACCGCTTGAAGCAGGCTATCGATCAGCAGCGTCCACAATTGGCAAACAAGAAGGCTATAGTGTTCCACCAGGACAACGCCAGACGATACACTTGGTTGATGACTCGTCAGAAGCTACAGGAGTTCGGATGGGATGTTTTATCGCATCCACCATATAGCCCGGACATAGCGCCAAATGAGTACCACCTGTTCCTGCCTATGTCGAACGCCCCTGGTGGTGTAAAGTTGGACTCAAAAGAGGCTTGTGAAAAGTGGCTGTCCAAGTTCTTCGTAAATAAGGAGAGGTTTCTACGAGAGGGGTATTATGAAGTTGCCATCTAGATGGAAACAAATTATCGAACAAAACGGCGCATATAAATTAATTATAGCTTAAACACACTAGTGTTTATGAATTTTACATGAGACAAAATAATTTAATGATCATATAATCTATTTACATTTAAAATGTATCTATTCTATGGGGGATACGTTATACAAGTATTTTAATTATTTATAACAATTGTAAATTTATAGACAACATAAGGGACCTAAAGGGGGGCATTCATTTGCCATCAGCTTGGCTGTTGCTATTGCGCACGTTGGTGTGCACACTCTCAAAATGGCTGCTATACCACATGCACGTGCGGCTATTTGCCTGCTGCTATCTTTTTGCGCTTTGCAAGATTTTACAAATGTTTTACTCGGGGGAAAAGGATTTTTACGTTCATACCGTATATATATACATTCGTCGCGGACTCCACGCTTTGAGTGCCATTTATAACCGCTTAAATGCAGCTATTATTATCTTCCGTTGAAGCATACGTTTGTGCGTATGTGTGTGTGTGTGTTCACACATTCGTATGTGTATGTGTGTGTGTATATGTATGTGAGCGTTCACCACAACGCACACGCTGGACTCGCCGGCTGATGAAAAGAGGAATGGAGGAAACGAACAGGAGAAATACGGTGTTCAATAAATAACCAAGTATTCTGTAATAGTTAACATAATGTTTATTAGCACACAGATGTTCATATATTACAAGGGAGTACTGTGGCTCGTACGCCAATCACTCCTGGCAGGTTCCGCGATCTCGATACGCGATCGTTACTGGGAACGATAGGAGGGGAACACGGTACTCGGGAAGGAGATACATACAGATACGAAGGACACGGTTTTAAAAATACTTAAAAATAGAACAGGCTACTTGCCGGTGCTCAACGCTGGGCTGTCCTCTCTCACGGTGATACGTTAGCAGCGTCCTCATCGCGACTCAGTCCTCTCTCTCTCTCTCTCTCTCTTGCTCGCTCATACATTTGGTCGCTCGGCGTCCTCGATGTTCTGGACGCGGGCGCGTCTCACAGACGGGTCGCTGGATGTTGGAAGGCAAAGACGGCAGTCGCCTAGCCTAGGCGAAGTTCTTAGCTTCGAGAGTGCCTGTCTAACCTGTTCGATCGCTGAGTTTCTGATCTCTTCGAAGGCCAAGACTAGAAGAAGCGTCTCCATTCCTTGATAGTCGGAACGAGAAGAAGGAACCTGCTCGTTCCTTTTCGGTTCTTCTTCATACTCCTTCCCCCGTGCGCACACTCTCACGGTTCCCGAGTGCGAAATTCGCAATCTGCCGCGAACACCGGTGGTTTTATACGAATGCCTAGGCGCGACCGCCAAATCGGCGGTTACTATATATATATATGATATTCACCAACCTGTATAGCCATATAGCTATGTAGTCGCAATGCACCAGCCGTGCGCTTTCAATGCTGACAGGCCGATGTGCTGGTGCGCGTATTAAGCGAAACAACCAATTTTTACAAAAGATGCGTAGTGTCTATCTATTATGATACCGTGCGGGCGATCATATCCTGATTTGCGCTATTTGCGTACTAGTCTGAATTCCTACTCAGCCACGTTCTTTGGAAGCAGCGGTACGTTGAAAATCCCGATAAACGGGAGACGAAATCGATGAATCATCAAAAATTCCATGTATACATTTATATACACGATACAGAAAGGAAAGAAAACTATATGTCGACGTAACAATTTATCTGATACATTTGATACAGGGAACAATAATGCAGTGTACGACCTTATTAAATTTCTGGAAATATAAGCAGCTGGGCTTCGTACTTGCGGAAGGCAAGCAAAAAAAAAATATTTGGTTTCTTTTCTCTATTATTAAGTGTTCACGTGCTTTTTAAGAGCTGGTGTGATTGCAAGTGTGAGAGTTCCATACAAGTAATTTTTTTTCGTGTATATTATAAAAAAATACTATTAAAAATTTTTTTTATCCAATTATGTGCGTAAAATACAGATAGGTGCACTTAAGCACATATAGCTGCCGCCGTATATATACATATGAATAGTATGAAGGCCAGATCGCAGAATGTCCGTACAAGAACAGTCACAGGTAAGGCCCAAACAAGAGGTAGAAGATGGGGAGCTCTTCTGGAGGTAAGAGAAGTTGATGAAACGATCGAGCTCAGAGCAGACGGTGTTTTAGATGAGCCACCGTTTTTGCTGATGGCTTCTAGGTGGGTAGACGTTTGTGAAATCAACTCAGCAGATCGCCGAAGCAGCATGAAACAAAGCGTTTCACTGACCCGGTTCTTTGTCGAGCAGAAGTGCGTCGATTCAAACGTATTGACAAATGCTAGCGCTAATTTGGACATGACTATAGCGCGTCGATTTTCGCTTGTAAGTGGAATTATACTCATTCGCCAAACAGTTGAACGAACTGTCACTAAAAAAGCGCCGCAACTGAAGCAAGTTCAGAAAATCAAAATATATCTGACTTGTGTACGCATTATACACAGTTGCGTAGAAAGAAATATACGCAATAACAATATACGCAATAACAATGAAAATAAAATAATAACAATAAAAAAAAATATAAAAAACATAACATATTACAAGTAAAAGTGGGCAAAGGAGCCCGAGCTGCTGATAGTAGTCGCGTCCCCGTAGTGGGTTACATCTCGCTAATTTAGAGGTACCTGATGTCGCTAATTTTAGAGGTACCTGATGTCTGTGTTGCCATACTGCGGCAGTTCAACGAGAATTACTACATGGGCGTAAATTTTCTGTGCGCCTTAAAACCCATCCTTGAATTGTTCATGGACATGCTCTACATCAAAGGCGTCGAACGAGCAATTACGCATGAAATGGCCGGCATTGCAAAGGCGGCTCGCAGATGTGAAGCAGCGATAGATACTAACACCGGTAGTTGGCAAGACCTTGGTCGAGTACAAAATCGATGTCGGGGAAGCTCGAACCATAAAGCAAGAGTAATACTCCGTCTCACAGAACATCGAGCGAGAAATGTACCAGTAGGTCGAGGACATGCTCAAAAAAAGAGTGTGTCACGCAAGCAGATTGTGTATCCATTGTCATATATGGATAGCATCTTCAGAAGTTATAAAAAGCGAGATATATCTCCTCGTTCCACTTGAGCAGTACGTATAGCCAGATACTGCTGTAATGCGACTCGGGACCGGTTACGGCATTCACATTACTTGGTGATACGTTCTAGTCATTGACCGATTGTGTGAACCTGAGCTGACGCCATATACGTTTTTATACCTCGACAACATTTTTCTTTTAATTGAATTATTTTCGGGCTCTTTGAAATGACTAAAGCACGTGCTAAAGCGCGTAAAGATGAGGTGGCTCACCATGAATAGAGAGAAAAGCAAGTTATGCGATATCAAGGTGAAATACTTTGGAGTGCTTGTGAACTGAACGGGTTTTGGTCAGATTTAGCTAAAATCGAGCCTGTTATTGTATAATTGTTGCTCTTCGCAACTTAAAGCTATTGAGACGCTTTATGGGAACGGCCTGGTAGTATCTAACTACTTCACCGTTAATTTTGGTATGGTGTAACTCTTCATCCAGCAAGAGGCACATTTGTCCCTCAATTTACCTCCCAGGCAATGCATGCAGAAGATTCTACTGAATAGTTACTTGCGTTCTTCTTCGGTAAGTACCTGGCAGGGTTTAGAGAAAGCTCCTTGTACCTTTGCACTACATTCACCGAGGAGGTTATCTGGGTAATCAGGGCTCTTAATCTGTGTTCTTCCTTCCTTCGTAGCTGTTTCCGCTTTTTCTCGGAAGGTCTACTTTTTGCCTTCGAGGTGGTATATTCTTGTCCTTCCACTTTTATTTTGAATTGTGTGTGTGTTTTTTTTATTGAAAAGAAAAATACGTCTTGTTTAATAGGTTTATATTATATGTTTATTATTTAACATGTATATAAATTTGTATATCCATATGAATAGGAATACATATGAATACATATATATATATATATAAAACACATAGGTTTTTTTTTATTTTCAAGTGATGGAACACTTGTTTTCTCCCTTTTTCTTATATGCGTACACACACACACACCCACACACACGTACACATACAAGCATATATATATTCTGGTGGACTGGGGGACTCGTGTCATGAATCCCCAGTTGCCGGAAAACGGTTTCTAGCAGCGAGCGGAGGATCTCCGTGATCACTTCGTTAGGTGGCGCTTCCATCTCGTGGCCTTAGGAAAGAAAGCGGTTGTTTAACCTCTGGTGGCACAACTTATGCAAGGGAGGCCTCTCGACTAGGTGGCTCGATAGTGTAGTAGAAGCGTTTAGACGGTTTGATAAAGTGAGAAGAGTTCCGACGGTGCGTCGAAGGGTGAAAAGGTTCGGCACCTAGGTGGTCTGTTGGTTGGGCCGAGTCTGGGCCCGAGTGCGACGGGGGAATAAGTCCCGCGGTAGAACTGAACCTTTTCCTGGAGCAAGCTGCTTTTCGCTTTATCAGGGATATGCCACTATGGCAAGCGGTTTCGCCGTTACAGGGCTTCACAGGGCCTTGCGCTTTAGTTCTTCAAAGATCACGATTCACGTCCTACGCGGTTTCCCTAATCGACGCGGCTCGACACCAGCGTTCGATCGCGTGGCATTGACCGCAGGGTTATCGCTTCACAAATTCGTATCAGGATTACATTGAAATGCGTCGTCGGACGCCGTACGCTCACCAGTGGTGTTACAACGCGGATACTTTCGCTCGCCTCGACATAACAATGAGATGCATAGCAGTCACGGTCTTTGGCCGAAGGCTCTTCCGTGACGGAACCGTCATCATCTTCGGGGTCGTCATATTGATTATAGGGCTTCAAGTCGGTAAGGTGATGCTTTCCAGCATCTCTTTCTGTAGAATCGATCAGTAGATACACATTCATACCGGGCTTCTTCATGACGGTAAAGGGCCCGTCGAATTTCGGGGCAACTTTGGCGCTGACGCCTTGTGTACCAGACGAGGAGATACGATTACGCCGCCAGACGTGATCACCAATCGCGTAATGAACGTCGCAACGTCTCGCTTTATAGTAGCGAACTTCATTTGCCTGTGCTTTCCGCGAGCTTTCCGCTGCCTTTAGATGGAGATCCGATAACTTCTCCATGCGCGATTACCAATGTTGTAGTACAGCCTCTTCCTGCGCTACGTGTGCGCGCTGTCTTTCTGGCGACGATGGATACCAGGAGCTGTGGGATGACAACCCGTATTGAGGAAGCCCGCACTTACGCCAATGGAGTTTTGTACGGATGTATTGTACGCAAACATCAGCTCGGTGATGTTCGCATCCCAAGTGCTATGAGACTCATCAAAGAAGGCGAGTATCGCGGTCTTCAGAGTCCGATTGACAATCTTGACCGGACTGGCTTGAGCGTGATAAGGGGGTATCGTTGAATGCTCTACCCCATACTCCAAAAGGAATTTCTCGATGATCTTATTACAAAATTCGGTGTCGTTGTCCGACAGGAACACCTCGGGCGTACCAAAGCGTCAAAATATGTGATCTTTCAACTCGCGGCGAATCGTTTGCACATTCGCTTTTGGGATGCGGATACACTCTACTCAATGAGTGAATAGATCCATGAAGATGAGTAAGTACTCGTATCCTTGGATACATTGTGGAAACAGACCCATGACTTCCGCAGCTACTACTGCCCAAGGGTGGGTGACCGTTCGATAGCCCATCAGGCTAGCTGGTGCAACATCCTTTACTTTATATTGTTGGCACACGGTGCAGTTACGCACAATATGTCACATCTGAATGCAGCAAGGGTTAATAGTATGATCGTACGTACGGTCATACGTGTTATGGCGTCGAAACTCGCCAGCTGTCGGCTGTTCATGACATTCACGAAGAACGGTACGACGATCTTATTTAGGCACGACTAGCTGCCACGCACGCTGGTCATCTACTAAATCTTCGATGGCAGGATCGGGACAGTAGTAGTACAGTCGTTGCGTGACAACTTTTCATCATTGATGGTCGGTCGGATCACTCGCCACTTTCTTATGAAGGCGCAAGTGCGAGGGATCTTCTACATCGGTGACGCCGATCAGATCAAATGACGTACAACAGAGTTAAAACAAAAATCGTCTTTAATAAAAACTTCACAACATCAAACGCGCGGAGTCGCGAGGCGTGGTACGCAGGCCTAGGGCCGTCGAAGGAGGTGGTGTTCCCACTCGTCGGTAGCTCCGGGATGGGGTGGTTAATCTGCACGGGAAATGGCCGGGTGGCAGGCTCGCTAGCTCAAACACTGCTGCTACATTCGCGTGGTGAACGCAAATATCAACCAGACAATGAGCGCGAACAACACAAAGGCAAATAATCGAAAAGAAATCTTGCGAGGCGAGGCGACAGCAGAACTCGAGGAAAGTTGTTTCTCGTTCAAAAATTGACTCGCGCATACACGGCAGTTTTCTCACTTCTAAAGGGCTTCACGCGCGATGAGCTTGCCCCACTAAGCGTAAGTGGCACTTCCGATCTCCGCCACAATATATATTATATTATTATTATTCGTATATGCATATTGCACATATCCATTTATTGATTTATATACGCATTTATTTATATATTATTTATATATTTATATAATTTATTATATAAGTAGCTCGAAGAAGAATATTAACTAGCTCGAAGAAGCTCGTGGCAAATGTTCCTGAATTGCCCATAAAATCAGGCAAGATAGAAAAAATCATATGACAGCTGCCATACTGTATGTATACAAGATACATACGGATTTTTGGCAGACTCAAAAAGAACAGAAACAATATATATATATATATATATATATATATATATATATATATATATACACACACACATATATATATATATATATATATATATATACACACACACACACATATATATATATATATATATATATATATATATATATATATATATATATATGTTTTTACAAAAAATATATCTATATTATATATCGCGATATTTGTGGAGGCAATATATGTATAATTTTTTTATTTTTCATATTGACTTTATTTAATCTGACATATTTCTTCCAAGAAATTACAATATATGAAATACTAAAAAAAAACTTTAAACGTACAAGAATATCTTTTAAAATAAAATTTTTATAATTATCTATTAAATAGATAGTAATGAAACTATTGAAAAGATACTTATTGAAAAAGATAGTAATTTCTAATATATAAGTACTATTGTCAAATAGTATTACTTCCTTATAATTTTTTTTAATATTTGAATCTGTAACAGTTTTCTTACAAAAAGTTTCTATAAAAGCTGTTTATTATATAAATTGTATAAATTATATAAAGTTCCAATAACAATTGAATGATGTGTAATATAAGAATAAATTTAAAAATTGCTTTATATAAATAACTACATATTTAAATATTTATAATATAATCTATTAATTTAGGAGCGGTACTTACTCCTTATACAAAATTCATTAAAAGTTACTCTTCTACATTCCAAAATAATGATGCTTTTATGACATTTTACATTTGAATTAAAAATTATATATTCTTTTCAGGTTACTTTTTCTTATCCGTATTATCTAATAGGGGTGCATATCGAAGTAACAACTCAAATGCATCAATTGCTCTGATCACTTGCTTTGATCTGTACTATACGTATAAAATTTATAATATTTGTTATTTGATGTTACTGTAAAGCGGCGATGTCTATAGTACAGATAACAGGTAGATACAAATTATCTTATTTTTTTAAACGAACTTTGAAATATATTATGAAGCAGTAAGGGATACCCCGGTTGTAGAATTTTTCAAAGATTCGTATAAAATTTGTTTCAACATTGTAAAACGTTAAATGAGGACGCAAAGCGAAGCCTAGGATTTACACATTTTCATTTCCGTTTTAATAGTTCATCGTGGCGTTGAGATCGCGGTATGGAGCAATCTTAACATAACAAAGACTGATTAATATAGGTTATAAATAACTCAATAAGTAATCAAATTTCTTTTTATGGTAGAATGTGTATATAAACTAACTAAAGAATATAATAACTAATTAAATGAATTTAAAACATGTATATTAAAGTTTAATTTATATTTATATGGTATAAATAAGCGTTATTGAAACCGTATAAATATCGAAAATTCTTTAGTACTAAATTAAGATGAAAAGAAACCAACGACAAGTCACGCACTGGTCGACTTTTTCACGGAGATGTCGTCAGAATAATTAATCCAAGAGACAGGGCAACAAAATATAAAATCAAAGATGACATCGAAGCTCCTCGGGACAGACTAGTCCGATTTGATCTACGCCGACTTTTTGAAAAAGACGTTATCCCGTGACCTCGGTGAACGACGAGATTCATCCTCATTTTTTTTTATGTTATTTAACGTCGCTCTATTTATGCGTTCAAATACTGGTGCTAATCAGCGACGGAGGTTCACGACGTGTTTGTAAACAAAGCACATGTAAATTATTACAGCGGTGCCTGTGTCAATCGGCCGAGATCGAGATTTGAACTCGAATCATCAAGTTGCTAGTCCTTCGGTCTAGCGACCGAGCCATTGTAGGCCTCTTCATCCTGATATTTCGTAATATGGGAGGTTTTATACTCTACAGAATTAAATGCGGCAGACGAGATAAAAACAGATAAAGTAATAACTGTTAGAAAAACTGTGTATGCACAAAATGCTGCCACTCAGCAGAGCCCCTAACCAAGAGCAATCACAATAACACCACCCTACTACTCTTTACGACGAGACTCCGCAAACAATTAGAAATATCACAGGTCGGGCGTCAATAATCGTCACAGACATTACCGATTCCCGACGCACGACCCCATTTCGGAAGGACGAGAATTAACTCTTCCTGAAACTTTGCTAGATCGTATCCAGCAAAGGTTGTTAAAACAGCCATTATACCAATGACCTCATTTATGCAGCTACCAGATAGCCAGATCTGTTCCAATGGCGGAGAAGTAGATCTACTCCTGAAAATAGATAGGCAACAAGTTACGAAACACTTCAAAGTATCTACCTCTTTAAAGTACGATATCATCGTCGGGGCGGATATCCTAGTACAACTATAAATGACGATTAATTTCGCCAAGGCGACCTGGCATACGCCTAGAAATATCGTAAGGTTCTATGAGACGCGTTCGAACAACGAAGTGCAGGCAATCACGCACTAAATGACCCGTCACGGAATACCCAGCTTTCACGAATCTCAAACAGCTGACAACTTTTCTCGGTATGGTAGGGTGATAATCCTGTTTTATAAAATCACTAACGTATGTAAAGGCACCACTAAGCAAATTATTAAGAAAAATCGTGAGATGGCATTGGGACAAAACCCTAGAAAGATGCATTTAACCAACTGCTTATCTTGGTGACGCATTGGCAGACCCCGTACAGAGTAGACCGTATATTCTACAGCCAGATGTCAGCAACTACGAACTCGGTGCCGCGCTTAATCAAGACACGGACAATGAAGCGCACCCTATCGCTTATGCGAGCAGGGCATTGCCTAAGGCGGTGGTGAATTACACAGTAGCCGAAAAAGTCTATCTCATCATACTCTGGACCGTAGAAAAATCCAGAGGCACCTGATGGGAGAAAATTCACAGTGATCACTGATCACATCAGTCTAAAATGACTGCATAGATTAAAGAACCCTACGGGAAGGTTAGCCATATTGGCCACAGCTCTACAGGCCTATAATATGATGATAATTCATAGAAGACGAATACTGTACAAAGTGCCAGACGCGCTCTCACGTCTCCCTACTACACACCGGAATATCTACTCGGACGTAGTAGGTCTCGAGGAAGATGACTGGATGATCGTCATCTCTTCCAAAGACTGCGAGCGGATAATATTCGAATGTCACAACGCACCGACATCCGAACATTTAGATGGTGAAAAGACCCTACACAAGATCTTTCGAAATTATTACTGGACAGGAATGAGACGAGATATGTATAGTTATATACGTTATATAGTTATATAGTGTTAGAACTACTATGCGTCACATCCATCCCCTTCCCCTTCCTGCCGTTTATCCATGTCCGCGGAACCCGCTCCGAGGTGTTTGCCGTCGCCGCGCTATAAGCTGACATGTGTAACTCCACGAGATAATGTAAATAAATGTTTAATAAATGTAAACTTAATAAATACAAACTATTATAATACACGAAAATATAACAAGATTTAAATTAAATCAATAAATTATAACACGGCAAACATACCGAAAGCGGGCAAAGGTCACGATGACAACTGTAGAAGGTAGTCGACGCGACCGCCAAAAATCGAACCGTAGAGAGAAAACGCAATACATCTCTCTACTGCTAAGCTTAATCCGAAAACTACGTTAGAGGGGATGCACTGCGTACGGCAAGAGAGAGCCGCGTCAAGTGTATTAGGCCGACGGCCGCTATCCCCCTCTAATACATGCCGCACACACACTACCGTACTCTCTCGTCGAACGGCGCGCGCCAGCAGCGAATACTGCTGTAGGCGAACGCGCAAGCCTTATACTGGCGCGCGCATTCTAGTATATCCAACGGTTGTTCTAAAACAAATTCACCCGATGTATTTAATTAATAAAATAAAATATTATTCGCACCGAATATATATATATATATATATATATATATATATATATATATATATATACGTATACACTATTATACGTGTATACAATCACTGTACGCACCATAGCGGCTGCAAAGATAAATAATAAATTGTAAATAATAATTATTATGATTATTATTAGATATTATTATTATTAAACAGCATTATTATTAATATAATTATTATAATTTGGCGGCTCGTCCGAAATTGAACGAGCGGTAACGAAAATAATCGACCGTTTTAGTATAAAAGGGCCTGCAAAAGGCAAAATCGAGAGTTCGTCCGGTGAACCGACTGCCCCGAAGTCGAGTCACACGAACTCTTCCCGGAGCTACAACTTATCCAGAGCTCAAATCAATCCTGACATTAAATTCCGCCCGAAACTATTAGTTTGATCTCTGTTGCGAGGCGCTCCTTAAAAGACAGACGACTAATAGTTGTACCTATCCTAAAGTGAACGTGATCCTGGTTGCAATTCGCTCCTCAAAAGACCAGCCGTTCTCTTATCCTGTACATTTACCTACTTTCCGAAATTATTAGCTTGATCTCTGTTGCGAGGCGCACCTCAAAAGACCAGCCGTTCTCTTATCCTGACTAGACACTTTTCCCCTTAACTCTTGATCCTCGTTGCGAGGCGCTCCTCAAAAGATACTTAGTATAACCTATTTTAGATTCTACCTGTCTTATTTTCAAATTCCTCGCGTGGAAAATAGCACCGGGTATTCGAAAATTTGTTTTATATAGTTGTATACATACTATTACTTTGTTTTTGTACTTGTTCCGTTTTTGTATTTTTCCGTTTTTGTATTTGATTCCGTTTGTTTTATTTCTTAATTTCATTAATTTAATTATTTCATTGCTTTACGGTTTTCCGTTTATAAATTGAAAATAAAGATTCTCTTGCAACTGCACCGCTACTAGTGTTGGATGATATATACGTTAAACGTCGACTCTTCGCAATTTTACTCCTTCGCAAGTTATTTCCTTAAAAATGATCAATTTCTATCAAATCTCTTTGAATTTTAGTTCTATAATTATAGGGGGTTTTATCAACTAGCAGAATTTTTCAGAATAGAATAATTCTAGTTCCTTCTGACACTTTTCATGGTTTTAATTTTCTCACTGTGGTACTTATATATATCTGATCCTGTATGTAATATCCTACGTATTTTATTATGTTACATTTACTTTATTATAATTACTTATCTATTACTTAATATTCTATACGCAAGAAAATATAATATGAGTATATTCCCTGCATATCAGTATTGATAAACTGTATATATCTAGTTTTCTTTTTTTCTGTCCTGCCTCTCAATAATTCGTATGATCCCCGGCAAACCTCCGGCCTCGTCTCCTATCTATCGGGATAAATAGGATAGAAGGCAGAAATTCGTCGTGTATTTACACCTGATATATTTCTCAGGAAGCACTAAAAAGATTGTGCTCTTGCGATCAGTATAGTACCGAGTAGACACTGTACACACTTTATGGCAGGATCGCTTACGCTTCACGCGCACACCGAGATATCCAACCGTCAGTACTGGATAATGCAGCGTCGCGACGGGCTTCAATGCCCTGTTGCATTAAGATAATTATAAATTATCGAAATAATAATTAATTAAAAGCAAAGCAAAGTGTATGAATTTGCGATGACCAGGCTGTATTCTCTATACAGTCTAATATACGCGAAATTTTAACTCGAATTAACAAAGTTTCTGAAATTAAAATAATCGGGCAATGCTCCCGATTAGCGGTGAAATGAGCAATCTTCAAAACAAGACGATTGCGCGTATCAAATATACCTGCCTCGCGAATGTAGAACAGAGGAGAGCGGAGGGGAACTCACGCGAGTCGCGAGAGCGAGCCGCAGCCATGCGGCAGACAGCGTCGAAAAGATGTCCCGCGCTCCCCGCACCGACGAACTCGGGAGGCAGTAAATATATTCGTCGCCGCATTTCTAAATACCTCGTTTTTGTAATATATTATGAAAATACGCAAATAATTGAACATATGCAAACGTCCTAAAGGACAAAAAATATAATTAATTCCTTGTAAAATAATCGTAAATACTATGCGTAATTATTACATTTAATTATTAGTTTTATAATTAAATATTCAGATTAATAAATATTTTTTTATTGGTCTTACAGTTCAATCAATTCAATCTAAAAATAAAATAAAAATAAAAAATAAAAAATAAAAATAAAAATAAATAAAATAAAAATTGAAAATAAAAATTAAATTAAAAATTAAATTAAAATTATGATGACAGTCAGACTGTCCTTGTTTACATTCACCCCCGTAGACTAATCTGAAAATAAAATATTAGCTGAAAAGATTCTTTGTTAGTAAACTGCAGTCTGACTGTCCCCAATACCCTTACCTAATTGAAGACTTGTCCAACGTTTCGAGCTCGCTACGGCTCCTAATCAGGGACTAGGTAAGGGTGTTGGGGATAGTCAGACTGCACTTTATTAACAAAGAATTTTTTCAGCTAATATTTTATTTTCAGATTAGTCTACGGGGGTGAATATAAACAAGGACAGTCTGACTGTGATTATAATTTTAATTTAATTTTTAATTTAATTTTTATTTTTAATTTTGATTTTATTTTTATTTATTTTTATTTTTATTTTTATTTTTATTTTTATTTTATTTTTAGATTGAATTGATTCGACTGTAAGACAAATAAAAAAATATTTATTAATTTGTATATGAGCAGTCGACAAAAGTACAATTAAATTGTTTTAAATATTCAGAGTCGGCGAATACTAAATTAATTATTATCTAATATTAAAATAACCATTATTGTTTTTTATTAGGATAATTATTAGTATTATAATTATTATTATTTTCTAATAATAATTTTTATTATCTTTAATTAATAATAAATAGATTCATTTGTTATAATAATATCATCATCAAAGGTATTATAATACCTAGATATTATTTTAATACGAGCTAATTAAATTAAGAAAAAACAGAGCCAGAAATATTATAATATAATTTATATTCAATACGAGCGTCGCCAAGGACGCAAATGTCAACTTTATTATTATTATATCAATTATTATTATAATTTGTTATAATAATAATTATTCTTATTATTATTGGAATAAAGAAAAACCCGACAGAACTAAATTACGCCGAAATGATTATAACGATACGAGCACTCTCAAGGGCAAAGTCGCAAATTAGACCTATAATTAATATAATTTTCATTAATTGTTATTATTATAATATTGTAAAATTCTATATTAGTCGAACTATATTAGTCGAATATTATTGATACTATATTAGTCGAACGGTGGCGTAAACACTCGATCGACTAATTTTTCGTGTATAAAAGGGGGAGTTTTCCGCCCCAAAAGCAGTTCTCTCGGCGATACGGCCGAAAGAAGCTCCTTAGAGCTATCCTGACTCCAGAGCTCTAGTAAATTCTGCCTGTCCGAAAATCCTGAATAGTACAGTCACGATTCTGGTTGCGCGGCGCTCCAGTAAAGACTAGCGGCGTTACTATCTCTCAAAGAGACTTGATCCTGGGTGCGCGGTGCCCCGTTAAAGCCCAGCGGTCTCACTCCTATATACGAACAAAGCCCTGATCCTGGGTGTAATAGACCAGCAGGCTACGTTCTTTCCCCAAACTCCCCCCAGCCCCAGTAAAAGTTGGTATAAATATAGTGTGTGACATTAGTAAATTAAGTACGTTTAAAATTAAAATTGTAAATACCGTTTAAAAATAAGCAGCGTGCGACAACTAGTGTAATAAGATATAGTATAAGGTTTTAACAGAAAATTCTGTCTCGTCTGTTGCAGATCGGAGGGCTCGAAGCTAGAAAAGATTATTAATATGAACTTATAAACATTTTGTTCTTTGTATGTTCCTTTAGAATTATATATTTAGTTATAATTTTTACATCTGAACACAATTGAGTAAACGTGATTTTTCCCGATCTTGTTTAAATTCCCTTTTCTTTAAAAGCGATCCTGGTGCTACCGCGTAAGCTATCCCGGAGAGAAAAGGGAAACGTTATAAATTATTTAGAAGAAATAAAGAAAAAAATTTTAACACATAAATTATTTAGCAAAAATTTTTTAGAGAGTTTAAAGACGTAAATCGATATTCTTGCAATCAGAGAGCAAGATGTGGTTTTCTGCACTTGTTTATCGGTAGCGAAATACAATTTTTCCTCGCTAGAGAGCGAAATATGGGCAAAAAATGAGCCTTTTTCATCACTTTTTTTAACAAGGGTCCAATATCGTAAGACCAGGCAATGTATCCTGTAATACTATATAGTTACCCGATCCTACGATTACATGGTTGAATATATGGCATAGTGGTATGTGAAACATTTGGCATTTATGGTATTTGAGCCCGAATATTACTTTAGCTCTTTTTCTTTCTTTTTTGTATTCCGAGTTTAGTAGTCCGTATTTTAAAATTCGATTTGCACGAAAACTATTTAGATTTTATGTATTTAAGTTTTAAATTTTTTTAATCTTTTGTTTTTAAGAATTTAATTTTTATTATAAATTTTTTTATTATGTTATAAATTAAAAATTGTAATATTTCGACTGTTTTGAATTAAATTAATAAATGTTCTATTAATAAATGTTCTATATTTAAAGTTATATCTATATATATAATTCTTATACTAAGTTTGCGTTATTTTCAGCGAAGCGTATAAAATCCGGCGCTGTGTACCGCACGGATACCCGGTGTTAGTTTCCACGCGGGGAATTTACCAAACGTGACAGGTACATTCTAAAATAGGATGAAACAAGGTAAGCTTAACTCCACTGGTTTTTTGAAGAGCGCCTCGCAACCAGGATCAATAATTAAGAGAAAATTGACTAATCGGGATAAGTAAACGGCTGGTCTTTGGAGGAGCGCCTCGCAACCAGGATCACGTTTACTTATGATAGGTAAAATTATTAGCCGTATGTCTTTTGAGGAGCGCCTCGCAACAGAGATGAAGCTAATAATTTCGGACAGGATTTTCAAGAAGGAGTTTATTGAGCTCTGGATAAGTTTTTAGCTCTGCTTGCTTTGCAGCACATTTTGCCTTTTGCAGGCCCTTTTATAATAAAATGGTCGGTTATTTCCGTCGCCACTCGTTCAATTTCGGACGAGCCGCCAAACTATAATAATTATATTAATAATAATGCTGTTTAATAATAATCTCTAATAATAATCATAATAATTATTATTTACAATTTATTATTTATATTTGCAGCCGCTATGCTGCGTACAGTGATTGTATACACGTATAATAGTGTATACGCACATATACATGTATGTGTGTGTATATATATATATATATTTATATATATTAAGTACAATTAATATTTTTATTTAATTATTTTAATTAAATACAGCGGGTGAATTCGTTTTCGAACACCCGCTCTATATACTGGAATGCGCGTTCGCCTACCGCAGTGTACGGTAGTGTGTGTGCGACGCATATTAGAGGGGATAGCGGCCGCCGGTCTAATACACTTGACGCGCTCTCTCTTGCCGCGCGCAGTGTATCCCCTTTACGGTATAGTTCGGACTTAAGCTTAGTAGTAGAGAGAGAGACTAGATATTGCTTTCTCTCTCTACTTGTTCGATTTTCGGCGGTTGCGTCGACTACCTTCTTCAGTTGTCGTCGCAACCTTTGCACGTTTTCGGTATGTTTACCGTGCTATTTCATATAATATGTAGTAGTTTTAATTTAATTTTATCTTTGTACCTCAAATATATAATATTTAATAAAATATTAATCTGTTATACATCTAATTTCGTAAATGTATATAGGTACATCCACGAAAATAGATGTAATAATAGTTTGCAAGAATAACTTTCATTTCTTTTTGTGTATGCGCGGTATATCTGTGTAGTGAATTTACGTGTTGTTCGAAATGAATATGCGCGGGCATGTTTTTGGCCGTCGCAACATCATATCGATCATTACAATTCAAGATTTTATTTTATACAATTTTCTGTACCCGTATATTGTATTTTATATATAAAAGAACTTGGATTATATTATATAATGTTAAAATTTAATCTGTTATAAATTCTATAAGCTCTTTATTGTACATATATAATTATATTGTTATATTTATATAATTTGAATTTATCCTATTGTATTTATTATATTTTATCTTTTGTACTTATTATTAGTATTATTATTTAATTTATTAAAAATGAGAGATTTATATTTTTACATGTTTCACTATTTACATATATTATAGTATTTCATATTAATTCAGATTTTACTAAATAATATTAATATTTAATCTATTATGGAAAATCCTATATATTGTTAATAGAAAAATTAATATTAAAGTCATGGATAATCTTTTTTCTTTTTATTTTTACTTAAATATAACAATATACAAATATATATATATATATATATATATATATATATATATATATATATATATATATATATATTAGGAGTGTGAATAAGTCTTTCCCGTTTTTTGTAAGAGATGGCGCCACCAATACTGTGCGAGTATTCAATGGTTACATATGTCATAATCAAAGCTGATTCATATGTCAACAATTCCATACTAACACATTAGTTAAAATTTTTTCGCATCATAAATTTTTGATATCGTGAAAATGTCGAAATTTGAGCCGAGTCGACGTCATTTGCGGGAAGTTTCACTTTATTTGTTCAATTTGAAGAAATCTGCTGCCGAGACGCATCGATTGCTTCAGGAGGCTTATGGGGAAGGTTGTGTCGATGATTCAAGTGTTCGCGGATGGTTTCGACGCTTCAAAAGCGGTGATTTCGACGTGGAAAACAAGGAGCGTTCCGGGCGGCCGCAAATCATTGAAGATCGAGAATTGCTTGATGAAGATTCTTGTCAAACGCAAGAAGAACTTGCTGAAGCATTGGGAGTTGACCGAACAACCATTTCCAAGCGTTTGAAAGCCATAGGAATGATCCAAAAGCAAGGAAATTGGGTGCCGTACGAACTGAAGCTGAGAGACGTCGAACGGCGTTTTTTCACTTGCGAACAGCTGCTTCAGCGACATAAAAGAAAGAGTTTTCTGCATCGTATCGTGACTGGCGATGAAAAGTGGATACATTACGATAATCCGAAGCGAAGAAAATCATGGGGACTACCCGGCCATGCATCATCATCGACGGCCAAGCCAAATATTCATGGCGCCAAGCTCATGCTCTGTATATGGTGGGACCAGCTAGGTGTGGTTTACTATGAGCTTCTGAAACCGAATGAAAGGATCACAGGCGAGGTCTATCGACGACAATTGATGCGCTTGAGCCGCGCACTGCGAGAAAAACGGCCACAATACTCCGACAGGCACGACAAATTTATTTTGCAACATGACAATGCTCGCCCACATGTTGCACCGCCGGTGAAAACATACTTAGAAACGCTCAAATGGGAAGTCCTACCTCACCCGTCGTATAGTCCAGACGTTGCTCCGTCTGATTACCATCTCTTCAGATCGATGACGCATGGCCTGGCTGACCAGCACTTCCATTCGTACGAGGAAGCCAAAAAATGGGTGGATGACTGGATAGAGGCCAAACCGGTCGAATTTTTTCGCAACGGGATTCGTATGTTGCCAGAAAGATGGGAAAAAGTTGTAGCTAGCGATGGCCAATACTTTCAATAATTCATTTGTAACCATTTTTTCACAATAAAGGCTCAAAATTTGAAAAAAAACGGGAAAGACTTATTCACATACCTGATATATATATATATATATATATATATATATATATGTAACGTTCCTGTTCCCCTCGGGATAGCGTACGAGGTATATTTCCAGGGTACTTTGGGAGGGGAGGAAGTATTTCAGGATAGGACAGCAGATCAGGAAAATAACTTAATAAAATAGTATGTTTTTTTATAACAAAAAATAAAAATACGTTTATTCAGAAAAATATGAAAAGAAACTTCCTTCTATCTACAAGGTTTCTGAATCAAATAAAATAAAACGAAATCATTACTTAAAAGAAATAAGTTTAACTTAAAGCTAGATATGTATATCTACTGGATTCGTGCTAGTTTCCGCGTCGCGTAGTTTAGTCCGGCGGTATTTTCGAAACATAAATAATTCGACTCTTCGCAAGCCCGGTGTAGAATGCGCATTGTGGCGCTAGTCAACTCCTTGTCCTGCTTATTTGTCGATGATCCCTTTGGAATCCTAACAAGGCTTTGTTGACCGCGTTCAATGGCCTGTGAGAATTTCTCTTTCTTTATTCCTGCGACGTTCTATTTAGGGGGCCCTCGCGAATTATGTCCAGTGAAACTTGGCGTTCCATTACATACGCGGAATGTGATTTACTGGTGATCGCTGACTATGTAGTCCTCAATTACCTGCCAGTCCTGGATTCGAGAGGCTAGACGTTCAGTCGCAAAGGTCACATCAGGTATAGTTTCGGCATAGCCCGGTCTCGTAAAGGTCGAAGTATTGCCAGCGTTTAGAACTTTTAGACCTAGTCTGGACGCTAGTTCCATGACTCTTCGACCCCTGGAGTCGGGCCCCGCCATACCCCATTCTAGGGCCCTTGCATTAAAGTCACCTGCCATCACCAGCTGACCTTTCTTTTCTCTGACGATGTCTTCCAGGTCATCTAGTATGACTTGGTAGTCACCTATGGCTTGATTTGGTGTAAGAAAGCAACTCACATACGTGATGCGATTGCATCGTACCCAAACATAGCCATTTCCAGATCCATGATCCTCTACTTTTGTTTTTCGTGGGTCAGGAATCCAAATGGCTGCCGTTCCAAAGTTATCGGTGATCCAACCTCCTCCTTCTCTGTTCCGATACTGTTCGCTGATAATTAGTATATCAGCATCAGTATCGTGGCAAAGCCGAAGAAGGAGGTGATCAGCTGTCCTGCTGCGATTAATATTCCCTTGCAGAATTATGACCATTTAGCCTTTTTTGAGAGAGCCTCGCAAAAAATCGAACAAGCGCCGTAACCGGCAACGTGCCGGCGTCCCTCCGATTTCGCTTCACTTTTACAGAGAAGATATTCAGGTTCTGCTGTGCAAGCCGCGACCTTGTGCTCTCTCTGTCCGCAACGAACAGACGCTACGGTCAGGGCCTTTACAGCTATGACTCCGGTGGCCATAGCCTAGGCACCTGTAGCACCTCGTCATTATTTCGCGGCGGTGTACTCGACAATTCACTAGGCCCACTCGCAAAAACCTAATCTTCAGCAGATGCGCGGCAGCAACCTCCTCGAAAACTACGATGGTAGCACGCTGTTCCACGGTGTTGGTTCTAGTCACTCTGACCTGCAACTCGCCACGATAATCAGGCAGTTTGCTTTTGAGGGCCTCACATACCTCAGCCTCCGTCACGCAACAATCCAGGTCTCTAACCTCTAGACTACTTCTATGGGTCAGCTCCCTGACATAGCCGCTCTGGCCTGTCGCTTCCTTGAGCACTTCAGCAGGTGCCTTCCGACCTAGGGTTGGTATGTCTGAGTTCAATCAGCACCTGACCCGATTTTGTTTACCGGACGGTCCTCACATCCGCGCATATGTCCTCCGGTTTGACCGCTCTGATGGACCTTATCAGCTCAGCGTAGGATTTCCTCTGCGCTGGTTTGATGGCGATCGCATCGAGCCTTTAGTTTATTTCTGTTACTTATTCTTCAGATGCTGAGGTTGTTCCTCTGCATTCTGTCCAACGGTGCTTCTTCTTCTTCTTTTTTTTCACTAGATTCCAGCTCTCTTTATTATCCTTCTGCTTTCCCTTCTTTTTTTGCTCCTTAGTAAGGGGGACTTAATGCCGGTCTCACCGGGGTTGTCTCTTCTCTCTCGCGCCTAGTTGTTGGGAAGAGGATCCCCGATACCCTCTTCCCTTGTATTTTGTGCTAAAGAGCATCTACAAGCTCCTCAGCTTTTGGGAGGCCATCCTTAATATCTTTTTTGATGTTAGGTTGGCTCTTCATAGCTTTTATCATGTCTTTGAGGAGCCGAGCAAGTTGGAAAATAATCTTCAGTTCACTCGACGGTTGAACAGACTTAATCCCGGCCTCAGCCGGCTCACCCTCCCCCACCCCAAGGTGACTTCTTTGTTGCTTTAGACAATCCATGGATCTATTTTGTTACTTCATTCCTGCAGATGGTCGGCCTCCTGGACCTTTCAACGTTGAGCTCAATGAGGCAGCCCTCCAAAATCTGCCTGTAAGGGCTGACCCATCTCGGACCGTTGTGCAGGAGTATAGCACGCTCTGATATGCTATTCACCTCCGTCCTCTCGAGCTTCGCACCCCAACAACAAGGTGTTTCAATCTCTAGAGAAACATCGGAGGAAATCACGCACCGAACGTACTCGCTAAAGCCGATTGACTAGATCTGGCTAGGATCTAGCCTCCCGTTTTGCCGTCAGCGAGAGCCAAAGATGTTTCGGGTCACCCAGCACGCAACCAGGCGTAAACCTCGACACCCAGGATCTCCTTTTGGCAGCTCACGGATCGCACCACACGGCCAACACGGCGGTCTGTCATTTGTTCAAGAGTACCTCATCCTAACCTAGAAGTAATAATGAGTAGTCCTTATAATATTAATAATAATATCGAAAGTATTAATTGGAACAGAAATAATAATAAGAACAATATTAATAATAGCATTATTATCAATTCGAGCAGTAATATTAGTATGAATAGTAATATTAGTGTTTCAAATAGTAAGAATAATGATAACAATATCAAAAATTTTATCAATATTAGCAAATAAGAGCAATATTAATAAGAAAAATAAGCATAAACACGTTACAAATAATAATATTATAACAATCGACTGTGCTTAATAATACTTACATATGTACATTTTTTATTACATTAATAATTTAGAAAATCGAAATTCATGTCCAGAAATGATATTATTTCGGTACGTCGTTTGTTTCGACAATCTTTATATTCTACTCGAAACTAAAATTTCGGACGTATTTTATTTACTTCAGCATCCTGGAATATTGTTATATTAGATGGTTTCTCGTGTTTCGTACTTCGTATATAAAAAAGGGGGAGGCGGGAAAGTTCAATCGGTGCGGGAAGAGAGAGAATACTTTGGCCCACGCCGATCGCGGCGGGCCTATCGCTTGGGTGCATTGCTACAGCCACATCTCGTCCGACTCTATATTACTGGAAGGCGTGTGCTGCGCAGACATTTCGCAATGAGGTTCGTAATTAGGCGAGATGCAGACAGTTAATATATACAAATATATAATCGTATTTATATGTATATATATATATATATTTATTTATGGTAGTAAGGGCGACGTTATGCACTTTCCCAGGCCTGAAAGTCAGGGAACTCGACGAACTTCTCCTCTTTATCCTTGAACAGATATACATATATATATATATATATATATATATAAATATATATATATATATATGTAACCTAATCGCTGGACGCGACACCCGCAACATTAAATGGTTGGTTGGGGATTGAAATGAACCCAACCAACCATCACGCTGAGTTCCTTTGGTACAAGTATCAACTTCCATTTCCTTGGGTCGCCTTGGTGTTCTCCTTTTGATAGATCTCATTATTAGCTGGTCGTCGATGTTTCTTGAAGTAATATAGCTTGATGTGTTAGTCGAATCGATCTCTGGTCTCCGTCTTTGTAAAACTTGGAGGTTATAATATACCTTTAGGTTTAAAAGTTCGCAGTTACAAAATAGGTAAGGACATGGTAAAAAAAAGAAGTACAGAACTAATTGTAATGTTCCTTAACAGTAATAAATACATGATCTTATTTCATAAATGCTTGTATAGTTTACCGATTAATCGCAAGTGTTTATTAACTACCCCTTTTTCAATACGTACGTATAAAAGTTAGCATTATATATTTCAATTTATCAGACGGGTTATTACATAATATGCTCTTAATTACGTAATATTAAGTATTCTTATTCAAAACTTAAACTAACGCAAAATATTTGACGTGCTGATGCTCTAGTTTAGTAAACCGTTTTTTTTTGTATTTTGTATGTATTTCGATTTTTTTTACGACGAATGTGTAAAGATATGCGAACATACGAGGGTGGATTTAACAGGTGGATTTCGGCCCTGAGCAAGAAAAACAACGTTTTTAAGAATTGTTTTTTATTTCTCAACATAATGTCCTCCCAGGGTGATAAATTTCTCATAGCGGTGTCTAGTAATGCCATCTCTATAGACTGATTCGGCAAGCTCCTGAAAATACCCATTTACAGCTTCGATTACTTCTTTTGTCCGTAAATCTCTTACCGCCAAGCCATTTTTTGAGGTTAGGAAACAAATAATACTCACTTGGGGCTAGGTCTGGAGAGTAGGGAGGGTGCGGCATCAATTCAAACTTCAGATCATTGATTTTAGCCATCGGAACGATTGACGTGTGCGCTGGTGCGTTATCGTGATGAAACAAGATTTTTTTCTTCGCCAGGTCGTTTAATTTTCACTTCGTGGCTCAAAAGTTGCAATAAGTCTGCGCCGTATTGACCTGTGATAGTTTTACCCTTTTCTAGGTAATCAATGTATATAATACCTCTTGCATCCCAAAAAATAGTAGCCATAACCTTGTTCGCCGAAAATTGTTTTTGCCTTCTTTGGAGTTGGTTCCCCTGGTCCAATCCACTGTTTAGACTGTTGTTTGGTTTCAGGAGTGTAGTGGTGGATCCAATTTTCGCAAACGGTTACGAATCGACGCAAAAATTCGCTTGGATTACGCTTATACAACGCCAAATTTGTGGTACACATGTTCTTTCGAATCAATTTTTGGTCGAGTGTTAGCAATCGCGGCACCCGTCTTCCACAGAGCTTTTCCATATACAAATGTTGGTGCAACATATTTTATACATGTTCATATGATATCTTACAGGTCTCAGCTAGGTCATACACTTTTAATCTGCGGTCTTTCAGCACTACTTCATGGATTTTTTCGATCATATCTGGAGTTATGATCTCAATGGGGCGTCCTGAGAGTGGCACATCAGAGGTGCTCACACGACCCTGTTTAAACTCGGAAACCCACTGCTTAACGGTTGAATATGATTGGGAGGATATCCCCAGTGTTGAGTCCATCTCTTGTTTAATTTCCATCGGCGTTAACTCCTTCAAATAAAAGTATTTGATGACAGCACGATGTTCCAGCTTTTCCATTTTTACGAAAATCACAGAGGCGTCTTGTTCAGCGTGCTCTTAAACCTAAACTAACATGGCGATCGGACTGAAACTATAACTAGAAGCTACCTAAGGATGGTACTATAGAACGTCACCTCATGGTAGACCTAATGGCGCCATCTTTTGGTCAGGCCGGATACTTATCAATCCATCTTCGTATATATATATATATATATATATATATATATATATATATGCTCATATATCTACATACTGTTTAATTAGATTGCTAGTTATGCATATACTCGGGGTTATTTCTTTGTTTCAACGTTTCTCGCGTCATTATCAATATAAGATATCCGTAGCCTGTTCGCGTGAACGATTTTTCCGCCTTTTTGTACTGAATTTTTACGTTTTTTTCCGATAATTTCTAATATACGAAACGAACCGGAATATTTACTAGTTTCGCGGGTTTTAGGCCACTTAAGAACAAAACATAATCGTCTATTCTAAATTTTACTTCTTTCACATGCCGGTCGTATAGGTTCTTTGATTTCTCTTCGATTGGATAAGGTTATCGTATACTAATCTCTTTATCCCCGTTAATCTAACCACTAATTCCTTTACGTAACCCTGGTATGTTGGGAACAGAGCCGCTTCATGTAGTGGATGGTTGGAGGGGAGTCTAGCTAATCTGCCGAAGACTACTTCAAACGACGTATGCTTCGTACTTTCTTATACACATATATTACAATTCAGCATTGCTATTTCCACCCATTCGTCCCATTCGGAGTCGTTCTCCGTGTATTGTTTCCAAAATTCTCCTAACGCTTGATGGGATCGTTCTAACGATCCGTTAGATTGAGAGTGGAAAGCCATTGTCCTGACCTTTTTTATTCTGAATCTCTTTGCAACCCGCTACACGAGACTACTCAAAAAATTTCTACCTTGATTCGTAAGTATTACTTTCGGAGCTCCATAGATGCAAGTACACGTCTTTGATTGCTTCGAAGTTTTTTTTGCTCGCTTTCAAATTTGTTCTCCTGTCGTCAGCTGTGCCGTCTTTAACATTATCCTTTTTGTGATCCGTTGTTACTGAGCTTTCGCTGCTAGAGCTATCTAAGTCGCTACTACTTTGATCCGTTATATTTTTTCTGTTATAGAATTTTTGCCCTTAAATTTTCTACTCTTTCCTTTGGGTTTACGTTGAGTATGTCCGCTCATTATCCGCTCCGCTTATAGATTCACTACTCGTCCGTGACTTATTCGGAGCGCTTTTCCTTCGGGCGAACCTTCATTCGTTATCTTTCAATTTATTTATCTTAGTAAGTTGCCGGCGATTCTGATTTTTCGGCGTTTTTGCTAATTTTTGCAACTTAATCTCAATAATATCTTCTGGTTCCCCTTGATCTTGAATCTCTGTAACTGGAAGTTGCGTATGTCGCTTCCGGACACGTGCTCGAGTGTTATTAGCTCTCGTGTATATCTGTTGCGGGTCCGGGGAGTCTATTTCTCCCTGTTTCAAAATATAATTTTCAACTGAGTCACGATATTGTTGTAGTTTATTAACAGTTTCCTTGTTACGTTTACAGACTTGATTCCTATTTTTACGTCGTGGCGGATGGGCTTCGATTGCTCCTTCAACATTTTTTTCTATATCCTCTCTCTTATCTCTCACTTTTTTTAAAATCTCATTATTTAACTCAGTGGTATCGACTTCCAACTTAGAAAAACTAGTATGCTTTCTTTCCTCATCATGCAAATTTGAAAAATCTTGAACTTCTTCCGAAAAACTAGAAATACGTGGTTCTTTTTTACGGCCATTCTCTTCTCGCAACTCAGTGGGGGGAGATTTGACGAGCTGGGACAATACTTCTAGTCTTTTCCATCTCAGTGTTTCTTTTATACTCTTTCGAATTCTTAGTACAGTGAGAAGTTAAGATCCCAGGGCTTACCGTAGGGTTATCGATATCAAGTTGCCGTTTCTTTTGCCCTCGAGTGACTGCGTTCACGTTCTCAACAAGGTTACGGGACAATGCATCGGCATGCACGTTGGTCTTCTCTGGATTATAAACCACTTTATAGTCATATTCAGAAAGTTTAAACCTCCACTTTATGGAGGCACCGTTCGAGTTTCCCGCTCGCATTTTCTCGTTGTACATTATTTTTCTACATTCGTTAATATCATGTCCAACATTCTTACAATATGCGCAACTTCTTGCGGAAGCGGAAGATGATCCCATGTATCCTGGATGTTCACACTTCCTGCTGGGCTCCGGTTAGGACGGTCAACGCATATATCGCTGTCCTATACTCGGGCTCGTTGCAACGGAAGCATTTCTCGGCGGGCTTATCATTCTTAGCATTATGCCCAACTGAATTACATAATTGGCATGTTACGTGGTTGCGACATATATTAGCTGTATGTCCTGATTTGTTGCATTACTAACATATTTTGCCCGACGCATTATTCATACTTGGATGTCTGGAATTTGCAGCATTGTGTCCGAATCGACCGCATCGGGTGCACGCCTCTGTTCGTCGCTCCGTGGAGGGTTCGCTAAGTTGACAGACGTACGCCTTTTTACGATTATCACCCCCTTCAATTTGGCCGCTGCCGCGCCGATACTTCTGTCAATTTCCTTTTTTAGACCTTTTGGAAAGCAAGTAACCAGAGTATTTTCAGCTTCTCGGCGCATTGTTTCAATCACGGCCCCTATGTGGGGCTGTCTGCCTCTAACAGTCGACGGCCCAGATCTTTTACTCGGTTAGCGAATGAAATTACATTTTCATAGTCTTGCTGGAACTCCATTCCCAGTTCGCCGATTAGTTGCTGTACCGTTCGAGGGGGTGCATATATTGACTCCAATGAGTCCTTTAATGCCCCAACGGTATTAAACGTTTCTCCACGAATTGCTTGTCTCGCTTCGCCAGCCACTCGTGCCTGTAATAATTTCACGAACCTCGATTTACTGCTACTCGAAAAACTTGCTTAAGGTAATATTGCGCCCATCGAATCCGGGCACTAAGCGCATCTTTTAACGGGACAGCCTGAGTAGGCAATTTTACGTGGGTTTGGTTGTTATCTGGTATATGTATAGAGAGGTTTTCAGATACCTCCTTTTATTTGTTATCAGACGATTTTGCCGTTTGTACGATTGGTTCTAGAAAAGTTTTCCAAATCGTCAATCGTTCCTTATTATGCTCGCGATGGAGGTTTTATTTCTCTTTCTCTCGGGATAACAGAATTTATTCTTATCTGCCCGACTTCTAGTGACACGCCGTTCAGAGAGCCCCTGTTACACAGCGGTATCATATGAAAATTTTCGCGTTAGAATCGGTAGCATTATAATCGTCATATAAATAATAAATAGAAGAATAATTAAAATTATTAAACTATTAGTTAAAAATATTTTGAAAACATTATAATTCTATATAATTAATGCAGGGCTAATATTTGCTATTAGGCAATTATTCTTGCAGTTAGGTCATTAATCAGTCGACGAGGTAAGTGTCGTCTTCCTGACGACTGTACCACTTAATTTATCTTACATGCGTATATAAAAATTACAAAAAAATGAACAGTTGGTTGAGAAAAATTAGTTGATAGTGTTTCTACCTTACTCTGTCATCCAGGTTTCATTGCCTAACAGATTCTTCCAATAGTTCTATATCAATTTCGCTGACGGTTTGTTTCCGATTTAGCTCTCTAAAAGTGCGCGCAGTTATCGCCCATGTTTTTTCTAACCAAACTTAAGTTGTTCGTTTTCTTTCTTTAGCCCCTCTATTCGCTCTTCAGTACTTATTATTTTTCGTAACAAAAAATTAGTGTTTCTGTGTATCTCCGCACGGGCCTCTTGTAGTTCCTCAATGTGTGTGCGATTATTTCGCGACAGCGTCCCGCCCGTGCAAAGAGCCCTATGGTGATAGCTTACTCGCTCTTCTATGGTGTTAAGTCTATCTCCGTTAGGCGCCGGTTAATCCCTATTTAACCCTACCATTTAAACAGAGGGGTATCCCGGTTGGGAAAAAGGATAAGAAAAATAGAAAGAAAATTTATAATTACGGTAAAAATTTAATTATTAACTAATAGTAAGATAAAAAGTAGTATAAAGGAAGAACAGAAAATATTGAAATTATTAAAATATTAAAAAATTTAAATATTGGATTATAAAAACGCTAAAAACCTTAATTATTATAAGTAATCTATTTCTATATAAATAAAGAACGATGAAAATACTAGTTACTAAAAACAAATTTCATCACAGAAAAGACGGAGAAAAAGAGGGAAAAAAAAAATTAGTGTGAAAGAAAAATCGAAATGAATAATTAAAGGGTAAAATTATTATTATAAATTAAAAATTAGATTAACAGCTATTTATAAAAAAATGGAAAGAAAAAAGGAAGAAAACTATATTAAATTTTAAATAAATCAAAAAAAGATGTTACGATGAAAATTAAAGGTAAGATATTAATAATTAAAATTCAATAATTCGCCAAACTAGGTTTTGTTAAAAAAATGAAATTATTATTTATGAAATTGTTAAGATAAAGAGAAGAAAAATAAACAATAAGGAATGGAGGATAGAAGGAAAAAGAATCCCAAACCTGAGCTATTATTAATAGTTTTTTTTTTGTATGAATATCTGTGAAAACAATTACTAGATATATATATATATATATTAATAAATATTTTTTTTTTTTTATTGGTCTTACAGTCCAATCAATTCAATCCAAAAATAAAATAAAAATAAAAATAAAAATAAAAAATAAAAATAAAATAAAAAATAATAAAAAATAAAAAAATAAAAATAAAATAAAAATTAAATTAAAAATAATAAAAAATAAAAAAATAAAAATAAAATAAAAATTAAAAATAAAAATTAAATTAAAAATTAAATTAAAATTATAATGACAGTCAGACTGTCCTTGTTTACATTCACCCCCGTAGACTAATCTGAAAATAAAATATTAGCTGAAAAAACTCTTTGTTAGTAAAGTGCAGTCTGACTGTCCCCAACACCCTTACCTAATTGAAGACTTGTCCAACGTTTCGAGCTCGCTATGGCTCCTCATCAGGGACCATATATATATATATATATATATATATATATATATATATATATATATGTGTGTGTGTGTGTGTGTGTGTGTGCAGGTATTTCTCTCTCTCTCTCTCTCTCTCTCTCTCTCTCTCTCTCTCTATATATATATATATATATATATATATATATATATATATATATATATATATATATATATACATACAATTATTATTATAATATGCCCGGGATGGGAGCCAATGGGATCCAGCGCGGCACAGCGGAGGAGAGGCGGGCCTACTTCTCTAGGCACGGAGGAGGCTTGCTAGGCGCAGGTCAGTTGAGTGAGAGCGCCGGGTGGGCCAATATCCTCTGGTTAGGGCCGGAGGAACGAATCACTCGGCGCAGCGGGGGAGGGGCGGGCCTTGCTCCGCAAGTTGCAGTAGCGCGAAGGAGGGGCGGCCTTCCCCAATAGGCGCAGCGCAGTGGAGGGTCGGGCCTACTCCGTTAGGTGCAGCGCAGTGGACCGGGCAAGCCTACTCCGTTAGGCGCAGCTCAGTGGAGGGGGCGGATCTACTCTGTTAGGCGCAGCGCAGTGGCCAATTGAGTGAGCGCACGGGCGAGGTCGATGACCCCCGGTTGCCTCTGGCCAATCACATGAGCGCTTCGGGCGGATTCAACGTCCTTGGTTGGAGGGCTGAATCACTTGGCGCGGCGGAGGGGGACGGACCTTCGCTCTCTTTCTGCACGGGCCAGTCACGAGTGCGCAAGGGCGGGGTTCTGCAGACAGGTTGCTTTTCCAAACAGCGATAACGCAGAGGTTCCCATCGGCGGGCGGGTGGGCGTTTTCACCTTTCCCGTGGGTTCCGGCATCGCGGGAGCTAACTCCAATAGGGCGACGGTAGATGGTGCAGGTGCGTCGGTGACCACGGTAATTGCCTCTGTCGCCTGTGTTCGGTATCCGAACCAGGGCGCGTTGATCAACTCCGGGAAGGACGGCAGATTCGTCGTCGAGCAGTGAATCAATGCCAGCTGCGTGTCTACTGGAAGACGGCGTGATTCGCGCTGAAAAATTTTTCTGAAATTGGTGCAATCTTTCCGGTCGCGAATTGTTACTACTGGTCCGCTGGGGAGCGGGGCATCTCTGGTACCGCTGTAATTTTTTCCTAATTGTCCGTCACTGAATGCTGGGGACGGAAGGTCAAAAAATTTTCGCTCTACCGGCGCTTCGCCTCAAGTCCTTTCACGTAATGGTCGTGAATTGGGCGAAATATACGCCATACGGTGTCCTCCAGTTCCCTATCAGGAACACGGCTGATTCCCTGCTTTTCCAATCTCTCTTGCTCCTGCTCAAGAATCTGGCCTCGTATAAGCAGCCGCTTTTCTCGCTGCAGTTTTTTGCGAGCCCTATTTTTTCTTTGCTTATTGGTGCCTTTTCCTTCCACTAGAAAAAAACATATATACAACCAATAAACACCCTAGGCTTTAGACCTATCGTATCCCTAACCACGTGATACAGCACGGAAACCGGGGCAAAAATACAAAAAAAAAGACAGCGCTCAAATACGAAGAAAATTTCGCGATCTGTAAAAATCTCGGAATAGCCCCCAAAAATTTTTGTGACCTCCAACTAGTGATGGTGCCACGCGGTAAACCAGACAGTGATTCAATGCCGCTAGTTTCCCACGGTTTTGCCCCTCTTTTTTTCGGTCTACACTTGATGCGTCTGAAATCGGCGATCTACGGGGCGGACCGTGAAATAAGGTTTGCGATTGCTACGCCAGATACTAAAGCTACTTCCGAGGTAATCCTAACTTAAGTGGTTGGATTCATAGGCGACGGCTCTGATATCCTCTAATCATCGCGCTTACTTTCATCGGAAAAAGCATCAGCCTGGCCAGCGCCTTCTGCTCTGCAAACGAGCACGCGTACCGCGGATTCCGAAATTTCGGGGTATCTAAGGGTAGCAGCGGCGCATTTACTTAGCCAACGACCTACCTCTTAGATCTGCTTAATCTCAGCGAAGGCAACAAGGCTGGGCAATAATTTCTTGTCAACCTGGCTAGCGTCTCCAGCCCTGAAAATGAGCGCGTGAATTGAGGTTAAGGAATTGCAGAAAAATAAAATCTTACCCGAAATTTCTTCTTACGGAAAGAACGCGACCAGCAATCTGCTTTCCGCAGTTTTCAGGGCCCGTATTTATAGTCCAAGCCCGGCGCCGCCGAAGTTTTCTCTGCAGGAAATTACATCATGGTGGGGGAGATGAAGGGACGTTTTTTTCATAGATAAAGCCCTCCGTTCTTCTCTTACAATTATGATGATTATTTCTATATTTCTAAACTGCGTACAACTAAGTTATATTTTAAAATCATATTTCTATTTATTTATAAAATAAACACACGCGTCATTAATTAAATTTAACGTTATTAATGATAATACTAAGATAATGTTAATAATAATAAAGATGAACACAATTATAAGGTTAGTTTTAACTTATTTTATGTTGTGCTTCAATATAAAAACATCCTAATGGCGGTAATAATAGCAATAGTTAATAATATATTAGTACGATTTAATAATAATAATAATTATAATAATTCTTGTATGTGTATAGTTTAAAATCACGCCAATAATATCTAGTCGCAGTAACAGTAATTCTAAAAACGATGACAATGGTCCTCATATAATTATTAGTGGTATTAATAATAATGAAAATAATATTGATATTAATAATCGTAATATTAGTAATAACAATCGTTATTGTAATGATTAATAACTAGAGCAGAAATATTTTTGTGTAAACTAATAGAAATAAAAAGTAGTATTAAACATAATAATAATAATAATAATAATAATAATAATAATAATAATAATAATAATAAAAATAATAGTAATAGTGAGGATAATAGCAATAATAATCGAATCGTAATATTAATGAAAACACTCATCGTAATGGTAATTATAATGGTTAATGAATATGGTTTACAATTATAGTAAAAAAATAGTATTAATAGTGTTAATGGTAATAAGAGCAAATTATCAACGAATAGCGCAGAAATATTATTGTGTAAACTAATTATAAAAGTAATATTAAACATAATAATAATCGTAATAATAATAATAACGTCAATTTTATGGAATCGACATTGAAATAAAAAACAGGAGGAAAATAATTGACGGGAACGAATGCAATTTGAAGGAAAAGAAAGGAAGAAAATTAACAAAATAGAATGTGAAGCCTATCCAGGAATGGAGAAGGCAGCCGACTGATGCATGGAGCCCTCGTAAAAGTAACTGACTTCAGATGCTTGCTTTGACTGGACGAGTGTACAGTAAATACATACATTTCAATTCAATTAAACGCATCTTATTTACTTATTCAACTGATTTGGCTAATAATTATGTACTTCTCAGATATGCCTCTACAAATATGTTACTTATGATTATAGTATCATTGAATTGCTTAAATCTTCAATACTTACATCTCTTTAGCGCGATTCTCATATCTAATATAAAATTAAATTCTACGTAAGTATAAATAGAGTGTGTTGTAGAATGCTATCAATAAAATGTTTTATCTAAATTCCAAAATGTTAACATTTAGTTTTTTTTTACTTTTAATGGCTATTTATACTTGATTGATGATCATAAATTAACAAAGCCCAGTATATGTTAATTAATAAAATTCGAAAAACTATCGGATTTGTTGGTGCTAGATATAATAATATATAACGACTATTTTTACAATTCCCATATAGTTTAAATAATTAAAATAATAATATATTAAATTAATGTTTTTTACCTAATTAAATAAACTTATAATTAGTAATTGTATTAATAATTATATAAATAATTTGTGACATAATTGTGAAATTTATCCGGACCGTGACACGATGGTCTATAGGAGATAGAGATACATGATCGAGCTACCACGCCTGCTACCAGTGCCTGGAAGATGGGGCTTGTGACGCGGGTCGCAAACACCGCCTGTATTCGCTATCCCACGTTCCTAGGCTGTCTCTCCATTAGTAGCCTGTGTAATTGTGTGTGTCCTAATTTTTATATATTTATATCTATTTATTTGTATCTTTATGTTACTAGCCGGCAACAATACCACCTACGAAGAAGTAAGTAAGGGAATGGGTGAGAGAGGGGCAGGGGGTTGACACCGCGCACGAATTTGTATCGTGCTTGCTGCCGAGTGAGAAAGAGCTATGTCGAGGCATTGGTAAGTCTGTCTAGTCAAAAGAGTTTTCTTTTTACCAAGCGGAGGTTTCTTATGCTGATAATGAGTGCTATCGCATTCTGGACCAGCTCTTCGTGCTCGCGCTACCTGTGCATCGGCCAGTACCACCCATACGAACAGTGCGGATCAGCCGTCTCTCACGAGCGCTACTTCCGCGGATGAACAGCGATCCACCGCGAACGTGAGAACTGACTGCGTCGCCTCCAGTATTGGTAGTCGCAACTCCCGATCGACCTAGTGACGACGCATCTGCATCGCAGCTTGTGTAAGTGGTAGTATCATTTTATCTCTCTGTCACCAAATATGAACGTCGCTATGGATTATCTAGCACCTCAATAACTCATGAAAATGTTGGAAAGTGAAGAAAATAGATGCGGAGAACCGTCAACTTACAGTAAGAAATGTTTTTGATGATATCGGTATCTCATTGGTTTCATCCCAAATAAATTTTAACGGGGTTTGGGTTATGAGACGTGTATAAGCAAATTTTGTTCCGAAATTTGAAATTTTGACCAAAATGTAGCGTAAGCCTGGCTCAGAAGCTGTAAAATAACGCCAGTAATGACTCGAATTTGATCAAAACAGTCATAAAAGATGACGAAACTTGTGGAAGTGGTTATGATTTCGAAACTAAAGCTGAATCATCCGAGTGGAAATATGGATCATCAAGTCTAAAAGAGCACGCCAAGTTCGATGAAATGTCGAGGTGTTGCTTACAGTTCATCGGGAGTTCTTATCAAAAGATTGTGCACTAAATAAGGAGTATTAACTTGTAGTTAAGCCATGTTTGCGTGAACGAATACGAAAAAAAACATCTGAAATTGTAGAAAAATCAGTCATTGCTCCATGATAATGTACTAGCTTACGGATTGCTTATTCGCATAATTTTTTGGCGAATAACAATAGCGCACTTATTTCCTCAGCCACAGTATTCACCAGATTTGGATTCCTGTGACTTTTTTCTGTTTTCGAAACTGAAAAGTGTCGTGAAAAGGTGCATGTATTATATCTGAGGGGGCTTGTTTTGAAGCCAACAACATAAATATTGATGAATAAATGAATATTTTTCAACAAAAACAAAAATTCACCTTACTTTTCGATCTCACCACCTATTAGCAACGTGATGCCGCTAGCGACAATAATCCAACATTACACTGTAATGGAAAATGCAATGCTGCCGCAATGGAAGGCTCAATTTTCCGAAAATCCACAAGAAGAAGGAGTTCGTTGAACGATATGGGAGATGACGAATAGTCTAGACATTCTCGCAATTGAAATCGGCAAGATAGATCTTGGTATATTTAGCTGAGCAACACGAATATGGACAAAGTCCATACATATGAAGTGGCGTAATCTCGAAAACTTGAAAATAGTATTTGGTTGTAAATTTTGACCGGTATATTATGTGCTACGGTTCGAAGAAGAACAACGGAACAGGACACAACGTTCGGACAAGTTCATTGGGTTGAACTACTTAGGCTTGCGGATGTTTTTAGTATCTCTTAGCTCTCCCAATAGAAATCAAATTGGACGAGATATACAGAAACCTATATCCCGATTGAAGACAGTAAAACGAAAAACATATTAAAATACGTCGTTTTGACTGAGCCGACTGCCTCAATTTTAATAAAAACATATCGACAAAAGGCAGATTCATGTGAAAAAAGTAACACGAATAAAAGTCAAAGCTTGCGTTCACAAAGTTTGTGAAGTTTATCCTAATAATGACGAGAAATAATCATAAAATACGACAAGTGAGTCGCCTAGACGCCCATCACCTTCTCGCCATATTAATTATGCTCACGTAGAAACCGTCCTCCACATAGAATTCTAGTGCCAGAAAACGATATCCATCACGTAGCCCCTTCCGAATACCGCAATCGTACTGAGGATTGTAAGCCATATAGAACTGCATTGAGATCGTACCACGATGAAAGGAGTAGATCATCTTATATATGCAAAGGTCAGATGGGCAATTATGTGTGAGTGGCGGGGAAGTCCATTTACAACTGAACATTGATGATAAACTCATTACGGTATGCTTTAAAGCCTCGTACTGGAGATATTGGTGAAGTTAAAAATTACCATAAATTTTGCAGACGTTATGTAGCATATGCCGCGAAGTATCATAAGGTACTTCGCTAATCGGAGGGCAAACTATCTGCAGGTAATCACCACTATAGCAGTTGTAGACTAAGTGGCAATGCTCAATGAGATCGAGAAATATGAATTCAAGCAGATTTTAAATAGCCTGTTATCTTAAATCAATCGATAGATCCGATGAGTACAAATGTCCCCTATCACATAGACGCCCGGTGAACGCGCCCAAAACAGATGTGAAAATATGCTGCTCTACTGCTTACAGAGCGGTGCATCAGGTTACGAAAAAAGTCCCCTACCCATTTTCACACATGGACGTATTGATAGATAATCTCCAGGATGTGAGATACTTATAAATGACAGATTTAAGTCAGATGTACCATCAGATACCATTAGACAACAATAATAAAGACATAATAGCTTTCGCGGCAGCGAAAAAGGCGTTGTTTCAGAATATAAGAATACCCAATGGGCTGACAATACCCCAGTAAGTTTTGAACGAGACATAGAGGTTTTCATTTTCGGACCATTGTGGTAGCTATACGGTTTCATATACATGGCCGATATAATTGTAACTATATATATATATATATATAATTAAACTAGGCCATCTTCACAAGATTGATCTAAAAATTAATAGAGAAAAAACAGAATATTGTTGCCCAAGGAGGAATAACTAGAATATTTTGAATACAATAATGCACTGCATATAGATCGCGATAAAATCAAGTCCGTAAGTGAGCACCCAACCCCTAAAAATATGAAACAGCGAAGAGAATTCTTGAGATCTTTAGGCTGATACACACGGTTTGTACAGACGCTGACTTATATTAAATTGCTGCTAACAAAATTATTGAACAAGAACGTCAGATGTAAGTAGGGACCAGTATAACAAGATGTATTATAAATTAAAGATTTCGCTAATAGACACCAGTCACTAAGTATGCCGTACACTTTACAAACCGATGGAAGCGCCTATGACCTAAGCCATTTTGAGCCAAATTATTGATCGCGAGCTGTATCCCATCATGTAAACCACTAGAAATCGTTAAAAACGGAGTTCAACAACGCAGTGATATAAAATAGTATCTGGTCGTGATATCGGCTGTTGAAAAATTTATAGCCTATCTTCTAGGAGAGGAGCAGCATGCATATATTACGACAATAGTGCACAGGAAAGGCATACTGCACAAAGTGTATCAGGTCACGACGTATCCCGTACTAATGATATCATACCTAGACTAATATCATACCTAGGCTAGACTAATCTTATAATATAGGATCAAGACATTCAAGTCCGACTATAACGATATCCACACAGGAAGGTCACCCACAACCTGATCTGTAAACAATCGGATCCACGAATATTAGCACTCGGATGCTGCAAGAGGAGATTTCTAGGCTTGAAAAATGGCGATCTCGTCGCAAGACCGAGAAGGAATCCTCTTTAAATATCATAATAGACCGGCATGTGGCCACTTTAGTTTTGATAAAACTTTCAACAAAGTGAATCCAAACTACTACTGGCCCCGATTGTGGAAATATGTACAACTATGACAAATATTGACCAAAGTGTTAGATTCACAAGGTGCTACAATGATCGCTATCGCTACGACCAATATGATAGAGGAACCTTGGGAGCCCATGGACGAGCGTAGCAGTAAAGAGATAATGTGTATATATAACGTAGATATAATGATACCATTTTCCCCAATTATAGGGCATCACAAGTACTTGTTCATTTTCAAGGATCTGTTTATCAAATGTATGGAGTTGTAACCTTTGCATAAGACCATAGGAAAATCGATTAACAAAGCACTCAAGGAACGTGTCATTTTCAAATGGGGTTGCTCAAATCTCTCACAATGGACATCGACACTGAATTCATAAACGATTTGATAAAAAAGGAATTCAATGAATTCGGAGTTATATACTCAAATGAACATTAATAAAAATAAATTAAAAAAGCTGAAGGTCTTTCTCCAGAAACAATATAGAAACCATACTGGTTGAAGAAATCAAAGGAGGGGAAATGTCAATTCGAGATTTGATAGGCTGAAGGAGAGAGAGAATTGAAATTTAAATTCAATATAAAGAAATATATTAAACTCACTTAATGGAAGTCTAAGCGACCAAGGGTCTACGCAGGTTGACGTTAGGCTGGTGAAAAATATGGAAAATAACCTAGGCACTCTGCTGCATGGCGCCCGAACAGGCGCATTTCGGATTTCTGTTAAACTTTAAGCTCAAAATGTTGTAATCTAATTTTATTATTGTTAGATTCGGTTCTTCAGATCGAAACGTAACAGGCATAAATTATTATTTTGTCACGCTGAGAAAATAGTTAATACAAATTTGGAGATGTCGTGGATTTGTAAGCTATCGCGTGAGCAGCTGAAAGCGGAACTGTCGAATTTATATATAAGTACAGACTTAAGAATTTATACATAACGACGTATTTAAGACATCGTTTAGTAAGTTTTATCAAATCCAATCCAGCATACTTTATCGATGAACTTGAAAATCTGGAGGGTTGTAATAAGCAAATTGACATAATAGAAGAGGAGGAGCAAGTACAAAAAGATATTATGTAATATACTTCATCTCCGATTACTAGGAAAAATCCTGCACAGTTAAAGGAAGCGATAACCACACGAAGTATACCCCTTAATGATTTCATTAATGTAGCAGCAAAAACATCAGAACAAATGCGAAAATGGAATTTCCACTTCGACAGAAAATCCTAGAATGAACTTTGGAATTATGTGGCGTTAACGCTGTGTCCTTAATGCGCAATTCCTGCAAGGATTTTCCGAAATATTTCTTAGGGGCGACGCGCAATTATGATTTCGAAATTTTGCCAGTACCATAAATTCGTGGGAAACTTTGCAAAACCATGCGTGAATTTTACCTGTAGCCTAATGAATTACGGTACTTAGATCGACAAATTTTCGATCGGAAACAACTTGTACACGAAACAATGTTCGAATATGCGAACGCGATGTGTATATTAATGCAACGTGACGAAAGTATATATATCGAACGACAACAAGATATCTATACGATAATCTGTTTTCGAACAAACAATGAAATCTCTAGAGAGAGACTTTAACATCAGTATGCGAGTTAATAATGAACGTAGAATTCGTCCGAGAAAAATGAAATAAAATTGAGAGCGACAAAAATAAATCAGCAAATTTGAACAATTGTTACGCGGTTAAAAATAGCGTGATAGTTATAAACACCCAGTATGAGCGAGAAAAATACTTTTGGCATTGCAAACAGCAAGGCCATACTAAATTCCAGTACACCAAGAAAGCACGGAAATTTTGTGCAAGGTATGGAAAAAACGGTATTTTTTCCAGTCACTATCATATGTAAGTGTAAGCGTTTGCAAAGGAGAATACGGCCGGACCATGAATGGTCTGGTCAAATGGAAATTAGATAATAGATTTTTCATACCAGTAAACACATTTCGTCACGACTTTAGCGGTCTATTGCTCCAGGAACAGCTCATTTCTATTATATAGCCAAACACAATCGAAATATGCATAAAAGAATGCAAATGTAAAACTGTATTTTTTGTAAGCTGTAACTGTTTGTAAGCATGTATTAAACGATCGTCTTGGTAAATGGCACTGAAATAGAAGGAATAGGATTCGGAAGAAATGGCATATAAGAAAGTGGTAAAATACAAGGCATATAAGAAAGTGGTAAAATACAAGGCATATAAAAGTGGTAAAATACAAGGCATATAAGAAAGTGGTAAAATACAAGGCATATAAGAAAGTGGTAAAATACAGAATTTTTTCATCAATCAACCATAATTTTTACGTATTGGAGAACAAGAGAAATGGAATTCTCTCCGCATGGAAATTTTAATTGAATTAGACGTTAAAAATTTATTAAAAATTCTGAGAATTAAAAGAGAACAAAGCGGAAAAAAGACTGTCGAATAACTTGGCAATTATTTCCGAATTAATGGAGCTAACGACAAAGAAATAAGAGAAATTAAGAAAAATTTTAGCGATGATATGAAAAAATTCGGAAATATTAATGAGGCGACACCGCTAGTGAAGCACAAAATTAAACTAATGTATACAACGCCAATGAATCTAGGATATGGGCCAACAAATCCTGCGATGCAGAAAATAATTAATGAGGAGGTGGATAAAATAGATGTTAGTTGAAGGCATCATAAGACTCTTTGAGAGCCCCCGGAGTAGTTGAGCCGCTATTGCGAGAAAGAAAGATGGAAAATCAACATTCGGTGTAAATTTGGGCTGCTTAAATAAAATGTCACAAAAGGATACATATGTACTGCCATAGATGTAATAAATTCTTGATAAGCTACAGGGAGCAAAAATTCTGTCAACTGTAGACTTAAAAAATGATACTGGCAAACAGAATTAATTGAAGAGAGTAAACCGCTTATACCATTCTGAGTCTCTGGAAGAGGTCTTGCTGGGAGATTTTACCATCATGATATTACTATTATTACCCAAATATGCGAATATAAGGAAATACTAAAGAAAGCATTTAAAAAATTAAGAGCAGCGAAATGGAAGTTAAATTAAGAGAAATGAAAATATAGACGGTTCATTAAAGACTTAACTAAAACAGGAGTTCCATTGATTATAGTCTTAAAGAAGAAAACAAAGTGGATATGGCATAAGGAACAAAAAGAATCATTTATGAGACTGAAGAAAAATTAAAGGAAGCTCCAATATGTAGAATGTCCAAACTAGAATTTGCCGTTTATACTTTAAGCAGATGCAAATTTGCTATGATTAGAAGCCATAATATGGCTTATGCAAGTAGAACGCTCAATTGAGCAAAAAGAAACTGTTCAGTCACAGAATTGGGATACTTAACAGAAAAAAGTGTGTTTGGAAGAGGCGAAAATATATTGAGGGTTAACCATGTCCAGTGATAACAGACCAACATTCCTCCCAAAGGGCTCAAAAAAATTGAATATTCATTTGTCAGATTAGGACGATGGGCGTTCGAACTCAGATAATAGGATTGTCATGTATAGTATCGGCAATGTATAGAAAATAACGTTACAGATATTTTATCCCAAAATCCCGTGGATGCGAATGCGGTTTTGTCTCTAAATAATAAATGGTACAATCGAATACTCAAGTCGTAATAAAGGATCTGAAAGATTTTTCAGATTACAGTCTCAAAAATGGATGATTGTACAAACACATTCTTCACTCGTTAGATTTTAACGAAAATTAAGAAATCGACGAATGGAAATTATGTGCAGCAAAGAAATAGTCTGATCGAGTATTGAAAGAAAATCGTGATATGTCAATGACGGGACACTGAGGAAGTACTAAAACAATAGCAAAAACAGCCAAAAGTTATTATTAACTAGGTATATTCTGAGAAACCACCGGTTATGTACGCACATACGAAAATTGCCAAAAACACAAAGCGCAACAAAAGGTACCCTTAGGAACGGCTGACGAAATGTATAGAGTTTAAAGCATTAAGAAAAGCACCAGGTATCGCCATCAGGAGGGCCATGAAAGAGCAAATGATTTATGTTTTCGATGCCCCCGAGTTATTATAAGTGATAAAGGACGGCAGTTCATTCCTAAGAAATTTTATGAAGACAGAAAAACTGCAATAATAGAACATAGAACAATATCACCGTAATCACCAGAGTGCAATCCCTATTCAAAGGGTGAATCGGACAATATAAAGATTGGTAAACAATATATTGATAAATCTCGACTATATGGCAGAACTACCTGACGAAATTGATTTCACATATAACACGGCTATGCACTATAGCACGAGTTCTACACCAGCGTATTGAAAATTCCCAAAAGCATTTAATGCACTAGTCAGCCTGCAGCAGGGAGAAGAAAAACGTTCGCCATGCAAAATATAAAATAAGCGATAGAACTATCTAAAATAGCTACAGCACACTCGTTTATGCACCATCGGAAATATTATAATTTAAGGCCCAAAGACTGGCGTACAAAAATTGGCGATAGTTTTGAAACGCCAATATATTTTATCGAATTAGGCGAATCAAATTTAACGCTAAATTATGTGAAAATGTTTACAAACCATTCGAAATAGTTAAATTAAAACTATTTCACTCTTAATTTTTGATCTTTTTTTTTGTGTTATTTAACGTCGCTCTATTTATGCTTCCAAATATCGGTGCTAATCAGCGACGGAGGTCTACGATGTGTTTGTAAACAAAGCACATATAAATTATTACAGCGGTGCCTGTATCAATCGGCCGAGACCGGGATTGAACTCGGGTAACCAAGTTAGTAGTCCTTCGCTCTAGCGATCGAGCCATCGTAGGCCTCTAATTTTTGATCTGAAAGATCAAACAGGAAATCGTGTAGAAAATTCATGTAAAAACTCTTGGTATCTGCGTAAAATTCATTACAGTCAAAATTTTTAAATGAGAGTGTACACGTGTAAATATGGTAAAATTGACAGCAATATTAATTTAACTTAAATTAAATTAAATGCGATATTCTAATGCATATTGTCATATCGTAATATTGTTCAAATTAATCGCAGTAGAAAGTTAATTAAGTTAATCTCAGATTTAAGTAGTAACGATTCGTCTCCTATCTTCTTCTTCTAGTTTCATATTTAGATAATTGTAAGGTTCTTATGAAGATGGAGGATGGTGTCGGGATGGGTGGATAGATTAGGTGAATAACTCTTTGAAATTCTAATAAAAATAAATATATTTATTCAATAGTAATAACAAGAACAATAAGGAAAACAAAATATATAATAATAACCTGCTATTCTGCTCCGGTTTCGCTAGTGACTCCCTTTCGGTACCGGAATTTTTATATATGTTCAATGCATATTGTTTGTATAAAAAACTGATAATAATAGGTTGTCAAATATCTCCCTTCCGCTTTTTCCTCTTCATTCGGTGCTTTATAAAAAGTATTATAATGGTCGAATTTACTTCAAATATACGCCGTTTTGTTCGATAATCTGTTTCCATCTAGACAGCAACTTCATAATACCTCTCTCGTAGAAACCCCTCCTCTCCTTATTTGCGAAGAACTCGGACAGCCACTTTCCACAATCGTCTTTTGAGTCCAACTTTACGCCTTCAAGGGCGTTCGACATGAACAGGTGGTGATCACTTGGCGCTATATTCGGGTCATATGGTGGATGCGATAAAACTTCCCATCCGAATTCCCGTAGCTTCTGACGAGTCATCAACGAAGTGTGTGGTCTGGTGTTGACCTGGTGGAATACTACACCCTTCCTGTTGGCCAATTGTGGACACTTCTGGTCGATAACCTGCTTCAAGCGGTCCAGCTGTGGACAGTAGATGGTAGAATTAAGCGTCTTGCCATATGGAAGCAGCTCATACTGGATGATTCCCTTCCAATCCCGCCAAACAGATTCCGTTCCATCCCACACAGCGAAACCTTCCTGGCCATCAATCCCCGCTTGGCCACTGTTTGGGACGGTCCACCGGTCTTGGATCACAACCGTTTTCGCTTAATATTGTTGTATGTGATCCATTTTTCTTCGCCAGTCAACATCCGCTTCAAAAATAGGTCGAGTTCGTTCCGTTTCAGCGGTATGTGTGTATATATGTAAAATGTTTTGCTTTGCTTGCGTCATTAAGTATTGGCGAGGCGGACGGAGCGGGTAGCGACGGGAGCAGTGGCGATGACGCTGGCGTACCGAACGACATATACACATATATATTTATACATGCACGGAGTTATGAGGGAGATTTTCTATGTGGAGCCGAAAACTTGTAAATTACGTAATAAATCTATAGAGAAGAGAGAGAGCAATGCGAAGAGTGAGATTGGAGGGGCGGGGTTCGCATAGCAGAGTATTGATTCGATCCAGAAGGTTTTTTTACGTCAAATCATGCTGCACCCAAACATAAAGCTTTTTTTGTATCCAGCCTTCTGCAGATGGTTTAAAATGGTTTGATGACTAATTTTCATTTCCTCGGCGATGTCACGAGATGCCACATGCTGGTCTAACTCTGTAAATTCCATGATTTGATCGGTATTTGTCGTCACAGGTCTTCCGCTGGATAGCTTATTCATGGTGTCTTTTTCACCGGCTCTGAATCGTCGGATCCATTCCTCTGCGGTTCAAAGTGATAGCGTGCCATTCCCCAAAACACCATTAATCTCACGGAACGTTTCTCTAGCAGATTTGCCTTTGACGAAGGAAAACTTTAAAATAGTGCGAATTCTGGCGTTAGTGAACTTCATGTTTACACGTCTATAACTTTTTAACGCAATCTCCAAACTAATCATGCATAGCGTCGTTTTGTACGTTATGTTAAGACCCTTCAAATAATGTATAGTATAGCTAGATACGAGCTCTGTAGTGCTTTCTACACAGCCACGAAATTCATAAGACAAAAAGGCGGAAGGGCGATATTTGACAACCTAATATATGTACTACTCCATGCAAATAGAATAGTTTTTTCAATTATGAAAAATTTAACTTCGGCATTACCGTCCTGACGCACATTCTAATATGCGCACTAGCATCAGAAAGCGATTCGGAGCCAAACTCCAATGTCAGCTACATAATTCGACGAATTTTTCATTCTGAAAAAATCAAGACTTGTACAAATTTCAAATTTCAAATTGAATCTTATGATTTTGTGCTAAAATGAAAATTTTATAATTAGTTTAAACAATTTATTTTTAATATTTAATGCTTATATAATATTGTAGTAAATAATGCGTAGGAACAGAAAGAAAAATCCATTAATTATCCCAAATATTAAAAATATAAATAATAATATAAATAAAACATACAAAATTAAACTGTTGGAATTAAATGATAAAATAAAAGAAAATAAAAGTATAGAATTTAAATGTTATACTTTTTCTAAATTATAACTACAAGATATTGAAAATTTGTAAATAAATAAGTCTTTTAAATAATTATAACTTATGACTCGAGCTTAAGCTTTTTTTAAAAACATATGAGTATGACGTAAATTTAAATGTTAACGTAGTTGAACAACCCATGTCTCGGATACTATATATTAAGTATAATTCATAAATCACACGCATTATTCCTAGTTTCCTTCACATTCAATCATAATACTTTTGATTTGTATTTATTGTTATCTATTCTGTATTACTACTTATTGATATTTTAAACAATTCAGGTAATTCCGATTTAACATGAAGATTGGTCTAAAGCATGGAGTCATTTTCTGTATAAACTAATAACAAAATTATTCTGTTTGTTTACTTATAATATTATAGTGATTGTGGGCATAACCTCACCTACAATAAAATATCTATTGAAGAAATTGATAACAATAAATTAACTGAATTACTTATGTATACTGTAGACTATTCTGTAGTTGTATTTCATTCTGAAAATAGAGTAACATTTTAATGAATATATAATAAATCGTTTATAATCGTAAATATATTATTTAATATATGTAATTGAATACAGTACTGTTTCGAAAAAAGCGTCAGATTTACATAATCACAATGTTGATGAAGACCAAAAGAATAACGATTAAAGAAAGTATATAGAATAATATTTATAGTTTGTTTCTGAATAGTAAAAGACTTTTATATTCTTTCAATTCGAATTTTCTACCTAATATTTTATACAATAATAATAATGACATGAATTTATTACCTGTACAATACTTTTTATTATAATACTTCAAATATCTCATGGTGATTTTGAATCACGCGCGCGTCAAATTGTCGAACGCAGTCTGACAAATCGCCTGTATGGCACACATTGCACTTCCGGAAACACACGATATGACCGCTTTTGTATTTTTAATTATCTCCTCTAAACTACCATTCATACTTAATTCTCAAGATATCAATAAAATCTTTAGGAAATAATCAATACGTGGCTCATTTATGAAAAGGATCTTTTTTGAGAGAGTTACGAATAAAATAAATCTCATTTTCGACGGATCTCTCAAAAATTAATGCGAAACCAGAATAAATTTCTGATCTTCAAAAGGCTCATTCTCAAAACCGTCTTTCTTATTCCTTTGTAATTATTTCCTTTCTAACTATTTACGTATCTTATGATGTATCGTTATTCTATAAACCATATAATACTTTTTTTTTGTTATTTCACGTCACTTCGACGTGTGTATGCGTGGTTATGCGTATTTATGCTTCGAAATATCCGTGCTTATCAGCTGTAACGATTCGTCTCCTATCTTCTTCTTGTAGTTTTATATTTAGATAATTGTAGGGTTCTTATGAAGGTCGACGATCCTGTCGGTATGGATGGATGGATTAGGTGAATAGCTCTTTCAAATTTTTTTATATTCTAATAAAAGTAACTATATTTATTCAATAGAAATAACAAGAACAATAAGAAAAAGAAAATATATAATAATAACCGGCTATTCTGCTCCGATTTTGCTAGTGACTCCCTATAACAAAAGAAACAAGAAGAACAAAAAATATTATTATAATAATTTACTATTTAGTAATTTCTATTATATTATAATTTTATAATATAATAGAAGAAAAAAAATTAAATTTTTCATTCATCATCGACTATTTGGCCTTGACCGATTTTCACTCTCTCTCTTTATTTACTTTGGTCGCCTATTTCCACGGCCTGAGTTTTCGTTTCCCCACAATTCATCGTATTTAATTCTTATATCATTCCGAGGGGTTCCTCGTGAATAATATAAAATTATTAATTTTTAAGGAATTCAGCGCCTGATCTTATTTAAAAATTATTATACGATTTTATTAATTAATTATAAACTTGTTACAATTTTTGTAAATCCTTATAATTATACATAAATCTATTAATTTTAATTCCTTATTTACTTCTCAGGTTTATATTATTTTCCTTCGACGTATCTCGCTACAATTAATTTCGGAGAAACGTCGGTCCTTTTCCTATAACTTTACTATTACTCTGCGTTAGTCTAGATGTATTAATTCGAGGAGCGACTCGTCATTAATACATCGTTAATTTTATCTCTGACAAAGGAGCGCTTTTTCTCAGTGATAAAATCTGACTTTTAGTTCGGGTGTCTCCGGACCACTTCTACGGGGGTTTTGTCTTCCGACGGTGTAAACTGATGTCTAGGTGTCTGCAGACCACAAACACGAGGAGTTTCAATTGTACAAGGTAGAATATGAAATCCGGATGCCTGCGGATAACTTCTACTGGGCGTTTTTTGTTCGCAAGGTAGAATACGATAACCAAGCGAAATGAGTATTATAGTTGTTTGTTCTCGATTTCGATTGAGAATTTATCAAGCCCATTAATCATAGATTTCTCTAAAGCGAGTATAAATCGTTTTGTTTGAAAAGAGAGCACACCTTGTGTTTAGTGCTACCCATTCATGGGAGAAAACAGCTTACGTTTAGTGGAGGTGCTAGTAGAGGCGAACACATATATAACTGAGGTTAAATCAATCAATTAGAATAATTCCCTTACTGTTAATGGTTATGAATGACTATTGTTATGGCGAACACGTGCATCTGTACTATATACTGAAAGCGAGTTAATTTTCTTTTTTGAACGATACAAACGACTCGAGGCACATCGATTTATTAATACATTCCGCCTCATAAGTTTCCGAAAGTAAACAATAGGACTCAGTCGCACTTTTCCTTATAATAAAGAATACAAGCAGCGCTTCCCGTAAATTACCTTTATTTCCCTGGAAACTTGCCATGATTTTGCTCGATAAAATAAATGCTTTTGAGTCAAAATTATTGATAGAATCTTAAACTATAAATATAACACATGAAGTCTGACATTTCTGCCCATCCATTGGTGATGCCATCTTTCAACAAACGTTGGAGACTTATTTGTACAGCCAATATAAATATGTATATATATATATAAATATGTATATATATATATATATATATATATATATATATATATATATATATGCATGTATATATATACACATATATATGTGTATAAATGTATACATTGTAACGGAACGCGTGTCCGCTTCGAACACGATGACGGCGGACACGGCCGTTGCAGAAGGTATGCTCGGCTGGGCTTAGCCCCGAATCGACTCGGCGAGGGAGAGGGGCGGTCCGCGTGAGGGGAAACGTCGCATGCACGAGGACGTATCAGTTTTTTTTATGTTACTTGTTGGACGGTGAAAGACCTGCGACGTCGCGAGGTGCGGTGCGCAGGCCGAGGGCCGTTGATGCGACGGCGCGCGCGGAGACAGGGAAGAGAGAGAGAGAGAATAGTGGGTTGCCACTTACAGTTGTCGCGCCAATGTCGTCGGTGTCGTTCGCTGGTAACAGGAGGCGGTGGCGGCAAGGCCTGAATGCGTGGTAGAAAGCTCTCGGCAGCTGTAGGAGGCGGTGTGCCCGCTCGTTGGTAGCCCCGGGGTAGGACGGTCAATCCGCACAGGCAATGACCGGATGGGAGGCTCGTTAGCTCGAGCGCTGCAACTACGTTCGCGGGGAAAACTTCGCGAATATCGGCCCGGAGGGCGACAATGAGCGCGAACAGCATAGAAAAGCCTGAAAAAGTATCTCACAAGGCGAGGCGACAGCAACTCGAGGCAGATTATTTTTTCGTTCCAAAAGGACTCACTCGCGCGTAACACGGCAGTGGTCTCTCTACTGAAAAATTTCGCGCGTGATGATCTCTTCCCACTCTCTGTTCTCTCTCTCTTTATCATTTACCTCCTCGCCAATGTGTCAGTGCCTCGGCCTGTAACAAACAACATGCTAAATATGTACACGTGAACAACAGATAATATATACACATTTACACCTAACGTCTAACAGACGCGTAGTGCTGCGACCGTCGATGCCAACTGGCTCACAAGCTCGATTCCGTCCACCTTCTTCAGCGAGATAAAGGGAGAGGGGAGAATACGCGAGGACGCGTATTCTTTTGATGTCGTACTGTGCCCGTGTGAAGTGCGGCAAAATGGCCATCTCCCTTCTATCTCCTCTCGAGATATCCGAAAGAATCTTTTCAACTGACGTTTTTCTTTCATCCGCGCCGTCGGAATATTGCCAGGGTACACCTGCGGGTCACGTCTATTAGGGTCTTTCGGAGATCGTGGCTTCGTATGCTAAGCGTATATACTACGCCCGCTATGTCTGGGGCACTGTTACTGCCTTTGCCGCTGAATTCCGTGGCTCTTGACTAATACGATTATACCTGAGCAGCCCGTCGTCCGTTCGTGGCTACCTTTGTATGCCGAGTGTGAGCGAAAGCTCTATGGCCACCCGTGATGCACGTGGGGCGGAAGTACAGTTCTTGCATATAACTTGGCGTTAGTTGACTAGGCAGTCGTCCTGGCATGCGTTTGCGACATCTAATTCTCAGAATCGTGGTCCTGAATTTAACATGAATTCAAAGTGATTTTACTACCTTTCGATAAACGCTGTGCACAATTTTCAATAACAATAAAAAAAAATATTATAAACCTGCGCGCGAAAGGAAACTGATTTTACTTACGCTCTTTGCCCTAGCAAAATAAGCAAAATATTTCTCTCCTGTTTTTTCTTTTTTATATTTAGTTTAATAATGCCATTGCATTCGGAGACAATTGCGCTTGCAATTACGCACGCATACAATTACTCACGGCGATCATTGTCATTTTGGTGTAGCTGCTGACAGCACGCCATCGGCGGTAGTGCTACGCGCACGTACTGAACTGCCGTCGACGGTGCCGTGGTCGCCCTTGCGCCTGTGCGCCTATACACCGCGCTGATGCTGTTGCTCTGGGTTGGCGAGTTCGCCAACAGTTTTTCCTTTGTTTCGGGCAACGTGGCGGGAGCCGCCACGCTGCGCTGTAGCTACGTGCGCGTCTTTCTTTGTTCCCTACTCTGCCGCTTTGCTGAGTGCTTTTGCAACTGCTTAATTCGTATTAAGATAAATAGATATTAATAAAATTATATATTATATGTATTAATATTAAGATAAATATATTTTAATATAATTATACTAGCATCCCCCGTCTCGGCTTCGCCCGAGATAATAATTTAACCGATTTTGTAGCCTTAAACTAAATGGTTGGATTCGGAGGCGACGGCCCCGATATCCTCTAATCATCGCGCTTATCTTCAGCGGAGGCAGCAGAGCCGAGCGACAATTTCTTGTCTGTCTGGCCAGCGCCTTCTGCCCTGGAAACGAGCGCGAGTTAAATAACTATATTTTGAGAACCCGTATTTTTACGAACGAATACGCGAGAAACACAAAATAATAATAAAGGAAAGTAAGCAATTGAACGAGAGGAGTTAATTGAAGTACTTTTTATTTACACTTCTTTACAGCTTCAGATCCCGACAGAGAGTGTCGCATTGCTGATTCTTGATTCATTTATACACTTCAGTGTCTTTGCCTTTTCTTCTTCACTGATGATCCGTACGGGATGTTTAGTCTATTGCAGGTCCAGATAAAAGATAGCCTACAGAGAATAATAAGAGCTGATAAGATGCCAGTCAGATCGATGCGTTGGTGCATTCGTGTGATTCATATAACTCGCGCGTACCGCGGATCTGGAAGTTTCGATGTATCTAAGGGTAGCAGCGGCGCAATTTCTGGGCCACTAAACTACCTCTCAGATCTCCGCGCTTAATCTCAGCGGAGGTAACAAGGCCGAGCGACAATTTCTTGTGAGCCTGGCTAGTATCTCAAGCCCTGAGAATGAGCGCATGAATTTAAGGGATTACAGGAAATAAAATATTGCCGGAAAATTTTACTTACTTTTTATTACAACAGAATTAATACAATATATCGCAAAGCAGAACCGTACGGAAAGAACGCGACCGGCAATCTGCTTTCCGCAGTTTTCGGGGCCCGTATTTATAGTCCGAGACCGACTCCGCCGACATTTTCTCCGCAGGAAATTACATCATGGTGGGGGAGATAAGGAACGTTTTTTCTTCATAGAGAAAGCCGTCTGTTCGTCTCTTACAATTATGATAATTATTTCTATATTTCTAAACTGCGTATAAATAAGTTATATGTTAAAAACATATTTCTATTTATTTATGAAATAAACCCACGCGTCATTAATTAAATAACCTTATTAATGATAGTGCTAAGATAATGTTAATAATAATAGATGAACATAATTATAAAGTTAATTTTAGCTTATTTTACATTGTGCTTAAATATGAAAACATCCTAATCGCGGTAACAATGGCTATAGTTAGTAATATGTTAGTATCACTTAATAATAATATTAATTAATAATAATAATAATAGTGAGGATAATAGCAATAATAATCGGATCGTACTATTAATAAAAACAATCATCGTAATAGTGCTAATGATAATAAGAGCAAAATAGCGCAGAAATATTATTGTGAAAAATAATTATAAAAATAATATTAAACATAGTCATAATAGTAATAATAATAACGAGATTAATAATAATGCTTACCGCATAGCGCCACATAATTGTTGTTTAAACTAGTAGTAACAATTAGTAGTTCTTATAATATTAATAATAATATCGAAAATATTAACTAGAACAGTAATAATAACAAAACAATATTAATAATAGCATTACTATCAATTAGAACTATAATATTAGTAAAAATAGCAATATTAGTGCTTAGAATAATAATAATAATAACAATATTACTAATTTTATCAATATTAAAAAATAAGAGCAATATTAATAATAAGTATAAGTATATACCTAGACGTGAGTAATAATAATATCAACGGCGCTTAATACTACGAACATTTGTACATTTTTCATTATATTAATAGTTTGGAAAATAGAAATTCATGTTCAGAAATAAAATTATTTCGGTACTTTGTTTGTTTTGAGAATTTTTGTATTTCACTCGAAACTAAAATTTTGGACGTATTTTAGTTGCTTCAGCATCCTGGAATATTGGTTTATTAGACGGTTTCTCGGGTTTCGTATTTCGTATATAAAAAAGGGAGGAACAGTCATAAACAGTGCATTAGCACGCCTCCGCTTCGTTCCGAATTTTTCAGGGGGGGGGGGGGTGCGGGAAAGTACAATCGGTGCGGGAAGAGAGAGGATACTTCGGCCTGTACCGCTCGTAGCGGGCCTACGGCTAGGCTGCATTACTACGGCCACATCAGGTCCGACCTTTTATAACTGGAAGGCGTGCGCCGCGCAGGCATTTGGCAATTATGTTTGTCATTAGGCGAGACGCAGACAGTTTATATATACAAATATATATAAACGTATTTATTCTCACGGATTACTCCGAGAATATCTACGAATCTCGCCTTACCTTTATATATATATATATATATATATATATATATATACATAATATCGACCGACCGTTTCCTCTTTATCCCCGAACAGATATACATATATATGTATACATATGTAAATATATATATATATATATATATATATATATATATAGATAGATATATCCGGCGTAATCGCTGGACGCAACACCCGCAACCTTAAATGGTTGGTTGGGGATTGAAATGCACCCAATCAACGATCACGCTGTGTTTCTTTCGTACAAGTATCAACATCCATTTCTTTGGCTCACCTTGGTGTTCTCCTTTTGATAGATGTCATTCTTAGCTGGTGGTCGTTGTTTCTTGAACTAATATAGCTTGATGTGTCAGTCTAATCGATCTCTGGTCTCCCTTTTTGCAAACTTGGAGGGTATTATTTACCTTTAGTTTTACAAGTTCGCAGTTACAAAATAGGTAAGAACGTGGTAAAAAAAAGAAGTACAAAACTAATTATAATGTTCCTTAATAGTAATATATACATGGTCTTATTTCATGAATGCTTGTATAGTTTAACGATTAATCGCAAGTGTTTATTAACTACCCCTTTTACAATAAGTACCTATCAAATCGTAACAAAAGTTAGCATTATATATTTCAATTTATCAGACGGGTTATTACATAATATGCTCTTAATTACGTAATATTAAGTATTCTTATTCAAAACTTAAACTAACGCAAAATATTTGACGTGCTGATGCTCTAGTTTAGTAAACCGTTTTTTTTTGTATTTTGTATGTATTTCGATTTTTTTTACGACGAATGTGTAAAGATATGCGAACATACGAGGGTGGATTTAACAGGTGGATTTCGGCCCTGAGCAAGAAAAACAACGTTTTTAAGAATTGTTTTTTATTTCTCAACATAATGTCCTCCCAGGGTGATAAATTTCTCATAGCGGTGTCTAGTAATGCCATCTCTATAGACTGATTCGGCAAGCTCCTGAAAATACGCATTTACAGCTTCGATTACTTCTTTTGTCCGCAAATCTCCTATCGTCAAGCCATTTTTAAAGGTTAGGAAACAAATAATAGTCACTCGGGGCTAGGTCTGGAGAGTAGGGAGGGTGCGGCATCAATTCAAACTTCAGATCGTTGATTTTAGCCATCGGAACGATTGACGTGTGCGCTGGTGCGTTATCGTGATGAAACAAGATTTTTTTCTTCGCCAGATCGTTTAATTTTCACTTCATGGCTCAAAAGTTGCAATAAGACTGCGCCGTATTGACCGGTGATAGTTCCTTTTCTAGGTAATCAATGTATATAATACCTCTTGCATCCCAAAAAACAGTAGCCATAACCTTGTTCGCCGAAAATTGTTTTTGCCTTCTTTGGAGTTGGTTTCCCTAGTCCAATCCACTGTTTAGACTGTTGTTTGGTTTCAGGAGTGTAGTGGTGGATCCAATTTTCGCAAACGGTTACGAATCGACGCAAAAATACATACTCTTTAGTTAGATTGCCAGTTATGCATATACTCGGGGTTATTGCTTTGTTTCAACGTTTCTCGCGTCATTATCAATATAAGATATCCGTAGTCTGTTCGCGTGAACGATTTTTCCGTCCTTTTTATACAGAATTTTTACGTTTTTCTTCCGAGAATTTCCAATACACGAAACAAACCGGAATATTTATTAGTTTCGCGGGTTTTGGGCCATTTAGTAAGAAAACATAATCGCCTACTCTAAATTTTACTTCATTCACATGCCGATCGTATAGGTTCTTTGATTTCTCTTCTATTGGATAAGGTTATCGTATACTAATTTCTTTATCCCCGTTAATCTAACCACTAATTCCTTCACGTAACCCTGGTATGTTGGGACGAGTTCCGCTTCACGTAGTGGATGGTTGGAGGGGAGTCTAGCTAATCTGCCGAAGACTACTTCAAACGACGTATGCTTCGTACTTTCTTGAACATATGTATTACAATTCAGCATCGCTATTTCCACCCATTCGTCCCATTCGGAGTCCTTCTCCGTGTATTGTTTCACCGTGTTCTCCTAACGCATGATGGGACCGTTCTAAAACCAATTAGATTGAGGGTGGCAAGCCGTTTTCTTGACCTTCTTTATCCTGAATCTCTTTGCAACCCGCTACATAAGACTACACAAAAAATTTCTATCTTGATTCGTAAGTATTACTTTCGGAGCTCCATAGATGCAAATATACCTCTTTATAAATTCATCAGCAATTGTTGACGCTACAGCGTTGGACAGTGGGACAGTTATACAATACTTGGATAATTGATCCTGCATCGTTAGGATATACTCGTTCCGGGTTCTTGTTTTCGGTAATGGGCAAACTGTATCGAGAGCTATCTTCTCGAATGTAGTATCTGGAGTGTTTGTAATCACAATGGGTTGCCTGGTTTTTACACGTACAAGTTTCTTCAATTGGCAGTCTATACATTTCTGGATGCGCCTTTGTACATCTGCCTTTAAATTATCCCAGTAATAATCCTATCTAATACGGTTATACGTTTTTGAAATGCCTCTATGACCACCAACAGGTGAGTTATGATACTCGTACAGTATCTCATCACGGCGATCAGGTGGAACAAATTTCAAAGTCCCTTTACAAATTATTATCTTTATACCCGTGTCTTTAAATTGGTTTAAGAAAATACCTATAACTTCGCACCATTCTAACCCTTCTATGTCTGGCGCGTGAGCTATACTGAATTCCTCAATTTTTCTTTCTAAACTAAATATTCTTTACATATTTTCTGCATGTTTTCCTTTATTCTGGATAACGATTCGGGTTTATCGCCCTTTAGGGCGATTAGAAATTTACGATTGCTCCGTTTATACGAGCTTATTCTAGCTCTACGCCCAAGTTCTTTCTAACCAAGCTTTAAGTTCTTCGTTTTCCTTTTCTAACCCCTCTATTCGCTCTTCCGCACTTATTAGCTTTCGTAATAAGAAATTAGTGTTTCCGTGTGTCTCCGCACAGGCCTCTTATAATTCCTCAATATATGTGCGATTATTTCGCGACAGTGTTCCGAACGTGCAATGAGCCCTATGGTGAGAGCTTACTCGCTCTTCTATCATGTTGAGTCTGTCTGCATGAGGCAAAGGATAATCCCTATTTAATCCTACCATTTAGACAGAGGACTTCCGAAAAACGAATTATTAAATTAGTTATTAACGTTAATAAAAAAATTTATAAATAAAAATAGTTATTAAGAAAATAAAAAAAAACAGGAAATATAAAATTATTAAAAAAAAGTCTTAATTATTAAAAAAACGAATTATTAATTTATTAAAATAATTATTAAAGTTAATAAAAAAAATTTATAAAGAACAATCGAATTATTAAATAAATAGTTATTGAAATTACAAAAAGAAGTCTTAATTATAAAAAAAACGTGTTATTTAAATATTAAATTAATTATTAAAGTTAATAAAAAAAAAATTATAAATAAAAATTGAAAAAAAAGGAAATAATAAAAAAAATCTTGATTAAATTTAGAAAAAAAAATCGAAAAAAAAATTAAATTATTATTATTAAAAATTAGGTTAATAATTATCTATAAGAAAAAAAATAGAAAGCAAAAAGGAAGAGGATTTATTGAAATTTAAACAATAAAACAATATAGAATTTATGGGTAAGATATAAAGAATAAAAATTTAATAACTTAGGTTTTGTTAATAATAAATAAAATAATAAAAATAATGAAATTGTTAAAAATAAGGAATGAAGGATAGGAGGAAAAGTAATCCCAACCCTGAGCTATTATTAGAATTTTTTATTTATAACAATTCTACACACACACACACACACACACACACATATATATATATATATATATATATGTATACATATACATATATATATATATGCAGTTATTTCTCTCTCTCTCTCTCTATATATATATATATATATATATATATATATATATATATATATATATATATTGTGACGGGGAACGCAAGCACTACGTGCGCTTGCTTTCCCATGTCCCGTTGCTATCTCTCTAGCCGTAGCCTGTAAATATGTATTTGTATATTTCCATGTATAAATGTTGATCTGTTACAGGCCGACGCACAACTACACCGGCGGAGAGGTAAGTGAGAGAGAGAGAGCGGGGAGTGGGGAGAGACGGCCACGCGCGCGAAGAATTAGACAGAGAGAAATCAGCGAGCTTTTGACACGCGTCTTAACCGGCCTTCGCTCCACGCACGTTTTTTTTTTTGCTTTCACTGTGTCGTGTTTGATCGTGTACGGGAACACGCCTCGTGCTCCAGGTGTTTCCCCTCACCACGTACCTCTTCTTCGGGGAGTGTACCCGATCGGACGCGCATGTTGTGCCACGGTATTGTGGGTGTGTGCAGTGCACACGCGCCGAGGACGAGTCAGAGCGGACGAGCTGTCGTCCGACCCCGTCTCCGCGGAATAAGCGCCCCATCCCGGGGTTTCTGGACGGCGACGTCACCGCCGCTCCCGGTGAAGAAAGGCGCTGCTACCGGACGAGGACGCGCTGCGGGATCAACGAGCTCCGACTCGCTGTAAGTGGCAGCTCCTTTAATCTCTCTCTCTTCCCTAGCTTCGCGCGCGCCATCGCCTCGGCGACCCTCGGTCTGCGCTCGACGCGCCTTAGCGCGCCCGTCGTGTAAACCCGCGAGTCATCACAGCGCATTTAATTTTACCTTTTGTCTTCTTATTCCGTGCAAATCCTGCATGCGAGCCTTCGCCCTTCGCGAACCGCCCCTCTCCGTTGCCGAATTCTTTCGGGGCTAAGCCCAGCCGGGCACACCTTTTGCAACGGCCGTGCCCGCCGTCCTCGTGTTCGAGGCGGACACGCGCACCGTTACATGGCGCCCAACGCGATCTCGGGATCGCACTTGATATAGGAATATATATACATTTATACATTTATGCATATTTAATTATATATGCTATTATGTATTTTATTATATACTCTATTGCATATATATATTTTATAATATATATGGCATAATATATTGTATTATATTTAGTGCTCCGGCGAATATTCGCAAGTGATGCGGATGCGCGGAAATAATTTAATAATTTTATGATATTATATCGTTAATATCGGTAATATAATCTTTGTGCAGTTTTTCAAGCAAAACTAATTTTAAGTTAAATACACACATATATATTAATTTATATAATACTGATATATATTAATTGGATGTAACTTTAAAATTTAACTTAAATTAAATATGTGAATTCCATCTAAGCTAAACTAAAATTAATCAATAATTAATTTTTAAGACAACGTAATATGAAAATATAACTGATATAAATAGATTTACATTTGCCATTATAATATAATAATAAATAGTTGACTATAAATATAGTAATAGTATATAGTCGACTATAAATAGCGAAGTCAGCGATCTGTCTATATTCACATACACACACCACCGCGACTCTACGCTGTACATAGAGTGTACATGCGACTAACGCAAATTTTTCTTTGCTCTCAATTTAATTTGATCAAAATTGATTGTTCCCTTTATGCTTTTCGCTTTCTGATCTTCAATTTGATATTGTAATATCTTTAATATTTTTGCAGTATAATTTGTTTTCCCCTTCTTTCAAAAATACAAAAACAAAATTTTGTTTTTTTTAAATGTGCAAAATAAAATTTTTTGAAAAATCGGAAAATATTTAAAATTTTTTTTTGAAAACTAAAAAAATAAAAAATTTTTTTTTAAAAAATAAAAAAAAGTAAAAAATAAAATTTTTTTTTTTTTTTTTTGAAAACTAAAAAATAAAATTTTTTTTTTTAAAACTAAAAAATAAAAATTTTTTTTTAAAAACTGAAAAATAAAAATTTTTTTAGAAGTTATAAAAGGACTAAAATTAAACTATATATTTTTTTGTATTTTTGTTTTTTTTACATTTCTTGAAAAATACAAAAAGTAAAAACTATTACAATTTCAAAATAATTTTTTTGGAAAATCGAGAATTCGAAAGTCAAAATAAGAATTTTGGGAAAATTTTTGAAAATTGTTGAATTTTTTTGTTTTTTGCGTCAGTCGCCCCTAATTTTTGCGTTTTCGCCCTCGCACTCCACTATCTCTTGAGATTGCCGGCTTTTAATCATTTGCCAAAAAGTTTTGGCTGTAACGTTCTATTTTTCTCACGTTGAATTTTTTTTCTTTTTCCGTTTGTTCGTTTGTCTTCTTCTAATTTTCAACTGAAGAAATAAAAGATGGCAAATCCGCCAAACGACTTTAACGACTGGCTTCAAAGCCTATGTGAGGAAGAAACAAACATAATTACAACGGAACTAGAATTAAAAAATGAGGGTTCCCCATTTCAAAGGGCTGCCAGGCTATACCGCAGACTGGCAGGAAATTATAGCCCAGCAGACTTTGTGGAATGCGAGAGTGACAGTGATAGTATAAAAACACGCGCGCGCAGAGATAAAAATCTGTTAAAGATAATCGTCACCTCGACAATGCGCGACGCAACAAAAACTTATATTTTGGATCGAATGGAAGCGACGTACGCCGAACAAGCGGATGAATCAGCTGACATACAGCAGGCTCGGGAAATTTATCTGAGCACAGACCAAAGAAATAGCACAGCAGCTGTCGATCACCAAATACAAAATCTGATCGACTTCAATTTGGCTGAGATAAACAGGCATGAACCGCTCGCATGGAGTACTGCCAACGAATCGCCGATTCAGGCAGCCACCACGAGCGTAACTACGCCTCCCGACTCGTGTGTCACGAATGACATCACACGTCAGGCGCAAGTCGCATCTCATACGACGAATACAACAGTCGAGCCTCAATCTACCGACCTCGAAAACAATGTATACCTTCGTCAGGGATTACATGGCCTGCAAAATATGCTGCAAACTTGGATGCAACACCAAAACTACACTGTCCAAGATTTGCAGCAGAGACAAAGTGAGATGCACGCTACGCTAGCTAGCATTCAGCAACAGCTGCAGAAGTCGGCGCGACGCGACCGTGTCACTTTCCAAGACACGTACGATCTGCAATACTTGGAATGTGACAAAAACCTCAACAGTAATAGGTTTGTAGGGTCGATCAACGAGCCTACGTTTTCGGCTCCTTGCCACCCTCGGTAGCAAGGGCCTGGAAGGGGGGGCATCACATGGATCGAGATTTGATGAGCTCGCCCGCGAATATAACGCGATCAACGCTGTCAAGCACCTTGGCCCAGCGCACGGATATTGGTAAGACCGTGCGCCAATGGAAAATTAGATTCAATGGTGCGAAGGGGAAAAGTGTAGAAGAATTTCTGCAGAGGATCGCGGAATGTCGCAGGTTGACACCGCTCACGGACGAGCACATGCTCAATGCCATGACGGAGCTCCTCGATGGTGTTGCTCTGCATTAGTACCGTCTATCCTGGAAAGACTGGACCACGTGGCAAGAGTTCTGCCACGCAGCCCGGAGCTGCTACGGCGTCGATCGACGCTTCCAAGCTGAGCTAATCAGCGAAGCACAGCGGCGTACGCAGGCGAAACGCGAGCCAACACGTGACTACGTGTTTTGTTTGTTAACGATTCTCAATCGGTTCGAAGAACCATGGTCGGACGACAAACAACTCGCCCTTATCTACCGTAATCTGCTCCCGGAGATACAGAAGTTAGTTCCACGGGAGAAGATTACAAGCGTCAATCGGCTAATCGAGCTTGCTCGAGAGGCCGAATGCGTCATCTATGCGGAGCGAAATTATAAGCCACCGCCGTCACCCGAGGACTGCATAATGCCCGAAGTGGCCTTTCATGCGGCAGACACGTCTCGAACGCGCCTGAAACCAAGGATCGCGGCCGTGGACGTGAAGCCGTCCAACTTCAAAGCTTTGGTGCGAGAAGTTTTGCAAGAGGCTGGCTTTATAGCCACCTCACCTGATTTAGAGGCGCCAGGCGTCGCAGCCCTTATCCCGAAGAGGAGCGGAAGCGACTCACGCCCGAGGTCGTCGCGTACAGGAAAAACCAGAGCGTCGACCCCACCTAAGTCGGAGAGGAAGCCCTCCTTCAAAGGAAAGCTGGTGCGCGAGCCCCTCAGTGACAAGAACAAAGGCCGAGTAAAAGGCTCCGTAGGTTTTTAGGCCTTGCGTCCTTGTATCGCAAGTTCTTAGATAACTTCGCAACGCTTGCTGAACCTCTCGCCCGATTAACCAAGAAGATCATCAAGTACCATTGGGGAGAAGAGCAACAGCAAGCCTTCGAACAAATCCGGGCGCTCGTCGCATCTGCACCCGTCCTTTCTCGACCGTCGTTTGGAGAAACGTTCGTCATCCAGACGGACGCCAGCGACTCGGGACTAGACGACGTGCTCACGCAAGCTGTTGATGGCGTGGAGTGCGTGCTCTCCTACGCTAGTCGCACGATGACTGCGGCTGAGCGTAACTATTCGGTCACCGAACGTGAGTGCCTCGCCGTGCTATGGGCTGTGCGTAAATTCCGCCCGTACGTCAAGGGCTATCACTTCCAGGTGATAACCGATCACAGCAGCCTTCGTTGGCTGCACTCATTGCGCAACCCCACGGGCAGACTCGCCCGTTGGGCCTTGGAATTGCAAGGATACGACTACGAAGTCATCCATCGGAAAGGTACCTTGAATTGCGTACCAGATGCCCTCTCTCGTTTGTACGAAGACGAGCCGACCTGCGAAGTCGCCTCCCTCGGCGTCACCGATGTGCAAGATCCCTGGTATTTGCGCCTTCGTAAGAAAGTGGTGAATGATCCGACGGACCTCCCATGGTGGAAAGTCGTTGGACAGCGACTATACTATTACCGTCCCGATCCTGCCGTCGAAGATTTAGTAGATGACCAGGATGCGTGGAAGTTAGTCGTGCCTAAAGAAGATCGTCGTACCGTTCTTCATGAATGTCATGAGGAACCCACAGCTAGTCATTTCGGGCGCCATAAAACATATGACCGTATTGCACGATCATACTATTGGCCATCAATGCACAAAGATGTGACACAATTTGTCCGTGACTGCACCGTGTGCCAACAATGTAAGGTACAGCAGGCTGCACCAGCTGACCTGATGGGCCATCGAACGGTCACCCGCCCTTGGGAAATAGTAGCTGGAGATGTGATGGGTCCATTTCCACGATCTACCCGGGGATATGAGTATTTGCTCGTCTTCATGGATCTATTCACTCGCTGGGTAGAGTGTATCCCCATCCGAAAGGCGAATGCGCAAACAATTCGCCGCGAGTTGAAAGATCGCGTATTTTTACGCCCGAAGTATTCCTATCGGACAATGGCACCGAATTTCGTAATAAAATCATTGAGAAAATCCTTGTGGAGCGTGGGGTGGAGCATTCCACGATACCTCCTTCTCACGCTCAAGCTAATCCGGTAGAGAGGGTCAATAGGACTCTGAAGACCGCGATAATCGCCTTCATTGATGAGTCTCACAGTACTTGGGATGCGCATATCGCCGAGCTGATGTTCGCGTACAATACATCCGTACAAGACTCCATTGGCGTAAGTCCGGCCTTCCTTAACACGGGTCGTCACCCCTCAGCCCCTGGCACACATCGTCGCCAGGAGGAGCAGCGCGCACAGATTGCGCAAGAAGAGGCTGCTCTACAACATTGGAAAGAGCGCATGGAGAAATTATCTGATCTCCATCTAAAGGCAGCGGAAAACTCGCAGAAAGCGCAGGCAAAGCAAGCTCTTTTTCAAGAAAATTTTACTTACTTTTTATTTCAACAGAATTAATACAATATATCGCAAAGCAGAACCGTACGATAAGAACGCGATTGGCAACCTGCTTTCCGCAGTTTTCAGGGCCCGTATTTATAGTACGAGCCCGGCGCCGCCGAAATTTTCTCCACAGGAAATTACATCGTGGTGGGGGAGATAAAGTGACGTTTTTTCTTCATAGAGAAAGCCGTCCGTTCATCTGTTACAACTAAGTTATATTTTGAAACATATGTCTATTTATTTATGAAATAGACACACGCATCATTAATTAAATAAAGTTATTAATGATAGTGTTGAGAAAATCTTAATAATAATAGATGAAAATAATTATAAAGTTGATTTTAGTTTATTTTACATTGTGCTTAAATATAAAAACATCCTAATCGCGGTAACAATGGAATAGTTATTAATATGTTTGTATCACTTAATAATAATATTAATTAGTAATAATAATCATAGTGAGGATAATAGCAATAATAATTGGATCGTACTATTAATAAAAACAATCCTCGTAATAGTAATTATAATGGTTAATTATAGTAAAAAAAATAGTAATAGTGCTAATGATAATAAGAGTAAAATAGCGCAAAAATATTATTGTGTAAACTAATTATAAAAATAATATTAAACATAGTCATAATCGTCATAATAATAATAACGAGATTAATAATAATGCTTACGCCATAGCGCCACATAATTATTATTTAAAGTAGTAGTAACAATTAGTAGTTCTTATAATATTAATAATAATATCGAAAATATTAACTAGAACAGTAATAATAACAAAACAATATTAATAATAGCATTACTATCAATTAGAACTGTAATATTAGTAAAAATAGCAATATTAGTGCTTAGAATAGTAATAATAATAATGACAATATTAATAATTTTATCAATATTAAAAAATAAGAGCAATATTAATAATAAGTATAAGTATAAACCTAGACGTGAGTAATAATAATATCAACGGCGCTTAATACTACGAACATTTGTACATTTTTCATTATATTAATAGTTTGGAAAATAGAAATTCATGTTCAGAAATAAAATTATTTCGGTACTTTGTTTGTTTTGAGAATTTTTGTATTTCACTCGAAACTAAAATTTTGGACGTATTTTAGTTGCTTCAGCATCCTGGAATATTGGTTTATTAGACGGTTTCTAGGGTTTCGTATTTCGTATATAAAAAAGGGAGGAACAGTCATAAACAGTGCATTAGCACGCCTCCGCCTCGTTCCGAATTTTTCAGGGGGGTCGGGAAAGTACAATCGGTGCGGAAGAGAGAGGACACATCGGCCTGTGCCAATCGTAGCGGGCCTACGACTAGGCTGCATTAATACGGCCACATCTGGTCCGATCTTTTATAACTGGAAGGCGTGCACCGCGCAGGCCTTTGGCAATGATGTTTGTCGTTAGGCGAGACGCAGACAGTTTATATTGCGACGAGACAATAGTCTCGCGCAAATATTATATATTGTAGATAAGTGGCGAAGTCGCGAGCGACGCGGCGCGGCGCGGGGATAAAGCGCTGGCAGTACGGCGAAGATGAGCGAGCGCTCTCGGGCCGCAGGTGGCTCGAAGAGCAGCGGCGACGGCGCTGCGTAGTTCTAAGGCGCGGTACAGTGCGGTAAGGGGAGAGCGAGCGCTCTCTCCCAATTCTCAAATAGAGCCGCACTGACTGCGAAATTTCAGTGTGCCAGCGATCTCGAAACTGGCTATTCGAGGGGGACCTGTCGTCGGCGCAATAGCGGGCGACAAGTCTCAGCACACTCAGGGCGGGACGCGATCACGTAGAATAGAAAATAAATAAAATTTGTAATTACGCTCACGCGGAGCATTAAATTTTAAGTTAAATAATTGTTAAATTTTAAAAATCATAAAACAAATATATTTTATGATTTTTATTTGTTTCAGCGGATAATGGCGCGACTAAATAAGTCGATAGCACCGGCTAGTTCGGCAAATGCCGAAATAAATAAATTAATTAGTTTTTTTTGTATTCTTTTGTTAATTATTTTTATATTTTGTTAAATAAATTTTTGTTGTTCTAAAATAAATAGAAATTTATTTAATCGTAACATCCAGCAAAGTGAAAAAAAAATATAAATAAATAAAATAAAATCCAATTCAAACTCTGGCGGGTTGAGCGAAAGTGAGAATTGGATTTCGCGGTTCGGTGCGTATTAGAACAAACTTGGTGGCAGGTTGAGCGACCAAGGGCCTAGGCGTGTTGAGCGTAGGTCAAAGTACAGTACGCATCGTAAATAATTATAACTAATAATAAATAAATTATCTTGCACAAGCGAACCTAGTGGTCCGTTGAGCGACTAGGGGCCGAGGCGGGTTAAGCCGGAGCCACTCGTTTGTGCAAGTTAAACGAACAGAATATAGCCTTTGGTGGGGTGAAAAGAACCCGTTGGCGTGCTGAGCGATCGGGGCCGAGGCGCGTTGAGCCGGAGCACGAATTAGCTTTCACCAAAGTGCTTATGTTACAATTTATACAAATATATATAAAGGTATTTATTCTCAGGCATTACTCCGAGAATATCTACGAATCTTGCCTTACCTTCAAATATACATATATATATATATATATATATATACTTATGGTGGTAAGGGCAACGTTGCCAAACGCTTGTTTTTTTTCCTTTCTCTCTCCTTCTCTATCCTTACGCATTTTCCCAAGCCTGAAATTCATCGAGAACTCGACGGGTCAGGTGTTCCTCTTTATCCCCGAACAGATATACATATATATCTATACATATATACATACATATATAGCCGGCGTAATCGCTGGACGCAACAATATATTTTATATATTAATATACATAGTTTCGAGGTTGTTAGTAAAGAACCCTATTTTGCTATCATTTCTTTTGTTCACACTAAAAAACAGTTTCTTGTCATAATTCTGAAGTTAATATAATGTATAGAAACAAAAATATAATTTGTCGTCACAAACTATATGCAGTATGATTTGGGATACAGAACCATTTTATAAGAGAAGAGGAAAGAAAGACAGGGAGATAGACAGAGAGAGAGGGACAGAGAGAGAGAGAGAGAGAGAGAGAGAGAGACAGATTTTCCCACGTAAGAGGGATTATTTTTTTTATATTAATTATATTCCCACGTTATTTTGATTTGATGTTCGTGATTCAAGTCGCCACGTAGTGGCCGCTGGTGAAACTAATTGTTAAAACCATTAATTTAATTTATTGATGAAAGTAAAATGATTTTCAACAAAAAACATAGCCTATGTCCTTTCGAAGATAATATAGAATCTATATGTGAAATTTGCGAACAATCGGTTCGTTAGTTTTTTCGGTTCTCGTGTACAAAGAAGACAAGCTTTGTCTTTATAAATTAGTATGATATATATAGGGCCAAAAATTAGTTTCATAAGTGCGTATAAATATAAGTTGTCAATACCGTTGAAAATAAGAAGAGTGCAAAACATAGTTTAATAAGGTATAGTAAAAATTTAACATAAGAAGTCTGTCTTGTTTTGTTACAAATCAGAGTCCCGACACCCCTAGTATGTATTATAATAACTTCTTGTATAAGTTTTAACAGAATATATTTTTGTTATTTTTTTCATATAAATATAACTGAGTACCGTGATTTGTTACCAATTTTTTTTCAAACTAATCTTAGCACTACCGCATAAGCTACACCGAGGGGAAAAAGGAAACGTTACAATATATATATATATATATATATATATATATATATATATATATATATATATATTATATATAATAATAAAGTAAATTTATTGTAATAATAATATTATAAGAAACTGATTGTTAAAACCATTAATTTAATTTATTGATAAAAGTGATGATGATTGATGAAAATGATTTTCATTAAAAAACATAGCCTATGTCCTTCCGAAGATAATATAGAATCTATATGTCCAATTTCAGAACAATCGGTAGTTTTTTCGGTTATCGTGTACAAACAAAAACACGCTTTGTCTTTATAAATTAGTATGATATGATATTATATGATGTATGATATGATATGCTATGATATGATATTATTTTTCATTTATTTGAACTGTAAGACTAATAAAAATATTTATTAATTTTATCTAAAAACAGTCGACATAAGCACAATTAAAGTATTATCTATTTACTTATTTGAAATTTGAAACTCAAATATAACTATGGCAGAGAATAATTAGCAGCGGTAAGACAAAGGTAATAAATCAAAGATATATGTGATTATCTCCGTCAAATTAACCAATCAATATATAAATTCGAAGTATGGGTACTTGTGAATTTTTATTTTTTATTCTGTATTTAGTATCACTTTTTGATGTGATATGGAAGTTATGTAATCCTTATATTGTACTTAATGTAATAATACTGTGAATACATAAAATGTAAGATAATACTCATTTAAATAACAATTTCACTAGTAGTGCTCCTTATTTGGCTTTGTCACAAGTTTGATGCGTGCAGTTTCTCTAGATCGATTATGAATCTCTGCAGTTCGAAGGGTGATACCGAATATATCTTCGTGAAACCTATTTTCGTCCTGAAAGATTAAGAAGTTTAATAAATATTTTTTAGAATTACGTAGGCATATTAGAAGTTTAATAAAAACATAATAAAAAAATTTTATATTTTGATGCATTGTTTTCGATTACAAAAATTAATGTTGATTGTAATAAAATAAATTAACTTCACATATTTCATTTATTACAATGAATATTCATATGAAAAATATATTACAAATAAGTTAAATAAATATTTCAAATTTTTATGAATATGAATTAGATTGTGATACGGTTAATTAATTGGTATATTGGTATATATTTGTGAATTTTTTGCCTAAAAATTTTTTTTGCACTAGATAAATTAAATGAAAGATTCATGATAACAGTCGTTAGCGACGTCTCAATTTTCATGTTTCGCACAAGTAAATAAACAATAGAGTTGGACTTGTAGTACGGTTAGAGTAAAATATGTTTACATTCACTAAAAAATATTTCTATTTAATTTCGATGTGAAAAATGCTGGGTCAAGTAACGCTAAAACAACCAAAAGTATTTTGTGAAAAAGTCGCTGCACAAAGAAATACTCCTTATAAGGAATAATAAGCTATTGTATTAGATTCAGTCTAAGAACTCTCCGTACAGAATTATTTATTTGCAATAGCAATAATGGTCGAGAAAAACTATATTCGATAAACTTCTAAAACTTGTTTTGCATGTGTCTATCTTAGGTCTCAGATATTGCAGATGATTTAATAGATAAACATACAAAGATAAACATCGGTTATCAAGGCTTAGAAATTGGGATTCTAATGTCAAAAACTAAAAGAATTATTATTTCACACGATTGTCCTATTATTTCTTTAGCGATCATAAAAGAACAATTAATGTTAATATAACATCAAAACAATGTCTCAAACTAAATATATTAGAGTAGCTGCAGTTTCCGTGGATTTGCATTCATCTTACATTTTCAACAGCAATTGCACCTCATTCAAGAAGATAAAAAAAATAGCAGCTTTTATATCGACACATTATGATGAGACAACTTATTGGATATACCTATCCTATAAAAAATTAATATGCATTAATTACAAAGAACAAGGACATCTTTTAAATTAATGTATAAATTAAAAAAATAATACACAAAGTATATAAAATGTAAAAACATCTATAAGTACATAGCCGCTTGAAAATACAGAATACTTTAGAAATCAAGAAATATTAGATATGAAAATAATTGTAGTGCCTTTTATATTTAAGTACCCACCACCTAGTATGACAACCTCATCAATTATTGACTAGTGTGAAGAAATTAAAAAATTACAGAAAAACCTAAATTGAATGAAAATACAGACAACGTTTGATGACGTGTTCAATATTGGTGACAGGAATAAAGATTAAACACGCTGTATTGAATATAAATACGTATAATTATTGAGATATCTAAATTCTAAATACATTAACAATGATATTAATCGGAAAGAATGTATAAATTATAAATTATAATTTATCGGAGAAAGAATTATATACTAGTATGACACGGTGAATTATTATTTTGTATTTCCGTGTGACCAAGTCGTCCTGCTTGTCTTGAGTATGTACGCGATCTGGTCTGCCACGGCGTCGTGCTCCTTGGTCCGAGCACGATCCTTTCTAGGGTTGTATACCAGCTGACCCTCGACATGAATTGAGCCTAGACCTTATAGTATGCAGGCTGTACGTAAGTATATGGTTGCCAGATGGTCGGTGATTTAGTACATGGGATTTCCCTCATATTATTTCTAAAATCGCTTAAATAGCCCTTTTTACTTAGAAAGAGTAATTCTAGAGAGGATATGTAATTTCTAAAGTGAATTTAAATTATTTTATTGTCGAAACGTGCTTTTAACTAAACATTAGGTTTGTAGTCGTATTTTAAGTTTTAATTTATTACGACAAGAGCTTCACTCTTTATAAAAACGTTAACAAGATAATTCCGAATCTAAAACCATAGAAATAGTAGTATCTAATTCGAACAAATATAAGATCGACTTTAATAACATCCCAAACATTATTGACCAATCACGAGGCAATAAAAATTTTATGGAAATAGCTCAAGCTAATGCACAAGATATTACACTGCTCCCGCAAACGCTACCAGGTATTTGTTCTGCAATTACTAATAGTAATTTAGAAAGATAAATCACTGCAATAAAGGAACTCCTTGCTAAACAACCTTCTGTAGAATTACACACTGAAAATTTTAAAATAAGTTCTTCACATGAAAACTTTTATTCTGATCAAATAAATAAATAAACACTGGACAAGGAATCGCTAAAAATAGTATATTAGAATGCCAGAAACTTTAGTCAACGTGGATATGAGATTAAATTAAACTCTTGAACTATTAATATATACGTGTGCATGGAATCTTGGTTGAACAAATATGCCACAACAAAATAAAATTTGCATTTCGATATCTCGCAAATACAGGAAAGGAAACAGGAGATATTAGAGGAAGAGGAATTTTACCAGAAAAGATATTAGCTGTCAGGTCTGATCTAAAGTTTTATTTGACAGTTTTTTGACAATTAATCCATGAGATACAGAATTCTGATTAGGCAACTTTTGTAATTATGACAAAACTGTATAAAAAAGAATTTCGTGTGTTAATCAAAGACTGATTTTTCGCGCAAAAAAAAATTCTCTTCATGACAAGTCTTGATAAACCTTATTCGGACTATGCGCCAATAAAATCGACTGTTGAGAAGCGGTTTGCTAAATTTAAACGAGGCAATAAGAGCATCAAAGATGATGTACGCAATGGACATATGAAAAACAAGTTAAAAATTATAAATTCTACTTATGTCGACTGTTTTCAATTAAATCAATAATTATTTGTATCGTTCTTATAGTCTTTATAAAATAATATATTCATATAATAACAGTAAGACTGTCCTTTTTTATTATCACCCGAAAAGAATCTTAATAGAAATCACTGGTAAACCAGTTTCGTTCTTGAAGATGAACCGTAGCGTTTCGAAACGTCTAAGGTTCGAAAGTAAATTAGAATTTAAGGTGATAGGTGTGAAATGTTCACGTAAAATCAATGCAGTATGAGCTGGTGCATTATCGTGATGCACAAACCAAGAGTTGTTTTTCCATAAATATCGCCTTTTGGAGACGAATAGCTTAACGAACACGACGCATAACACTCAAATAATATTCTTTGTTAACCATTTGGTCGATTGAAAGGAATTCGTAATGCATTACTTCACGATAATCGAAGAAAACTATGAGCATAAATTTCATTTTTGAGCTACTTTGGCGTAATTTTTTCGTTCTCCGCTCTCCTTTGGCACGATATTCACTCGATTGATCGATTGTTTTTCGATTGTAAGCGTAGACCGAAGTATCATCTCCAGTTATTGTGCGTTCCATCTTGTCCTGATAGTCGAAAGCCTTGTTTCACAGACCTGCATGCGATACTGTTTTTCAAAACAATTTAACTCTTTTCAGGCACAAGATTTCTTACAACATATTGTTGACTGTCTCATTTTAAAATTCCAACAATGTGAACAAACGCTCTAGTAGTCAATTAACGAGTTTGGAGAACCAATTTTTTGATTTTGTCTACAACTCGTTCTCGACCTTCTTTCAACAATTTGTGCCAATCAAAAATCATTCCTCCTGACATTGTCTTCTCACCAAAAACTTTCTGCAATATTCTGAACGTTTCAGTGGCCGATATTTCATTCCGCGCACAAAATGCTACTTCTTTATTGAATAATTTCAGACATTATAAAAATGAAAGAGACAACTTTTCTTTGTTCACAACAGACAAGCATAACTATACGACAAATGAAGAAAATTGCGTGCAATTTGGCACAGATAACTCTGACAGTATTACTAACTTCAAATTAATAACATTTTTCCGAATCGATAAACTCGAAAAATTTGAATTGAAAGGTCATGCTCATATTTGTACACAGTAGTATATATATATATATATATATATATATATATATATATATTCATTCATGCACGCATGTAGGTACGCACACAATGCTTAGAAGAGTTCTTGCATGATCGGTCTAATAGTACCGGCGAAGCCAGCTATCAGATTCTCTCTCTTTGTGCGAAGCATGTCACTTATTTTCGTCCGCTATTGTTACTTACTACAGTGGCCGTGTGCCTAGATTGTTGTATCTGCATAAAGGAGTAACAATTTAACGTAATTGCAAAAAATTCTGATTTCGCGGACCTTTTGAACAGGTTCCTAAACATCCTTGTAGTTTGAGAAATTTACACAATCATTGATCCAAAAATATGACAACGTTAGGGCTAAAATTGTTGGCATTAATGCTTTGGGATATGAAAGACAAGAAATGTGAGAATATAAGTTTAATATAATTAAAAACGCGAACTCTTAAATGAATTCTTAATTAAATAACAAATCATCCTCTAATAAATAGAATTAATTACACTGTATCCTAGAGAGGAATTTGACGGACAAAAAATATTGTTGCTTATTATCAAGAGAAAGAGCGAGAAAAGTAAAATGTACAGTCATTTACTCATCATACAGGTGCGTCTGCAAGAAAGGCTATTTCCGGTAATTTAAGCAATTTAGGCATGATTCGAATTCTTGTAATTTAGGCTTGATTTGACTTTTTATTGTGCCAAAATTGGAGTGGGAATTGGAGAAATATGACTGAACAAAATATTATTTACTTTTAATAATTATAATCAACAATTTATTCAAATAGTTCTAATAATAAAAAATATAAAAAAGAAAAATTATAAAAAATAATAATACTAAAACAATAAATAAGTTGCATTCGATTGCCTTTGTCAGGAGCCCATTTATGTTTTTGCTCCTTATCTGGTGCCGTACAGCCTGATAAAAACAATCTTATTTATTTCACAATTAATTAATAATTATTTAACACTCGCGTAGGCTCTTATTCTCTTTATTTCTTAGCATGTACGACTGACTGTTCATCGCATTCGCGCCTAAATTTTACGTCTCATGACTGTATGTACAAATGCTCCACCGCTCACTAGAAAGCCGTAAAAGACGCATACCACATAATACCTGATAGTACTATAAGGAAGGACCATCTGTCCAATATTCACCGGTCGATTTATTTGGAAGAGAAATCGAATTCTCTTGTCAAGTGCTCAATGGTCGCAGTCACACTTCGTTAGCGATCAGAGAGAGATTTCTATGTGTAAGTCATGTAGAATTCCCCAACATTATCTACATATATTGTTATCAATAAAAAATCAGCATCAAGCTACAGCCTGATAGTAATCCACATCATTGTCTTCAAACTCCAGTATCCTCAGTGTAAGCGTACTCATTAAAGGCAACAATCATCAGCAGTTTCTATCTCTCTCATCCTATCTTTTTCTCTCTCTCTCTACCTTATACGGACACAGATACAACCAATATACTATATACAATATACAATATTTAATATACTATAATAAAGGAAAGTAAGGTTCACTTTCTTCTTATCTAAGAAAAGGGTTTCCACTTTATAAAGAAGGGGCTCAAATTCTCTTCATTATACTTTTTCTATTCCTAATAGCGTTCGCAATTCATAACTCCAAGGTCCTAATCTAGTGGATGAATTTTAGGCTCAAAAGGCCAATTAAATATTTTGTAGCATTTATGTGCGAACGGATGTGAAAATCTAACATTACGAAGCCTTTTTTTTTATTTTCTTAATTATATATTGATGCATAAAGTTACAAATACTGACCATTTTCCTGTTAGTATTATTGAATTTCTTCCTATGAATATATTATTTTATTTCACTCGGCAATACCTCACTTGTCCAATTTCACTGCCGATGAACTGTTTTCTTGCTGTAAGCGTTTGCGGAACCGTTTGCCCGTTCCATACAGAAATAAAAATTGACTTGATTTTCAAAACAGTTAATCATTTTATATATTCTAATCGTTAATTAAGGCTACCAAGATAGTCAAGTGCACATACTTTAATATTTTTCAGTGTGACATTAGATTTAGTTTTAAGGTAAATGAAGGCAATTTATCTATATTATAACATGTAACGTGTGGAATTACTACTGCAGTTAATTTAGCTTCACTTACAGATCAACATAATTCAAATATTATATCAAATAATATATCAAACTTCTTAAGCAAATTTTATTTGATTTTTTTCCAATTTGATAATTTTGTCCACAATGAATATTTCAAGATATATAATAATATTGTATGTACTATTTTTTTACCTATTTTTTATTATTAAGTATAAGCTTCTGATATAATTTATAAATAAATTTTCATCTAACCTATTTTACTTTAAGGACACATATGCTGTTTAATTTTACATTAATAGTTAAATGAAGAAATCTATTTAATAATTACAAATTGACACTTGACTTGCCCCCTTCTTGATTACGAAAAGGTTTTTACGCGAATTTCAATGGCAGTTTTATTTTTTGTATACACCATTTTATTGTATTTGTATATTTATCCTTCCTACTCCCTGCCTCCACCACATACTCGCCTGTCTGATATTATAGCCAAAACATCGGTGCTCCCGGTAAGGAATGAATTTTATATTCAAGAGAAATAATGTCAAAATTCGATAAATATTGCACTAGTCTAGGCGTTCGAATTTATAATGAAATATTCGATTCATATATATATATATATATATATATATATATATATATATATATATATATGCGACGATCAGGCTATATTCTCGATACAGCCTAATACGCGCGAAATTTTAATTTCGGATTAAAAAAGTTTTCGAAATTAAAATAATCGGGCAATGCTCCCGATTAGCGGTCAAACGCGCAATAATCAAAAGAAGACGATTGCGCGTATTAAATATACCTGCCTCGCGAACGTAGGACAGGAGAGAGCGGAGGGGAATTCACGCGTGTCACGAGAAAGAGCCGCAGCCATGCGGCAGACAGCGTCGAAAAGATGTCCCGCGCCCCCGCGTCTACGAACTCGGGAGGCAGTAAATATATTCGTCGCCGCATTTCTAAATACTTTATTTTAAAATATATTATGAAAATATGCAATTGAACATATGCCAATGTCCTAAAGGACCAAAAAATATAATTAATTATTTGTAATTACTATGCTCAATTATTACATTTAATTATTATACGTTTTATAATTAAATATTCATAGTCGGCGAGTATTGAATTAATTATTATCTAGTAACTATTATTTTAATTACTGGGGTAATTATTAGTATTATAATTATTATTATTTTCTAATAATAAATATTATTATCGTTAATTAATAGATTCATTTGCTAAAATAATATCATCATCAGAGGTATTATAATACCTAGATATTATTATAAGACGAGCTAATAAATTCAGAAAGCCAGAGCTAGAATTATTATGTATAATTTATATGCAATACGAGCGTCGCCAAGGACGCAAAATGTCAAGTTAATTATTATTTTAACAATTATTACTATTATTATTATAATTTGTTATAATAATAATTATTCTTATTATTATTGGAATAAACAAAACCGGAGAGAACTAAATTACGCCAAAAGGATTATGACAATACGAGCACTCTCAAGGGCAAAGCCACAAATTAGATGTATAATTAATATAATTTTAATTAATTATTATTATTTTAATATTATAAAATTATTATTATTATTTTTCGGCGGTTCAATACGAAATTAGTCAAACGGTGGCGTAAACACCCGATAGACTAATTTTTCATGTATAAAAGGGCGAGTTTTCCGCCCCAAAAGGAGTTCTCTCGGCGATAGGGCCGAAAGAAGCCCCCCGCCTGTCCGAAAATCCTGAATAGTAGAGACCAGCAGGCTCTATTATCCCGTCCGAATCCTAGTGAAGCTTGATCCTGGTTGCGTGGCACTCCATTAAAGACCAGCGGCTTCACTAAAAACTCCTTTTTTCCCGGTGAGACTTGATCCTGGTTGCGCGGCGCTCCGTTAAAAACCAGTGGCCTCACCAAAAATCCCTCCTGCACCTTAGTAAGGCTTGATGCTAGTTGCGTGGTGCTACATCAAAGACTACATTAAAGGCTACATTAAAGAGTGGCCTTATTATCTCTCAAAGGGACTTGATCGTGGGTATGCGGCGCTCCGTTAAAGCTCAGCGGTGTCACTCCTATACTCGAATAAAGCCCTGATCCTGGGTGTAATAGACCAGCAGGCTACGTTCTTTCTCCAAACTCCCCTTAGCCCCAGTAAAAGTTGGTATAAATATAGTGCGTGACGTTAGTAAATTAAGTACGTTTAAAATTAAAATTGTAAATACCGTTTAAAAATAAGCAGCGTGCGACAACTAGTGTAATAAGCAATAGTATGAGGTTTTAACACAAAATTCTGTCTCGTGTGTTGCAGATCGGAGGGCTCGAAGCCAGAAAAGATTATTAATATTAACTTATATACATTTTGTTCTTTGTGTGTTCCTTTAGAATTATATATTTAGTTATAATTTTTACATATGAACACAATTGAGTAAACGTGATTTTTCACAATCCTGTCTAAGTTCCCTTTCCATTCAAAACGATCCTGGCGCTAGCGCGTAAGCTATCCCGAAGGGAAAAGGGGAACGTTACACACACACACACACACACACACACACACACACACACACACACACACACACACACACACACACACACACACACACATATATATATAACGAATCTTTCTAAATGAACTTTTTTATAATTTAGACATTAATGAACGTATTCGTGTGCCTGCAGTTATTTTATTAAAACATTTTGTTAATTATGTGTCCTAAAAATCAGTTATAGAATTGATGTGGGAGAGTTTTTGCGATATTAAACTGTAGTTAATTCGACTATTGCTTCAGCTGTCATGACGTCTGCATACTGAAAAGTTTATATGCTTACAAATCGTTCGTAAGCATGTGAGTGAGTGTATGCATGTGAGTGAAATGAAACTATTGATAGACCGTTTAGTAAGTGTCAAACAGAGAATTTGTATTGAGTATCTAATAGATGCGCACTATACCGTTACATGCAGATATTGGTTAAATGTAATAAATTTAAATAATAATAATAATATATTATATATTAAATAATATATATTATTCCGTTATAAAGGATATATTGAATTGTTTATTTGTTCTTGACTCAGGCTGTACATATTGAATTGGCAAAAAACTACATATCAGCGTCGTTTCTTATACCCTTTTTATGCCTTGCAGGCTACTGCAATTTCTTCCATGGAGCACATTTGGAAGGAGGAAATATGTTACAAGCCGCATCTATCACATTTTTTCTCCTCACTAATGATGGTACAAATGAGAAACCTATATAATCATCTGTTGCCCATTTTGTTATACTGTAGAAGGACGGAATAAAATTTGTGATGGATTACCTACAAAAAAAATTAGCAAGCACATACTGACCTTGGAGTAACTATTTAGGATGCTAGTGGAAACTAACACGTTCCAAAATTGTCTGTTCTTGTCATATATGCTTTTCATAGAAGATCTTCACACTCTTACCAAGAAATACTTCTGAAACTTATGGAGCGGAGCAGGTTTGAGTCAGTATTTGAGTATGTATGATAAATTGTAGCGACAGTCAAAATCACTTTCCACACAATATCGACTGTAGCTACAAATACTGCACTAAGATTGCATATTAAGCTTTTGTAATTTTCTTTGTATTGAGTATTAATATATCTGCTAGTATTGTGCATACCACGTTAAATAGATAGGTGATATAGATTAGTAGAAGTATTATGAAACAGTTGTAAGGATTACTTTCTAATAATAGTTTATTATTCTTTCAATAATATTTCTTTCCAATAATATTTTTTTATTGTTCGACACTTGGTTAAAATGCAGTCAGTTGTTTGACGTATTAGTTAACTGCCTCTCAATTTTTCCATCAGCAGTTGGGCATTGATTAAATTAGCGTTATAAATCAATCAGTATTCCCATCATGCCATTATTAAATTCTTGAGCACTAGATAAAACACAAAATTTGAAAAGTTTTTGATGGATTCTCCAAACCAACTATTATTACTTTCTTGAATGACATGTTTCTGGTGCATCCAACTATTGACGAAAGTTTTTCTTCAATTGTCATACGTTTTACAATTTTTCACTATTCACTTATAAAATATATTACACAAATGTATGGGTAATTTTGAGCCTCTTTGCTTCTAATCTGTGCACAATTAGCAGAAGAAATATTTCACAAATACTTTCCCACAGCATGGAAGAATTCAAACAAAAATTTCTAAGTAATGATCATTTTATTGAAACATCAACATTTCAAGACAATATCAAATTCTCAATTATTTGATAAATCATTTAAAAAGTGTCTATTCTAGTTTAAAAAAATAGATGTCCGATGATTCGTATTTATTTTTTGATCACTTAGTTAGTATATAGCATCGATAAGTACTAATAGCATTGTATACGATCTATTTGAATCAGTGCATCTATATAATACAAGGATATCAATCAAATATTACGATAAAGTTTTTACAATAGTTTTGAAATATATCTGCAATTTACAATTTGTAAAGATTAATAGATTAATTAATTAAACAAGGTGACAGTTAAATTCTATCTAAGTATATGATTCATTGAAAAATGGATAGTATTCATGTAACAATAAATTATAATAATATCTTTAATTGACTAGAACATAAGGAGATACAGCGAATTATTTTTGTGAAACTTCTAGCGTGACATAAAACTTTATTTTCCTTAGTTAAATTCGCTTTTATTAAAGATTATAATTTATAAAACATTTGATCAAAATTACGAATATTAATCCACTTAGTAAGAAATCCGTAAATGGAAATAAGTATCATATACTTACCCGTAAAGATAACATAAATCTCTCAACATCTAAATCTGAAAGTCTTCCATTAATTTTAATAATTTGTTTAAGAGTTTGATATACATCTTCAGCCATGGTGCAATCACCGCAAACATAAAAATGACCATTCTCATATACAAGTATATTGTAAATATTTTCTGCTTCCTTTTGAATCCAATCTTGAACGTAAGTCTGACATGTAAGAAAATATTATCAAATATAGTACAAAGTGAATGAATACAATTCTTTACAATATAAGTCTTTACAATACATTCAAGTTGTTTTTCTTATAAAAATATACAATATAATTTCTTAAGGTAGATTATAATTATGACTATAATCTAGCAATCACATGATTTCTAAGTTTATTAGTCGTATTAATAATAACAATTTTCAATTTTTCATGTTAGTATAAGAAATATGACAAAAATTAAAAATTCGTAATAGTTCATAACAGTTTATAGAGTTGAGTTCATGAATACTTCTGATATGTATACTACTAATATCAACTAAATACTATTAGGAGTGTTAATAAGTCTTTTCCATTTTTTGTAAGAGATGGCGCCACCAATACTGTGCGAGTATTCAATGGTTACATATGTCATAATCAAAGCTTATTCGTATGTCAACAATTCCATACTAACACATTAGTTAAAATTTTTTCGCATCATAAATTTTTGATATCGTGAAAATGTCGAAATTTGAGCCGAGTCGACGTCCTTTGCGGGAAGTTTCACTTTATTGGTTCAATTTGAAGAAATCTGCTGCCGAGACGCATCGATTGCTTCAGGAGGCTTATGGAGAAGGTTGTGTCGATGATTCAAGTGTTCGCGGATGGTTTCGACTCTTCAAAAGCGGTGATTTCGACGTGGAAGACAAGGAGCGTTCCGGGCGGCCGCAAATCTTTGAAGATCGAGAATTGGCGACTTTGCTTGATGAAGATTCTTGTCAAACGCAAGAAGAAGTTGCTGAAGCATTGGGAGTTGACCGAACAACCATTTCCAAGCGTTTGAAAGCCATGGGAATGATCCAAAAGCAAGGAAATTGGGTGCCGTACGAACTGAAGCTGAGAGACGTCGAACGGCATTTTTTCACTTGCGAACAGCTGCTTCAGCGACATAAAAGAAAGGGTTTTCTGCATCGTATCGTGACTGGTGATGAAAAGTGGATACGTTACAATAATCCGAAGCGAAGAAAATCATGGGGACTACCCGGCCATGCATCAACATCGACAGCAAAGCCAAATATTCATGGCGCCAAGCTCATGCTCTGTATATGGTGGGACCAGCTAGGTGTGGTTTACTATGAGCTTCTGAAACCGAATGAAAGGATCACAGGCGAGGTCTATCGACGACAATTGATGCGTTTGAGCCGCGCACTGCGAGAAAAACGGCCACAATACTCCGACAGGCACGACAAAGTTATTTTGCAACATGACAATGCTCGCCCACATGTTGCACCGCCGGTGAAAACATACTTAGAAACGCTCAAATGGGAAGTCCTACCCCACCCGCCGTATAGTCCAGACGTTGCTCTGTCTGATTACCATCTCTTCAGATCGATGACGCATGGCCTGGCTGACCAGCACTTCCATTCCTACGAGGAAGCCAAAAAATGGGTGGGTGACTGGATAAAGGCCAAACCGGTCGAATTTTTTCGCAACGGGATTCGTATGTTGCCAGAAAGATGGGAAAAAGTTGTAGCTAGCGATGGCCAATACTTTCAATAATTCATTTGTAACCATTTTTTCACAATAAAGGCTCAAAATTTGAAAAAAAACGGGAAAGACTTATTCACATACCTGATAATAATCCAAGAATAATTTATTTAATGGTCTAATATATGTCACTTTTAAACTAATTTGTTGAGTCTATATTAAAAAAATTGTTATGTAAGCTTGATAAAAATTATTAGCAATTTATATGTGAATTAAAAATTTTTTTCAAAATACGATTCTCTTGCAACTGGCTATCACCAACTGTGTATTCGCAAATCCCTGATGAGGAGCCGTAGTGAGCTCGAAACGTTGGACTGGATCTTCAATTAGGTAAGGGTGTTGGGGATAGTCAGACTGCACTTTACTAACAAAAAATTTTTTTTCAGATAATATTTTATTTTCAGATTAGTCTACGGGGGTGATTATAAATAAGGACAGTCTGACTGTCAGTATAATTTTTAATTTAATTTTTAATTATTATTTTTGTTTTTATTATTTTTGTGTATTGATGTATTAATGTTAATGTAGATGTGTATTGATGTTGTTACGTATTGTTTTCGATTGATTTGATTGGACTGTAAGGCCAATAAAAAACTATTGATTAATTTGTATGTAAGTAGTCGACAAAAGTACAATGAAATTACAATTAAATTATTTCACAAATCCTTCCTTTTATTCTCTTTGTGCAAAAGTTATCCTACTTACACTGGATTTCCTCTCTTACTCTCTTACATCACTTATACCATTCTTTGATCGCTTTCCGTTCTTTGTATCTTTATTTTTCGCAGTGCTCATCATTTTTTCTGTTGTCTGCTTTTTCCAGTAACTACATTTTTTTATACAAACTTCCATGTCTTGGCAGTTTTACGTTTATGTCCATGTTTTATTTACCGAAAACCGCATTGATTTGCTTAGTGACTGTCAGTAATTTAAAGCGGCTTCACTGATTTGTCAACTCTTCTTGACTGTTTAGAAAGGTCAGTTTGAAAAATCAGTTTCATCTTTAAAAATATTGTTCAAATCTAGTTTAGCTAATATGGGTACTTTTTTTGTGGGGCTTTGAGTTCATCTACGACTGGCGTCCCCAAGTTTGTGAATCGGGGAACGACCGTTCACGGACAGTCATGAAATAAGCATTCGTCAGAGAGACGAATAAGTGACCGTGGACAAGAACTTCGAGCAAACATAGTGGTATAATAGTGGTTCGGTAAACATAGTGGTCGCCCGTATTTACACCCACTCATCATTCACACATCCACATATCAGACTGGGGAGTATATCGGGAATCCTATAAATGGGCATTTCCTATACATGGTGGAGATGGACACCCTATAAAAGGGTGACTTCCAAGCGGGTTATGAATGAATGATAGGTCCTATAAACGGGCATCTCTCAAGTATGATTGTGACCAATTTGAAAAACGATTAGATCTTGCGGATGCAGTAATTATTAGTTGACTGGTTGGGTTAGCTATGAGGGAATCACTTCATGCTTATGTGCGCTCCCTTTTGGAGGGTACAGTTGTAAAACAAGATGGCACTACTGGGCCGCCAGAAGTAGGGGGCCTAAATCCAGTCTATCCAACATGGGAGGCTGCACCACAGAGTGGTAGCGCCTCGTCAGGTTCCATTATTTTTTTTCGTTTTCTGGCGGCATCAAATCCTGCTTCTTATAGTAGTGGCGTATGATATACGGATGGGACCCTGGTGCGAGTCGCGGGGAGTGGAGGGCAGTCGAGGCCACCGAACTGTAGGAGGGCTTCAGTAATTGGGAGATTCAGGACGTTGAACCGTCAACTCGAACAAGTGATCCTCCTGACCATCACAAATATAACACATTTAATACCAAATTGATTTAGTAAAATGAAAAATAAAAATAACACAGCAGGTTCCAGGGTGCTGCCTAAAACCAATTCAGTAGAGTCAATGGAGCTTCCTAGCTCTGTTAGCACGCCAGTAGGCAACCTGTGACAGATAGCAGTGTGAACGTACGTATGGATGGGAATGTAGGAGTGAAGGTGAATATATCACCAGTTACTTGGGATGCTGCTGAAAGTAAATTACAAGAGCAATTTTACATAATAAACAGAGTCCTAAGTCAAATGATGGAAAGGACTGAATTAAAGAGAATGAAAGTGCTGGCAGATCGAACAAGATAAGGAAGGAGTGAATGTGAGAAGATAACTCCTCAAAAACGGAAAAGAGACCGTCAGACCCCTACTCCGGAACAGACGGCCGCACTGTTAGAATTACAAAATTCAATAAATTTGAATTAATAATTCGTGAATAATTGACCTGTTTGCTGTATACAAATTATACCACTATCCAGGAGAGCTATCTATAACTACAAGAGACAGCACAAAAGTTATCGAGCATGCGACAAGTTTAAAGTTTATGTATGCAATTGTCTTTTTTTATTATAAATCGATCCAACAAGTAATTAATTCCAATCGGCAATAAATTTTATACGGTAAATAAAAATCGAACTTGATTGTGTTTTATAAATTAAAAATTTTCATATCGGTCGTACGTATATTTGCATTTGCTTGTATACGTGAACGTTGGTTCAAGCGAGAACCACACGTACACACGCTAAACTATAATAAATAGCTTGTGCGCGTCAGCGCTTCTGTGCAGCTTGTTCATGCAAGCAAACAGACTGAAACGAAGTATCGTGATCTAGATATCACCTTATATAATCGGATAATACGTATTCGATTCATCGTTCGCATCCAGTTCTCCACGAATATTTTATATATTACTTTTAATATTTCTCATAACATAACTTCGTTTTAGTCAAATAAATATTAGATAACGGGTGCACGTTAATTAAATAAATTAAAATAGTTATATAGTTTATAAATTGAATATAATTATTTTTAAATTAATAAATAATTATTTATTAATTTCATAATTACAATTTTTTTATTTAATAATAATAATTTCTTCTTTCCTTATATATAAAAAATATAATTAAATTATTAAAACTTAAGTGATTATCGGATCTCAACACAACCGAAATTTCGATGATATCGAGATTGTATTTTTTGGGACTCCTCTCTTGCTCCTGCAGGGAGTCGCTGCTGTTCCATGCTGCGTGTAAGTTGGATGAGCTAGACAAATATAGTTCTACATAATATATATATCCTTCTACAGAATATATTATATCCTTGTTTTAAAATCCTTAAATGTTTAAATATTTAGTTTTCTCCCGTCTATAGTGGCTCGACTAGTTTACTTTACAGTGCTTGTATGGTGTTAATATTACTTATGTACTAGAAGATGAGACAAAATAAAAAAACATATTGATTTGCGTTAATTGGCGATGATCGATATTAAATTAATGTTTTTTAGCACTAAATTAAGTTTAGTGTCAAGTAATGTGCCCTAAAACTTTTCTTCTTAATCCACTCGAGTCCTCTTATTGCATTTCACGACGTGTAGGTGCATCGGAGCATATTATATTTTATTTATATTCTAGATATATACATATATATATCTATATGACATGCTATAGTTTTTCTCTAACTTCAACAAATATCAGGGAGTGGGGACCTATGAAGAGTTAGTTATAGTTTTGGCCTTATCGCTTCAAGAAAGAGATATTGATTTTGAGATCTTTATTTATGTTTTTATTTTTACTTTTTAAAAGATACTACTGGTGGTTAGCTTAATACTAATTTCATTAATACTACTGATGCTTAATTTAATACAATTGGTGGTCTTATTAGAATTACAAAGTTCACTGAATTTGAATTGGTAATTCGTGAATATTCAACCGTGTTTGCTGTTTGCTTTTTTTGTCGCTGTTATACCTACAATCGACAGCATAGAAGATAATTTAAATTTGATTAACACGATAATGGTTGACTTTTTTATTATAGTTCTATCGAACAAGTAATTAAAACCAATCCGTACCGGCTAGCTGCTATACAAGTAACTAACTACAGTAAATAAAAGCTGACTTAATGGTGTTTTATAAATTAAAAATTTTCTTAACGGTTGTGCGTATATTTGCATTGGCTTGTGTACGTGAACGTTGATTCGAGCGGGAACCGCACGTACATAAGTTAACATATAATAAATATTATTTATAATTTATTAATAAGATATTGAATTAAAATAAATTATGATTTTTATAAAATAAATTACCAAGGGTAAAACTGACAGCGGAGTAGTAAGAATAATTTCTTACTAAGAGAATTAATAATCGACGAAAGAATATAGATGTATAAATAAAAAATACAATTTATAATAATTTTACAATTATTTATAAATTAAAATAAATCTATTAATTTCTTCCAGACAAGTTAAGTCAAACCTTGGCGACGGTAAGTATTTAAATTTTCATTATCTATATCTATAGTAACAGGACAAGGTATATTATAAGAATTATACCAAGATCATATTTAGTACCTTGGTTACCTGGAACCCACTTACAATTTGCACCCAACGTTTTTTAAAGTCAATGCGGATGAATAAATTATTAGAGGTGTAATAATTAATAAAAATTAATATTTTAATTTTTTTACCTCTGCATGCCAAAAATAAGAAAATCACTTAAGGGAAATTTGATTTGTATTTCTCTCTCTTCTTTTTGCAAATAGAAGGAGGCAATAAAACGAGGATTATTAAACGTATGATTTATTAAAAGTAAGTGTATTGTTTATATTAGTAATATTATTTATTTATTTATATTGTTTATATTATTGTTTATTTATATTTCTTGTCCTTCTTGCTGGTCTAGTTATCTAATTAATATTTTCTTTCGCATTGAAAATTTTATTAAAATTCCATTATTGATCAGTTTCTTTTTTTTTTAGATATAATAGGTTAATATTTCATAAGATGATTATTCAATTATTGTTATTATTAATAATGTAGATCTTGTTTTTGTTATTCTGTTCTTCTTGTCGTTATTATTTGTTTCCTCAGGTGTCTACTCCATGTATGGACTGTCTTTAGAGGTTAGCTGTCAAGGTGCTTTACTTTTATTGATGATTGTAAAGTTCAATAATTTATGCATTGTAGGAGTTGAGTATTTCGATGATTTTAGTTAAAACTAGTAGGTATTTTCATCCCTATATAGAGAAGAAAAAAAAACTTTTGACAGTAGTGTTATCACTAAGTTGTTGCCAAAAAAAATATTTTTATATATTTTTTGTTATTAATTATATTTCACATTTGTTAGTTTTCGTTTTCATTTCATTTGGTTTATTTTTATTATTATTTTTATTAAAATAAATTCCAGTAGTTGTCTTTGATTATGTTCTAAAGTTTTTAATTTATTAATTTAATTAAGAATTATTCTATTATGTTTGGAATTGATTTAATTAATTTTTCTTTTACAGTTGTCCTTAGTGTAACTGGTTCACCAAGTTATTAGTCTTTTGCTCTAGCGATCGAGCATCGTAGGCCTCGAAAATACAATATATAGCGATATAAGAGAGTACAGATTGTATTGGTCTTAGATACGAACTGACGAGATTCTTAGTCTCTCATGGAACTACGTGGAAAAACAGGTATCTGTCTTTCGATAACGAAACCTTTTGTAGAGTTTCTGAAATATGCATTGTAAATTAATTTTTTTTTCAATTATTATAAAAGACAATAAGACAATAGACATAAGTATTATACCTGATTATAGAAAATTATATATTTGTTATTATATATACACAAGATCAGACAATTAAGTAATGCCACAAAATTCGAAAATATTTAAAAAGTAAGGCATTTCACTGCGATCCCCTTCAAAGTAGTTCCCTGCCGCATCTATACACTTCATCGAGTGAGTTTTCCAGTTTTCGTAACAATGTAGGAACACTTCTTGTGGGACCTCTCCGAGTACCCTTTCACAGATTCTTGGATGTCTTCAACGGAATTAAAATGTCGACCTTTGACGAATTTTTTTCAATGAGGGAACAGAAAAATAATATAAATACCCGAGACAATCTTAAGCGATGTTCATTAGCTGGGCTTTCTACTCATCTGAGCGGTTCTTCGGTACCATCTTCGCGCAAAGCTTTTTCATGGCGAAATCTTCGATTAAAATTTTCTAAATATTTCCCGGTTAATATTCAACTCGTCAGCCGAGATTCGAATGGTTCGTCGCCGGTCTTGATGAATAAGAGCGAGGATGCACTGCGCACTTCACGCTCCGCGCCTCGTCTTTGACGCCCCCACGGCATTTTTTAAAATCGGCATGCCATTGAAGCACATAACTACAATTCAGGGCATCACTATCATACACTTTAAGCAATTTTTCAAAGTTTGTGTAAGGTTTTGCCGAGTTCCACATAAAATTTAATTGCGCACCGTTGCTCTCATTTCTCTGTGTTATTTTTGTGACTTGCACTACTCGCGTGTTGTTACAAAACACGAAAAGATGGCGAGGAAATGATAGTACAAGTACGTGCATAAGTGTGCGTGCGTGCGTGACGCGACACACTGGCGCGATTCACCGACTGCTTAAAAGGGAAACGGGGAACGGACCGGCGAACACGCTAAGTAATGAATACCAATTATGAATAATGTACACTAATACTTCTATTAACAATAATATAACACACTGGGATACAGTGCAAGAGCTCGCGGACTAAACACTCCTGTCAGGTTCCGTGACACGAGGCATAAAAGTATTAAGAGTCAAACTTAGTATTCGACCTTTTTTAACGTAAAAAGGACATTTATGATGAAAAATGTTTACACGTTAGCTTTTTGTCAACATGGCGATAGCGTGGCGAAAGAACTTTCTTGCACTTCTTGAACATGTCGGGAAGTGCATATCAACGAGGTCATGCTACATCGATCCGAGTAGGTGGTAATCAGAAGGTGCCTTGTCTGGCGAGCACGCTGGGTGCGGCAACGCTTCCCATTCGAGCTGTTACAGAGTATTTTTTGCTTATCTATGTTCGATCAATTTCTGTTGCAAATCATTCAGTTGGCGCTTGTATAACTCGGCCGCTATGGTTTCATTTGGTTTTAGCAGCTGGTACTACAGCACAGCCTGTTGGTCCACCAAATGCACAGCAATAGCTTTTACCGTGGATTTTCCGTTGTGGTGTTGATGTGGATGGTTGGTCTGGATTCACCCATAACTTTTTGCATTTAGGATTATCATAGTAGATCCACTTTTCATTGCTGATTTTTCGTCCAATAATACTTTCAATTTAATATCTTCAAACTTTTTCGGTTATCCAGTACATTCTTTGTCATTAACATCAGTATCTTTACTTCTAAACCGCTGAAACCACTCTTTACATGTTGTAAACGATGGAGCTTGTTCGTCATAACATTCTTGAAGCAATCGATAAGTTTCTGCTGCATTTTTTTTCAAATCAAAATCGTGCAAAAGGACATGTCAAAAAATAATTTATCACGATTCATTTGATCAAAAAATTATAATGTTTACACAAATGTTGTCGCCTGTTAACTGAATTTTATTGGTAAATGCCAGAAGTAAAAAATAAATACTAGATTCGACAAATTTGACTCTTCGTACTACTTATATCGCGACCTGAACGTGAAGGTCAGAAACTAAGTTAGCCTCCGAATAGTACAGATTGTAACGGCCAATTATACATGCTGGAACCGTCACGAATGAGGACATATATGAAATCATAGAATATTATATTATTCTTTTAATTGTAAGTTTTTACAAACATAACAATTGCATACAGCCTAATTAATTCATGTCATAGCATTTTTAACGATGAGGACTTCCCTAAATTTAAGTTGTATCAAGAAATTATAAAAATGAATATAAGCTTAGACAGAAATTGTTTTTCACGGATTAAAAATGTTGCAAAGTCTATTAATTGGGGTATAAGATCTTTTTTCTGTTACCTGTTATTGTAACGTAGTAATGGTCGGTAATCGACTACGATCATTGACATACGGATGGGCCAGCTACCAGAATTTAGATCCTTGGAGGGATTCGCCAACAGGTCGACCCCTCGCAGCACGGACTCAATATCTAGGACGTCCGCCGCATATTAAACGGCGATGTCCTCATCGAGTTTAAGAATGCTTCGGCGGAGGGCAAGGAGGGCTTTACTAACGTCCTCAAGGAGGTCGTCGGGCCAAACGCGACACTTCGCGTTCTGACACCCAAGACTACCTTGGAGATCAGAGACGTGGATGGCTGCGTGACACTCGACGAAGTGAAGACAGTCCTCCTTGGCGTCTTGCGGGACTATACTGGCCCCCTCGAGGTGAAGCTTACGAGGGAGAACAAAGTCAGCAAATGACTAGCTCTCTCGAGCCTCTCTGAGGAGGCTGGACAATGGTTACTGGAAGTCGAAAAGGTGGCCATTGGATGGTTTCTTCGCAGCCTGCGGCGCTGGGTCCAAGTCAAGCGCTGTTACAGATATCTCGGTTATGGACACCGCGGTTTGGGTTGCGATGACCCACACAGGAACGCCACCTGTTTTCGGTGCGGGCAGCAGGAACATAAGACATCTGACTGTAGAAAATGGTTAAAGTGCTGCAAGCAAAACGTAAATTACGTTAGCTGCTATCTCACGCCGAATGAAGCCATCGGGGGTTTCCAGTCTAAACTGGATGCCCTTGAGAATACGGTAAGAGAAATGGAGGGGGAGCTGGTAGTGGCTTGGGATTTGAACAGCAAAGCTCTCGAGTGGAGGGAATCTTTGCCGGGCTCGAGGGGAAGACAAGTGATGGACATGGCATCCAGAATATGTCTGGTTGTTTTGAACACGAGATCTACGTCGACTTTTCGGAGACCTGGCTACAGGGAGACCATCCCTGATGTATCCTTTGCAACGGAGATTCTGGCCGCACGAGTGCGGAACTGGCGAGTGATCGAAGACTATAAAGCCAGCGATCACCAATACATCACCTTCCGCGTTAGTGATGGCACGCCAGTTAGGGCGACGGTTGAACGTCGCCCAGCCAAAGATGGATCGTCGCGAGAATGGATCACGAAGTTTTGGAAGTTTTCCCAGGTGCCAGAACGCGGACAGCGCCTCCTGGTTGAATTAACAAGGAGCGCAACGCTTTGCGAGCGCGCGAAAACAGTAACAGACGCTACAATGCATCTGATCCGCCAAGCCTGCAAGCAAGAGATGCCGAGGAAATTCGCGGGATGTGCTTGCCGTCCGACTTATTGGTAAATGGATGAAATTTCGGAGCTGCGGCGGCAATGCCTGCGGCTGCGCCGCGTAGCACAAGAGGCTCAAAGATGCGACCGTGATGTCGCTTTTAGGATCGCCCAACATCTAACGGGGAAGAAGACTCTAAAGTGAGTCATCAAAGCTAGTAAATGCGGATGTTGGAAAAAGCTGGGAGAAGATCTGAAAAATGATCCATGGGCATTGGAGTACAAAATCGTAGGCCGTAAATTAGGCATTTTTCCTAAAATCATTCCTATGAACGCGGAAGTGATGAACGGCATCGTCCATACTCTATTCCCCAGTCATTCCAAACGAGTGGATGACCTCCTGGCTTCTGAGGGTTCTGAGGCACCGCCTTTCACAAGGGCGGAGTTAGACGGAGCAGTGCGCTCTCTGAAGAATAAAACGGCAGCAGGACCTAACGGACTTCCGGCGGAAATGTTAAAAGCGCTGGTATAGAGCCATCCTGAATTTTTGCTTGACATGTACAACTCGTGCCTTCGTGCGGGAATATTTTATCCCCGCTGGAAGGAGGCGAGACTTGTGCTGATAAGCAAGGGCAAGGGATCATCAAGTGCTCCGTTGGCGTACAGACCCTTATGCATGCTAAACACCGCCCGGTAACTCCTGGAAAAGCTGGTGAGACCCTGCCTACAGACGGCGCTTTTTATATCCGAGATGCAGTATGGCTTTGGGAGAGGGTAGTCCACCATAGATGATATTCAGGAGGTGGTAGAGGCAGCCAGAACTACGGAGCGGGGGGAATCACTTGTCTCGACCTGTGTGACTTCTGGTAACATTTTATGTCAAAAATGCCTTCAACTCGGTTAGGTGGACAGACGTGCTGGGGGCACTGGAGAAGGACTTCAATGTATCTAGATACCTACTCCAGATCATCGGAGAATAATTAAAGGACAGATACATTCTGTACGATACGACAGAGCGCTCTAAGCGAAAAAAGCTAACGTGTGGCGCGTTAGTAAGGCTCCATCCTGGGCCCCGATCTATGGAATATTTACTATGACGGAATCCTTCAGTTGGACATGCCGGAAGACTGCTCTCTGATCATCCCGATGATGTGGCAGCTGTTATTATTACGCGCAATATGACGCAATATGAAGGCACAGACGTGCCTTGATCAGACAATGCGCAGAATTTCCCATTGGATGGGCGATCACGGGTTTGAACTAACGGAGGCGAAAAGCGAGATTCTGGTCCTTACGATGCAACGTGTTCGCAGAGTGCAGCTGCTAATTATTGGGTAGATGTTGGGCTTGATCCAGACATCTGTCAAGTATCTGGGGGTGATGCTAGATGCAAATATTACCTTCTGGAAACATTCGGAGGTCGGCGGATAAAACGACGGTAGTGGCGGCCTCCCTTTGCAGGATCATGGTCAACGTAGGAAGACCACGCCTCTCCATCAGGTGACTGCTACTGCGAGATGCTGAGTCCGTCATGTTTTATGGTGCTGAAATCCGGGCTGATAAGCTGTAGTACGAAAAGTATCGCAGGCGCATAACGGCTGTATATAGGAGATGCGCTCTTTTTGTCGTGTGTTCGTATCGCGTGAGCAGAAAATATGTTGTAGCAATCTTCCTGGACATTAAGGTCGCCTTCGACAATGTCTGGTGCCTCGCTGTACTAACAGCATTGAAAAGCAAGGCATGCCTCAGGAGTCTCTATAAATTAATAAAAGATTACCTGAAGGGCCGTCAAGTCCTCATGCGAGATGGCATTGAGGAAGTACAACTTGGGGTCAGTAAAGGATGCCCGCAGGGATCCATACTGGGTCCAACTCTGTGGAACCTAGTTCTAGATCCCCTTCTTTAGCAGTTCTCAAGACTAGGGTGCGAAGTCATTGCATCTGCAAACGACGTCGCACTCCTGGTCGAGGGAGACTCGCGTAGGGAGATCGAAAGAAATGGCCAGAGTTACATTGAAGAAGTGGAATCCTGGTGTCGCCACAATAAAATGAGGCTGGCCTTTCAGAAATGTGGAATGTTGATTCTGAGAAGTCACCTTTATCCAAAAGTCCGCCTCCGCCCGAATTACGGTCAGCAGCTCGAGGGTGAAGAGATTAGAAAGCGAACGATACCTTGGAATCCACTTCGGCGAACATCTTGCAATCGGTTGCCATTTGAAAGCGGTACAGTATCAGTGGATCTGTTGAACAGGATTGGAAGCCTGGCAAGATGGGAATAGGGCCTTAAATTGAAGGCGCTTAGTACTATCTATACCGGGCTGTTCACACCTGTCGCTACTTATGCAGCGGCAGGATGGCGCGATTTGATGTGTGTAGAACAGCAACGCAAGTTGGTAAGTACTCAAAGACACGCGCTCATTAGAGTCACCGGCGCGTACAGAACCACCTCAACATACGCTCTTGCAGTGATAGCGGGAAAACTCCCCATCGTGCTAGAATGCAGGCGTAGAGCGGAACTGTACGCGAATCATGAAAATACAGCGTCACCTGAGGATCAACCTCGTGCCGCGAGAGAGATATCTGAAAGTATTTCGATGACTGGCAAGGAATCTGGAATAACTCGACAAAAGTTAGGCTGACATATTCTTATCTACCTAGTGTCAGAGACAGTATCAAGGCATAATGGATCATGCCATCGCGATCGTTAATACAGTTCCGCCTGGGCATGGTGACTTCGGATCATATCTCTCTGGCTTTCATCTGAGAGAGAGCAATACGTGCACATGTGGGGAGATGGACACACCTGAGCACGTCCTGACCGTCTGTCCCAAATATCAGGAAATTAGAAGCAGGTTTCAGAGAGATAATAATACCTGCATTGAGGTCAAAGCTCTATTGAGCCAAATACACTATAATGTCTTCGAAAAAATAGCTAAAGAGCTCCTCCAGACAAAGGACTCCTTCGAGGCAATAGAGAATCTGCTGGAAGCAGATACAATAGAGGAACCTGAATAGGTAGATAGGGAGCAGGAGGCAGTTGGAATTATAGGATATACACAAACGGATTATATACACAGAATAATGTTTACGTAAAAGCCACAATCAAACACAAATATAAGTGGACCGGCGCCATACACTGGTCCACAAAACTTATCGCAATAATCACAAGGCAATAATACACATGCAAAAATTTATTTTATTTTTCCTAAATAAGTAGACCGGCACTATACACCGGTCTACACACTGTAAATATATAATTATCAGCAGCAGTAAAACCAGCACCAGCCTATACACTGGTTAATTAACTGTAGTCTGTAAAAACAAGGTGCAATAAAAGTGGTTCGGAACGCACTATAAACTATAGGTCCACAAAAGTCGCAATAATGTACAGATCTCCACCAATAAGAAAAGATCAGAAATACTGAAAAGTTTTGGAGCACAACCGGCCGATAAACCGAAAGCTAGGTGTGGCCGGGAAGGTTTATGTGCAACAAAGCATAACTGAGCGACCTTTTTTTTGTGTTCGTATCGCACGGTCTCGGAGGCGGACTCCTTAATGGTTGCCGGGGTGATCCCGGTAGTCCTCTTGGTCCAGGAGCTGAAGTTCGTCCACCAGATGAAGAAGACACTTCGCCAAGCCGAAGAAAAACAGCAAGCCAGAAAGCATTCGCTGGCTTGCTAACAGAAGAGGTGGGAGCAAGATACGCGCGGAAGGTGGACAACCAGAGTAGATCGGTCAGCAACACGGGGAGGTAAATTACTATTTCACCCAGATGGCCATGGGTACTTCTGCACGTAATTGTAAAAGATGGGCAAAGTCGCGGATCCAGGTTGTATATACTGCGGATTCGCAAAAGACAATGCCCATCATCCATTTTTTACGTGCGGACATTGAGTGTAGCACAGGGCGCTACTGGGGGAAGATGTTGGAAGCGTAATCCCGGAAGGCATCGTCCCTCTAATGCGCTCCAGCCAGGAGACATGGGGAAGGGTTGCGCATTTCGTCGACGATATCCTTAGACGGAAGAAGGCGGACTTTATCTAGATTCTTCTATTTTGCTGAGATCTGGAGCGCCCAAAGGCGAACATCCGGGTCCTTTCCCCGAAGTAATGCCTAACAGCGGTTTCCGGTGTGGGGAGTTGAGCCACGGAGAGGAGGTCTCCTCGGTGCACGACTGCCGACTCCGGCTTGCTGATCTTTTCAGAGCTGCGGGAAGCAGTCGAAGGAATGCACCGAGAAGGTAGTTTTTAGTGGGTATTCCCTTGTGTTGGTGATTCCCACATAATCAGGGACCGGTCCCCGTGATCCATAAAAGATTTTTCTCCTCCTCTAAAATTATTATTATTATTATTATTATTATTATTACGAATTTATTACAAAGGCTTCGAATTTTGTGAGGTAGACGTGAAGTATATGGTGGTGCTATAAACATTGAAATGCAGACTCGTTGCAGTGCATACATTTCTTTCTATAGCATATTTACACGCATGCTTCTTAAATAAATGTTGAAATAATGTATTTGTTTTTATAAATATATATTAATAATCATACGATTATAATTTTTATAATATATTTAAATAAATATTTGTTAAACTAAAATAAATACATTCTACCGTACTTTTTTTACTCCTGGCTCTCGGGATAAAGCTAAAAACTCCTTGCTTATTACATGCTCACGCATCATTATATTTTTTTCATCTCTATACAAATCTAATTCTTTTCGTCTACATCCAAAGAAAAGCCATAACTTTCCAAATTGTAGCTCTAAAATACGAATAATGAATACTTGAGTTCTTATAAAGAAAATAATTTTAATAAGTTTCAACATTATCAAAATATAAATTATTTTATAAATATATTAAAAAATATATTCAGAATCATATTGCAGCAATATCAAAATAAATTAAGTTATTTATTAATATTAGATCAATTAATATATGCTTATATGTAGAAACCATGTCAGCATAAAATTACTTCCATCACCTTTCGTAAGCGTCATCGGAAACTAATATTATTATTACCAAAAAACTATATTTTTTGCCCTATTCTTCTAATGTAAAAATAAATTAAGTTGGTTTTATTATTTAAAAATGAAATAATTCTATGAATTCATTGTGTGCTATATATTATGTATAGATATTTTAATATTGAGAAACATTTCGTAATTCTACGTTTTCCGACATTTATGAATAATTTCAAAGGATAAAATCTTGAAACATACCTATAAGAAAACCCTATTATACATATGAAATCTCTAAGAATACTATATACTGCACACATTACCGTGAACATATATACAAATGATATTTTCAATGTGAAAACATCTCAACTGGAGTTACTATGGGTTCAAAGTTCGACTGAACTTACCTGGATAAATTTATAATAATTCATGATATTTTTTACTCGGTCTTAGCAATTGGCCATATCCGAGCTTCAGGTTCTGACATTTAGGACTGCACTTGTTCCTTTAACTTATATTTTTAAGTATGGTTGTTTCCGAACCTCTATAAGATTGATAGAGCCCAACTCTCATGACATATTTGTCAAGGAGGTCGTTTCAAGGTGAACACAAGCACCTTAGATCAGACTGAAGGCGTAGTAGATTCGGATCACTCAGTTTCTGCTCAATAGCTCGCACAAGTAATCCAGGATATCTTTTTTTTGCAATACAATGTGAACTGTTGTCATTGATTTGAATAAGATAGATAAACCTGCATGGATAATTAGAATTGCGAATTTTGAAAGTAATCTCCATATGAATGATCTCTTTATTCAAGTTATAGAATAGCTACAGTGATTTTAGATGGTCAGACTTTCGGATAAATTTCAACTTAACTCTAACAGTAGTTGCGAGTAGAACCGTGGACAGATTAAACTTTCCCCGATGATGTGAAGAAACTATTATTACTATTTACGCTCCTTGCATTCCATGTGGAAAAACCTGCGCGTTCTCTTCTCCTACAAGCAACATCTAACACAACATGTCCTATCTTGTCTGTCTCCTTCGAAAGACACTTCTTTCAATCTCAGTTCCGAGGTTGGTTCTTGAAGTACTGGCATATGTGTTCGATTTTTGTATTTAAACTATATTTGGATAGTATCACCTTTAGGAAAAACTGATTTTCTGAAATCGATAACAGCGAATATTTCAGAAAAATAGAAATTCAGAATTGATGTCCTTCAAAAATGTGTGAGTGGATTCAATATTGCTGTAATAGAGGCTTTACATCTTGTGAAATACAACTCATTATAACCAGCTACATTAAAGGTTCACTATAATAAAATATTTCAAACTTTTTGAGCTTTTGTAATTATACGCATTCGATACGATTTCGAGCTTTTATTTCGAGCTTGATCATAAGCTATTATTGACGCGTTTTATAATGATACGCATTTAAATAACGTTGTTGTTTCTCAAGTATGAATTATAGAGATGATTCATAATTATTTTTAGAAATTGTTAGATATTTACATTTTATGGAGGTATTAGAGACATTAAATGGAAAAAGAAATAGCAATAGCCTAGATGAGAAAATATAATGACTTAATAGTTCAATATATATATATATATATATATATATATAAATTTCTAATTGGTTCCTCAGTAATTCCTAACTGATCATCATAATTTTTCTAATTCCATGAGTTTTCCTGAACAATTTTCATGACTGATGAATTACTATTTAGAGGAAATGGAACAGCTTCTAGATTGTCTTGTACATTTATGTAAATCAAGATTAATTTATTTCAAATAGAATTATTTTAATAGTTTAGTTGGAGCTGACATGGTGGGTGTTTATAATGGAATTAGCTGTAAATGCTACATTAGACTTAGATAATATGGTAATGTGGGAATCATTAAGAAAGAGGAAATATAGCCATGTATGAGTCGGTGGATCATTGCGACGAGAAGAAACTTTGACAAGAGTCAGAATTGAGAGATCTTTTAAGGCATAAGTCGGAAATAAAAAGGAATGGTATTTATTTTCGGCGAATGATTTCTACTTATTCTTCAAAAATTACAAGTTATATTTTGCACATGTCGAGGAAAGGAAAAAAACTCTCGAATGACTTAATCGTCGATGAGAGAAATTTGTCGATGTTGTACATCGCTTAATCTGTGGAATCAACCAAGAGTGAATATATATTATATTCTTAGAAATATATCTCAATTATTTTATTTAATTCCACAAAACAAAATAGCGCACCAAATATTATTTTATTTGTTAAGTCTTACTCATATTTATAGACAGTGTACATTATGTGCTGCATTAGATTCAAGATCTCCGATGAACTTTATTAAAAAGCAATTTTTGCCGTTCGCAGACAGATTTCCGTTAACAAAAGGCGATTAGTTACAAAAGAGTACAATATACAAGCGTTACTAATGAATCGCCAATGGAAATCAATGTGATTTTTAAGAATAAATTTAAAGTAAAAAAAATTAAGATAGATTTAGAATGCTATGCTGTGCCGCAAAATACGATGGAAAATATGGTAATTCTGGGGCCTGACTTTGCGAAATATCCGTTAATTACATTCATAAGGTAAGAGGGAAAATTTTTTAACAATTATTTTTTAATAATTACACTTTTGATCAAATAAAAGTGGACAAAAATTTAAGCCACGATATGATCAAAGTTATTTCGGACTATTGATTATACGTATAGAAAAGCTAAAAAAGATCAATTAGAAATAATTCAAATGTCAATATTAAAATTGTGAATAAAGTAATATATTTTTATATAAATTTATATTTAAATGTTAAAAGTAGAGTGTTACCAAAGTTAACCGGCTCAGTAAATAAAATCCTATTTTGGATACGGATAATGTCTTACGGCTAGGAATTTGATTATCGAATTCTCATCTTATGTTTAATACTAAGCACCGACCGATTCTTGCTAAGGATTCTATTCTGATTTTGTTAGTCGTATGCCACGCACACAGACTGTGCTTCTACGGAGGGCCTGCACTGACTGCCAGCGTTTTGATGCAGCAGGTGCAGATTTTGAACTGAGCTGCTAAAATCAACGATCCACAAATGTTTTATCTGTCAGTGTATCAAACCTAAATCAGCTCAACAATTAACGGAAAGATTGCCGACCGAGCGCCTGAAACAAACTACAACGAGCATTGACTACGTAGGTCCTACTCATGTATGGACAACCAAGGGTCATAGATGGCATCTTTATAAGGGATGCATCGTTGTATTGGTTTGTTTTGCCACACGTGCAATACTTTTAGAGCTCTATAGGGATTTGATCATGGCCTCGTTATAAGAGCTTTTCGTCGTTTCTCAGGTCGTCAAGGAATTCGAAAGAAGCTTTTTGGCGATAACGCCACCTACTTTCACGACGCCGACAAGGAACTGAAAGAGATATTTCAAAGAGCATCAAATTTCTATTGAGAAGTTGGTTAAATTTAGGTGAATGACAGGACTGATTAGCAATATCTCTCCAAGAATACCGCAAGACGGTGGATTGTGGACGGCCGGGGTAATATCGATTAAACATCATTTAACAAGGGCGTTGGGGAGTATACCCCCGCACCCATTTGAAGAGATATCTATTCTTCTCGTAGAAGTAGCGGTATGACTGAATTCCCGGCCGATAGCAGCTTTAGCAGTTTTTCTTGATTGTTGATACCTTTTCATTTTCTCGAGGAAATTACTTCGGCACTTCATCCGGACGATTGCGATCCGAGTGATCGAAATCAGTTTTGGAGATGTTGTACGTCAAACTATCTCGTGTACTTAGAACAGTCGGAAAAGTGGATAGAACGGCCGAGAATGTTCGGTCGGCTGATTGGTACTTAAGACGATTGGTACTTAATATTAAAGACGATCGCTTTTCACCATCAAAATAGCCGTTAGAGCGGATGGTTCAGGTGCATGCAGGTCCAGATGATTTCGTACGGGTCGTGACAGTTAAGACTGCTACCACAATTACATCTCTCACCTATGTTCATTTCTACGAAATTGATGGTATATACTGAAACATGTTCCTCCGGTGAATCGACGCGGGCAAGGTGTTCAAGTTTTCAACATCTATTCATAAGGGCCGTGAATATTTATAACAACGTTCAGAATTACCCTTTATGGCTGCCGACTGGTAGCCTTCACGACAGATTTTTCGGAGCATAGGGGCCTGTACCTCACGTCACTATTGGCATCATTGACGGCATCGGTGCAGAGAATGTTCGAGTTTCAGGCATGGATCTTATTGAAATTCGTTGCGAAGCGAAGTGTTTGCTTTTCATGTTAAGTGGCGTCTACAGATTCGGTATATTGCGGAATTCTAACTGTGCATTTTGCGAAGGTTTGAGTGTCTTCAGCTTCATAACTATTATGGGAGCTGCGTTAATATGCACAAGGGTACTCGATTTGCTCTAAAGCGAGTGCAACTGGCAGAGCAAGAGGTCTCTGTCGGGTACCGTGGCGTACCGTAATGTTGGTCTCCACGACACGTTGGGGCGCGCTGTGTGCGTAGCTTTTGGGTTTTTTTCATTTGGATTTTCTCACAAGACAGGGAAAAGTTTACGGCAGCAAGAAAGAACTAAGTGATTTTATATACTCTGTAGGAATGTAAGCGATCGCTAATATAAATTAAAATTATTTATATTCATTTAATATTGTATATAGTATAATTAGATATATAATAGTATATATGTAGTATTGTAGATTTTAATTAACTTTTACTTTCAGAAACAACTTTAAATAAACGTTATTTATATAGAGAAAAAATTAAGGAGGATTCGAGCAACAGATTTTGAAATGAGTATTTAGGTGTGCTAAGTTATTTACAAAATAATTATATGAAAATTAAACAAATCAAGATAGGTGATATGCTTTTCATAGGAAATGAAAAGTCAAAAAGAATAGATTGGCCATTAGGGCGGGTCAAATAATTGAGATTAGAGTAGTAAAGTTCATTACAGCAACTAAAGAGCTTACGCGACCCATACAAAAATTGTTTGCACTAAAAATTAACTAAAATGTAGGTGAGTGCGAATGCAACGATTCTGTAATAAAAAATGTTAATGTAATCAGGAATCAAATTAATAGTTTGAAGAAATCTGTAGTTATTCCGAAAAGTGGTAGAATGTCAAAATAGCCAGAAAGATTAACCTATTCATAATCAAATTAATCACACTCTTAATATCGTTTAATAAATTAATAAATATTTTTATCGGTCTTACAGTCTTTATAACAGAATATATTAGCTGAAATAATGACAGTCAGACTATCCTTGTTTATGTTCACCCCCGCAGAATCTGAATTAAAACTTATTGCTACAATAAATTATATTAAAAACTAAAAATAAAAAGAAAATAATAAATAAAATGAAATAAAAAGAAAAAGAAAATAATAAATAAAATAAAATTAAAATAATAAAAGCAATATTTTATGTTAGTAAAGGACAGCCTGGCTCTTGTGTTTTAGCCTCTTTCTTGCTTAGAAACGATAATTTAATTTTAAATTATACAGATTTAATGTTAAAGAGATATTTATAAGCTATGATTATCTAATAGACTTTATAGGTAAACTGATCGCGGTAAGAGTGTATCAAATTTATAAAAGCACTAGAGAACATCCTATGAAAAAGAGGGATAATAATAATAAAATCGTGGTATTATCATATGTAAAAACATTATTCGAATGAATTGGAAGTGTATTAAAAAATCATAATATTAAAGTTTACGTTAAAAACAATAATAATATTAGAAAGCTATTTAATAATTGTAAAGATAAGGATGATAAATGTTTGAAAACAGAAGTGGTATATAAAATAAATTGTAAAGATTGTGACAAATATTATATTGGACAAATGGGAAGATACCTTAAACAAAGAATATGTGAACCGCAATATAGCTTACGAAGCATGAGTGGTACATCCGGGTTAAAAGAACATAGTTTAATTGTTGTTGTTACATTCTTCTGATTTTAAAAATTTAAATATTTTCGAACAAGGTATTAAAAATAAATATAAAAGAGAAACTCTTCAAAATATTCGTATTTTGAAGAATCTCAATAATATAAATTTAATGTTAGAGTCAAGTAAATTGGACAACACTTATCATTCCTTTTTAATATAAAATTTGTATATAAATGTTCTACTAACGTTATAAAAATGTTCTACTAATAAATTTAGAGTAGGAATGGGCTATATAAAGTAGCATGTTCGTTTTTCAACTTAGTTTAGTTCCTGATGTTCAACCGTAGCGGTTCGAAACGTCGGACACCAAAAGTGAATCTAAATTTAAGATGGTGGAGACAGTCATGTTGTCCTTTAATAACATGGAATATTGCTTTTATTATTTATATTTTATTTTATTTATTATTTTATTTCTATTTTGATTTTTATTTTATTATTAATTTTATTTTTATTTTTAATTTTTAATCTAATGTATTGTAGTAATAAGTTTTATTTCAGATTCTACGGAAGTGAACATAAACAAGCGCAGTCTGACTGTCATTTTTTTTGCTAATTTATTATATCATAAAGACTGTATGACCGATAAAAATATTTATTTATTTAATTCAGAACAGTCGACATAAGTTCAATTTTTAATTCTAATATCGTTGGTTAACCTAATTATAAGTATCAATTATGCGCCTCAATTTCGGTACCATTTATATACAACAATTATTATATTTATGTGTTCATCTTATTGTATAATTATACTTATATATATTATCATATTTTCCATTGGTTGAAATTTGAGATGGTTGACTAATAGGACCATCTCAAGGTGGGGAGAATGTTGTTTTTAACAGAAAATTGTGCAGAAAAGAAGTAATCCCTTCTTAACGGCTATCTAGTCAAGCTTTCCAAATTCCTGTACATGGTTATAAAAAGTAACCTTTAAAAACGAACCTAACAGCTGTATGTTTATATTTGTCGAATTAAGGAATTAAATTAATTTAATAAAATTAATTAAATCTTAATGTTGTCACGTGCTTGCAAATCTGTATATAATTGATCACACCATACCCATCATAAAATGTCGCTTTTCCATTTTCAGATATAGCACAGTTTGTGGAAAAGCGTAGGTATGAACATTGCTGTTAAAGAAAATTCGTGATAGGGTCAGTTGTATTCTGGAGCTAAGACGGCAGACATTGTGCTCGTAATTTTATTTTAATAAATATCTTGCTTCTGTGAATTACGATTTTAATAAATTCTTTTTTCCTCTTTGCTTATGAAATAAAACACTAAAATTAAGTCATCAGTATGAGTAGAATTTGGTTCAGAGATTTCAATTCACTTTAAGAATCCCATATTTATGTGCCATTGACTATGTAATATAATTCGGAAATAATTTTCATTTTATATATATAATACATTATAGACAAGAGCTTTTAAATGATTAGTAAGAATAATACACACAGGATTAAATAATAGGTTATTATTTTTACAAAGTCAAAAAAAATAATGGTAAGATGGTCGTTACTTTACAAACAACCTCAAGAAAATGAATATATATTGTAACGTTGCGACTTTTGCCCTGGTCACCGATACAGAATATACTCTCGCTTTCAGCACCTACCTGCTGAATCCTCCGGCGGATGATGGCTCGTACTCTCTCCGCGAGGGGGTTCGCTAATAGAACGGGGCAATGCTAAATTTAAAATAGAAAAGGGGTCGGCAGTCACTGACAAAACCTAGTACGCTAGTATGAATTCTCTTTATTTTCCGCGCACTAAAATGTTCTAGTTTATCTTCTCTCTCTCTTTCGCGCACTGTCGATACCGCGCACACACACTCTCGGGCCCGAGGTGCACACGCACCTCATCTACGCGGTTTACGCACTAGGTCTCTCTCTCTCTCTCTCTCTCTCTCTCTCTCGCACACGCGCGGTCTCGCTATTCGTTCCCTCACTCGCGCTCACACTTCGTTCCGCTGCGCACACACTCTGATTCTCTCTCTCTCTCTCTTTCTCTTACACTAGCACACTCGCTAGTTCGCCGTCATCGTCTCCGGGCTGCTGACTCTTCTTCGGGAGCAGCTTTCTATTACGCGCGCGGACGTCCTCGTATCCGCGTACACTCCGCCGACGCTACGCGATCCGTGGCCCGGACTTACAATCTACGCAGCCATCGGGACTCACCGTGCTGTCGTCAGCTGTCGTCAGCTGTCGATTGAAGGCGCTTGCTGGTGATTCTGCTGTCTCTTCTTGGGCTTCGTTCGGGATTAGCTCGGGGGAGCTCTATCTGTCGCTTCCTTCGTCTGGCTCTTAATCCTGGGGCTAGCGGTCTGTCTACCACGTAAATGGCGTCGGAATACATTACGACGTGGCTCGTCTGCGTACACCGTGCTCACCGTCCAATAGCTCGTTTCGGAACAATATTTCCTCGGAAATCCGTGGACTCTCGGGTGAGTTGACCACGTCGAAATACTTTCGCGGCAACAACAAGACAATCTCTGCTAAAAAACTCTAAAAGCCGAGAAAAATCTCGCGAACTATCAATCTCGCTCGACGGTCGAACATACAATAATGTCTCTCTCCTCGGCACGTCTTCCCCTTCCCCCTCTCTTCACCGAGCCCTCTCCTTTCTCTCGCTCTTTCGCGCGGTGGCGGTATATGTTTCTCGCTCTCGTTACAACGCGTGCGCGCGCATCGGTTCGGCTTGTATACGGGCTCCTCTGTTCTTGATGCGGCTTTACTTGACAGCACCTTGAAAGAGCAAAACATGGCGATTAATAATTCATTCGCACACCTTCTTCCGCGGTCCCCGGGGCAGAGGCCGTCGTTCGTTGTGACCTTCGTCACAAATACCCCCCTCCTAAGCCGAAGGTCATCCGTAGGAGAAACCGACAGCTAACATTACATACAATGACCCGGCCCAGACCCCGGATTTCTCGGGATTAAGGTACGATAATAAGTTAATAATAATAATACTAATTACAACATACACTTAACCTTCGTCGTCCCGCCCCGGAATACGCGTTCGGAATCTCTGCCGTTCGCAGACTATTTATTATTACTATCTACATCTCGTACCCCAATCGTACGCGTCTCAAGTACAACCCCTACATCATTTGGTACTTACCTTCTTTCTCTTTCGGGCAAGGCAATGTCTTCGCTCTATTCTGACTCTACTCTCGGGCTATTTCGGCTTCTTCTCTCTTCTCTTTTCTCGGGGCTACGCTCTCTGCTCGACGGGCTACTTCGTCTTCTTCTCTCTTCTCTTTCCTCGACTGTGCTCTCTGCTCGACGGCGCTGTGCCATAATTTCCGCCAGGCTAGCTTCCATATGGCACTTTGTACCTCCGTCGGCAGGTTTTTCAATTCCCGCCATGCTTCGATCAAGCGCCGCCGCTGGCCCACGGTTATTGTCCGGTCGACTTCGGTCCAGACAGGCATCAGGCGACTACGTAATGACGCGTGTAGGTGTTGGGTGCTGCGTAGCAGTGCCCGTTGTTCTTCCTCCGGCGGTCCTGTTACGGGCTCCTCTCTCGGTCCTTGCGGGCTGGTCGGCCGCTCGCGGTCTACGTCGGCCCTCTGGGACCCTCTGGCAGGCGGCCTGATCGTCCGTATGGGTGGCGCCTCGTCTGCCCCCGTTCGCACGCGGTAGACCTTCGCGCACTGCGGGCACTCATCCACTAGGGCGCCCCTCCGTCCGCAGTTCGCGCAATACGTTTTCGGCGGTCTGGGACAACGACCGCTGAAGTGTCCCCCTTGTCAACAATTAAAACACGTGTACGGCGGGGGGTGGACCTTCGGGTCCGTCGGCATGGGTGGAAGCCCGCCGAACATTGTTCCCCTTAGCCGTACTGGCATAAACGGCCTCTTCGTCCGGGGCTACCCCTCAGGTCGCGATGTCTCGCCAGCGAACGGGTTGGCCCGTCGTTGGCCTGCCTCGCGGCGAGGCTTCAAGGCTGGTGACTCCGATGACTCTACTCGGGCTATTCTTGGGGACTCGTAGTCTCCCTCCTCCAGGTGCAGGTCGGGATTATAGCGTCGCCGCCGACCGTTCGGACCCCTCCTCCGGGGGAAAACAGGGTCATCTCTTGGTTGTCTGGGCAACGGCTGCCACATGGGGATGGGTCGAGACAAGCCTTCCTCTGCCGGCGGTGATCTCGTCGGGCATTCTCCTTCCGGTTCCGGTGGTGGGGCGGCTCCCTCCTCTACTCCTGGGTTAACTCCCTCGGGCTCTGCGTTCCTCGCGGGGTGGTGAGCGTGGGGGCTCACGGAACTCAAAGGCTCTCCTCTCGGGCTCGGCGGATCCTGGATCCTGTTGCACTGGGCCCTCCGCCCCCTGCGGGCTGCTCCGCGGAATCAACTCCTCCGGTTTGATGTCGATCGGGGACGCTTCTACGTCCCCGTCTACCTCCCACTCGTGGAACTCGAGGGCTGGGAGGGGCAGTGTCGGCTGGTGCTCGTCGCTGATTTCCAATCTCTCCATCTCTCTCACAGGCGATTGGGTCCGCGGTGGGGTGGGCCAGTTATACTCGGGGCCCTCCCCCGTTCGTGCTCCTCGCGGGCGCGTGTTCGTCGCTGCCGATCGCCGCACAGGCTCGAACGGTTCCGAAGATACCTGATAAATTACCTCAGGGCGCATCTCCGCGGGCGGTCCCGGTAGCGGCCAGACCAGGCCTTCGCCTGACGTCGTCCCCTGGGGAAGGGAGTACTCCCATTCCGGCTGGTGACGTAGCCCTTGTCCTCTTGCCCATCCTCTTGCCCTTCCTCTTGCCCTTCCTCTTGCCGCTGCGCAACGTCTCATGGCTGGACCTGAACTCAAAAAGACTGACAATTAGACTGACAGCTCTGCAAGTTCGAGTTTGCCTGTACATGATCCGTTGTCGGTTACCTCCGCGGCAATCGGTACTTCTTCAGCTCTTTCACATGAGCCGTCGCTATTCTTCTCACGTTTCCCGTGGCTAGTACGTATAACGTTGGCGATTTCACCTCCTTGAACTCGAATGGCCCTTCGTACTTTGGCGCCAATTTCGCTGAAAATCCTTGCGCTGCGTTCGACAAGACGCGTACTCGGCGCAGTACGAGGTCGCCTACGGCGTATCTGATATCGCGTCGGCCTTTGTTAGAGTGTTGAGTTTGCTTCTCCTTGTCTTCGTCGATATGGCGTGCTACGAGGTCGCGCAAAGCATCCAGGCGCTTCATGCGGTCCTGCCATACCTCAGAGCTTAATTTCACTAACGGGCCTCCCCTCTCTACCTCTCGGCGTAGGCTCTTCATCGGGCTAGGATGTCTCCCGTAATTCAGGAACGCAGGCGTCACCTCTGTGCTTGACTGCATCGCCGTGTTGTGGTTGTCGCGCAGATCGTGCAGGTGCTGACCCCAGCTCTTATGATCGCTCCCGACTAACGTGGCGGTCATCGTCTTCAGTGACCGGTTGCTGCTTTCAACGGGATTCGCCTGAGGGCGATATGGCGGTGTGGCCACGTGCATCACACAGTATTCCTCTAGTACCTATTATAGTACCTTGCTGTCAAACTGTTTCCCGTTGTCGGTCAGCAAATAATCCGGAAGAGAATGATTTCTTCCTAGGCTCTCAATCCATCTGGTGAATAAATCTTGAAAGACCAAGATATAGCGGTATTGCCCTTTACTCTTGGGGAAATCCATCATATCGGATGTCCCGATCGCCCACGGGCGTTCTACGATTCTCTGACCGATCAAGCCTACCGAACCCATCTGCGACACTCTTCACAGCTGCCGACATAGTCGTAGGCATCATGCCATACACCTGGACAATAGTACTCGCGGGCTACTCTGTCATAAGTCTTCTCGATCCTCAAATGTCCTGACGAGCCTATGCTATGCGCGTCTTCCGGTACTCTTCTCCGGGCTTCAACCGGTACCACGAGCCGCCATCCTTCTTACGGGAATAGGATAGGATCAAGGAGCCGATCTTTACGATGCTTGTAGAGTAGTCCAGGCTCAACTCTCCAGCTGACGAACTTGCTGGGGTTACTTTGCACTTCCTATACTCTCTGCAGGTACCAGGAATTATCTATTTTCTCGAACGCAGCAATCTCGTCCTATTCACCTACTCCTCGTGATAAGGCGTCAGGGACGTGGTGCATGGCTCCTTTACGATGGAGTATTTGGAAGCTCCATTGTTGCATCTCTAGTGCCCATCTCCCTAAGCGTCTCATTGGCTCTCTTAAGTTCTGGAGCCATCACAAAGCACTGTGATCGGCTATGATCTTAAAATGGTACGTTTCAAGGTACGGATGCAGTTTTTTGATGGCCCAGATGAGTGCTAGGCTCCTTCTCGGACGTTGTGTAATTTCTCTCCGCGCTTGTCAATACTCTGCTGACATATACGATGGGGTGCTCGCCGTCCTCGAACTCTTGCTTGTACACAGCCCCAATCGCATAGTCGCCCCCATCACTCTGGATGGTGAACTCTCGGGCAAAATCAGGTCGCGCTAGCACAGGAGCTCGTGTCAGGGCCATCTTCAAGGTCTGAAACGCCTCCTCCTGATCCTCGCCCATATCCACGCTTGATTATTTTTGAGCAGCTTACACAGTGGCACTTTGATTTGCGAATCATGCTCGATGAAACGGGCATACCACCCTACTATACCTAGGAATCATCGGAGTTGCCGTTTATTCTTGGGTGCTGGGTACTCCAGAACGGGTGTGACCTTCTCCGGGTTCGTTCGTAGCCCTTCTCGGTCTAGGACGCGATCTAGCACTCGGTCTAGGAACCCAAGTACGCGACTCTGGTGCAGCCGAACTCCCATTTCTTGCGGTTGATTTGCAGCCCCGTATCAACCAATTTCCGCAGTACTGCTTCCAGATACTTCATGTGGTCCTCAAAACTCTCGGTCAAGACGATGATGTCTAGGTACGCGAATGTAAAGTTTTTGCATTGGGAAGGTAGAATACAATGTCCAGGTATCCCGAGATGACTCTTACTGGAAGTGTGCATGTTCGAATGATAGAATACGAATCTTCATAGAAGTCGTATTGACATACCTGAACATCGTTTCCTACGAACTAAATACGATACTCCCCATAGAAATAGTCTCATTATACCTGGACATCATCTTCTATCATCCGAACACGAAACTCACCGTAGAAGTTGTCCCGACATACTTAAACATCGTTTCCTACCAACTAAACGCGGTAGTCACAGTAGAAGTCGCCCCGACAAAGCTAGCATCGATTCCTAACGACTAAACACAATACTCCCCACAAATGTCGTTCGGAAAGACCTAGATATCGTATTTTACCGTCCCAACACGAATCTTGTTCTTCCCATAGAAGTTGATTTCTTCATACCTGCACATCGCATTCTATCATCCGAACGTACAACTGCCTATAGAAATCGTCTTAAGGCAACGGAATATCGTAATCAACCACTTGTATACGCTAATACAATATTTCTCAGTAGAAACCGTATTTAAAATGTGTATATATAATATATACAATATAATATATATACATTATATATATATATATATATATATATATATATATATCTATATATATATAAATGTATATATATATATATACATAGTTTCGTACATAGGTTATTGACATATACATAGGTTATTGATAAAGAACATTTGCCATCATTTCTTTTGTTCAAAATAAAAAAAAAATATAGGCTTTTGTCATAATTCTAAAGTTAATATTAGGTTGTCAAATATCTCCCTTCCGCTTTTCTGATCTTCATTCAACGCTTTATAAAAAGTGTTACCGTGGTGGGATTTACTTCAAATATGCACCGTCTTCTTCGATAATCTATTTTCATCTAGACGGTAACTGCATAATACCCCTCTCGTAGAAATCCCTCTCCTTATTCGCGAAGAACTCGGACAGTCACTTTTCACAAGCCTCTTTTGAGTCCAACTTTACGTCACCAAGGGTATTCGACTATATATGTACAGGTAGACTGCTACACTTGGTCACGTATAATATACGAACGGATTGACAGCTCAGAAAAGTAAAAGAGAGAGAGAGAGAGAGAGAGAGAGAGAGAGAGAGAGAGAGAGAAAGAGAGAGAGAGAGAGAGAGAAATGGTGAGGTATACAGTGAAAGCGCGCACGTACTATAGGTACTACCTATCAATATCGGGTAATACATGTTAGTCCCCTTAGGTTTTTCTTTTCTCATTCTCTCTTATTCTCTCTCTCTCTTTCTTTCTATATATATATATATATATTGTAACGGTGCGCGTGTCCGCCTCGAGCACGAGGACGGCGGGCACGGCCGTTGCAAATTCGTGCCCGGCTGGGCTTAGCCCCGAAGGATTTCGGCAAGGGAGAGGGGCGGTTCGCGAGGGGCGAATATCGCGTTCAGGATTGCGCGTGAGGTAGGGCGGCTAACGGACCACACACGAAATAATAAAATAAAATAAAAATAGTTAAAATTCCAACAAGGTTTAATAACGCCGTGCCAACAAGACTACAACGCAGCGCCTATATACGAGGCGTGCGGGACGCAGGCCGAGGGTCGCCGAGGCGACGGCGCGCGGGGCGTTCGGGAAGAGAGAGAGAGAGAGAGAGAAAAGGAGCTGCCACTTACAGAGGGCCGGAACCTGCAGGTCTCGCAGCGCGTTCTCGCAGCGCAATAGCGCCTTCCTTTGCCGCGGACGACGGTGACGTTGACCTCCGGGATGGGGCGGTTATTCCGCGTAGAAGGGGCGGACGACAATTCGTCCGCTCGAGTTCGTATTCAGCGCGGGTACACTACACACCCTTGCACCACTGTAGCACCACGAGCGCGTTACCGGGCACTCTCCCCGAGGACGAGGTACGAGGCGGAGGGGAACCTTGGAACACAAGGTAGGTTCCCACACACGATCCGTCGCGGCACGGCTTTAGCAACCAAAAAGAACACGGACGACGTGTGTAGAGGGCCGGTACGCGGTGTCTTCCCTTCGCCGCTCTCTTTCTTTCTAAATCGCGCGCGTGGCTGTCTCTCCCCACTCCCCGCTCTCTCTCTCACTTACCTCTCCGCCGGTGGTTGTGCGTCGGCCTGAAACATACAAACGTTTCTACATATAAATATACAGATAAATATGTACATGCTACGACTGGAGAGAGAACAACGGGACGGGGAAGGCAGGCGCACGCAGTGCTTGCGTTCCTCGTCACACGCCCCCCCTCCAGACGCTGGTAGCCGAAGCGTGACAGCTCGACCCAACATCTCTCTCTCAGATCGACCATCGTGTCAGGATGAGGAACGGGGTGGCTGCGGTCTACCGCTGAGGATCACTGGGATGAGGAAGGACGGGTAAAGAACTCTCTTCCCTAGACGCAGTTGTTTTTGGAGGTAACAATCGCCGGTGTTCCTCCGTCAATAACGGCGCCAGTCAATAATCGAAGTTAGTCGGCCCGTTGGCGGACGCGGGCTTGGGCCCGAGTGCGGCGGGGTGATTGGTCCCGCGGCGGGGTTGAGCGTCCGCTCTTCCTGGGGCGACCTACTTTTCGCCTCACCAGGTGCACGTCGTTATGGCAGGCGGCTCCGCTGTTATCGGGCTCCGCAGGGGCTCGCGCTTGGGTTCTTCGACGGGTTACGATTCGCGTCCTACGCGGCCTCCCTAATCTACGCGGTGCGATATCGGTCTTAGATCGCGTGTCATTGCCCGCGGGGGTATCGCTTCGCACGCTTGTATCGGAATTACAATGAGGCGCGTCGTTGGGGCGCCGTACGCTCACCAGTGGTGTTACAATGCGGATTCGCTCGCTCGCCTCGACATTACAATTCGACGCATCGCAGTCACGCTCTTCGCCCGAAGGCTCTTCCGTGTCGGAACTGCTATCATCTTCGGGGTCGTGATCTCGATGGTAGGGCTTCAGGTCGGCGACGTGATGCTTACCAGCATCTCTTCCCGTAGAGTCGATCAGTCGATAAACATTCGTGCCGAGTTTCTCCGTGATGGTAAAGGGCCCGTCGAATTTTGGGGCCAGTTTGGCGCTGACGCCCTGTATGCCTGACGAGAGGATGCGATTACGCCGCCATACGCGATCGCCAATCGCGTAATGCACGTCGCGACGTCTCGCATTATAATAGCGAGCTTGCTTTGCCTGCGCTTTCTGCGAGTTTTCCGCTGCCTTTAGATGGAGATCAGATAATTTCTCCATGCGCTCTTTCCAATGTTGTAGAGCAGCCTCTTCTTGCGCAATCTGTGCGCGCTGCTCCTCCTGGCGACGATGTGTGCCAGGGGCTGAGGGGTGACGACCCGTATTAAGGAAGGCCGGACTTACGCCAATGGAGTCTTGTACGGATGTATTGTACGCGAACATGAGCTCGGCGATGTGCGCATCCCAAGTACTGTGAGACTCCTCAATGAAGGCGATTATCGCGGTCTTCAGAGTCCTATTGACCCTCTCTACCGGATTGGCTTGAGCGTGATAAGGGGGTATCGTGGAATGCTCCACCCCACGCTCCACAAGGAATTTCTCAATGATTTTATTACGAAATTCGGTGCCATTGTCCGATAGGAATACTTCGGGCGTACCAAAGCGTAAAAATACGCGATCTTTCAACTCGCGGCGAATCGTTTGCGCATTCGCCTTTCTGATGGGAATACATTCTACCCAGCGAGTGAATAGATCCATGAAGACGAGCAAATACTCGTATCCCCGGGTAGATCGCGGAAATGGACCCATCACATCTCCAGCTACTATTTCCCAAGGGCGGGTGACCGTTCGATGGCCCATCAGGCCAGCTGGTGCAGTCTGCTGTACCTTACATTGTTGGCACACGGTGCAGTCACGGACAAATTGTGTCACATCTTTGTGCATTGATGGCCAATAGTATGATCGTGCAATTCGGTCATACGTCTTATGGCGTCCGAAATGACCAGCTGTGGGCTCCTCATGACATTCATGCAGAACGGTACGACGATCTTCTTTAGGCACGACTAACTTCCACGCATCCTGGTCGTCTACTAAATCCTCGACGGCAGGATCAGGACGGTAGTAGTATAGTCGCTGCCCAACGACTTTCCACCATGGGAGGTTGGTCGGATCGCTCCCCACTTTCTTACGAAGGCGCAAATACCAGGGGTCTTGCACATCGGTGACGCCGAGGGAGGCGACTTCGCAGGTCGGCTCGTCTTCGTACAAACGAGAGAGGGCGTCTGGTACGCAATTCAAGGTACCTTTCCGATGGATGACTTCGTAGTCGTATCCCTGCAATTCCAAGGCCCAACGGGCGAGTCTGCCCGTGGGGTTGCGCAATGAGTGCAGCCAACGAAGGCTGCTGTGATCGGTTATCACCTGGAAGTGATAGCCCTCGACGTACGGGCGGAATTTACGCACAGCCCATAGCACGGCGAGGCACTCACGTTCGGTGACCGAATAGTTACGCTCAGCCGCAGTCATCGTACGACTAGCGTAGGAGAGCACGCGCTCCACGCCATCAACGGCTTGCGTGAGCACGGCGCCTAGTCCTGAGTCGCTGGCGTCCGTTTGGATGACGAACGTTTCTCCAAACGACGGTCGAGAAAGGACGGGTGCAGATGCGACGAGCGCCCGGATTTGTTCAAAGGCTTGCTGTTGCTCTTCTCCCCAATGGTACTTGATGTTCTTCTTGGTTAATCGGGTGAGAGGCTCAGCAAGCGTTGCGAAGTTCTCTAAGAACTTGCGATACCAGGACGCAAGGCCTAAAAACCTACGGAGCTGCTTCAGGTTCTTTGGTGCGGCGTAAGTCAAGATTGGTGCAATCTTATCCGGATCGGGTCGAAAACCGTCACGATCCACGAGGACGCCGAGGAACCGTACCTCCGCGAGTCCGAATTTACTCTTCTGCCGATTGATGGTCAAGCCGGCATCGGAAATCCGTCTCAGGATATGTTCGAGCCACCTGAGGTGCTCGTCAAAGCTCTCCGTAGCGATGATCACATCATCGAGGTAGGCGAAGGCCACCGGCTCCATTTCAGGGCCGATCAGCTTATCGCTTAACTGCTGAAAGGTGGCAGGGCCACCGGCGACACCATATGGCATACGGGTCCATTCGAATAACCCCATGCCTGGAACCGTGAAGGCAGAGAGGTGTCGCGATTCCTCACGAAGAGGGACCTGATGGTAGGCGCTGCTGAGGTCCAGGGTGGAGATGTATCGCGCATTTCTCAGTTTCCGTAAGATTACGTCCATGTAAGGAAGCGGGTACGCGCTGACCTTGGACACGGAATTCAATTTGCGATAGTCCACACAGAATCGGTAGCTCCCATCGCTCTTGCGAACCATCACGACGGGGCTAGACCATTCGCTGGTTGACCTGCGAATTACGCCCTGATCAAGCATCTTGCGAACTTGCGCATGCATTTCCAGCTCTATCTTCTGAGAGATCGGATAATAACGCTGCTTAATCGGCTTAGCGTCGCCGACATCGATCACGTGGTCGGTCAGATGTGTGCAGCCCAGAGGCTGATCAGCCGGAGGCAGCATCCGGTCGAGGAGTTCCTCGAGAGCTCGGCGTTGACTATCGTCAATATCGGCCAAGCCTATAGAGGCAAGCGAATACGCCGAGGTAACTGAGACGGTGCAGAGTTGTAACGGAACGAAATCCGCAGCACCCTCGATCGACATGGTGTTGTCGCGCGGGTGGATGACCGCATTGAAGGCGCGGTAGAAGTCTGCACCGAGCAGACAGTCATTTTCCAAGTCTGGAATTATGATAACGTCTAGCTCCATTTCTACGTCTGCTATGGCAAACGGAAGGGCCACCTGGCCGATTATCGGCTCAATTTTTCCCGTGGCGAGTCGAGCGCCAGATCCAGGGAAGGGTCGAACTAGACGACCGAGGGCAGATGCAATCTGCAGGCCGATTGCTCCGAGAGCTGTACGAGCAGCCCCTGCATCCAGCAGTGCATGAATGCGAAACTCGCCTATGCCTACCTGTACCCACCATCGTGAATACCGATCGGGGTCGACACTTGTGGCTGAGTCAGCGGAGTCACGGTCGTGATGCTCCTCCCTTACAGACAGGAGGGGGCAATCATCATTACCCTGTGTCCTCGCAGCTGCATGCTGATCTTCAGAGGTCTCACGGAGCGTAGGGGCGAGTTGGACCTCAATTACTCGCCCTTTTTCGCGTTTCCCGAACACTCGGGACAGCTGCGCAAGGTGTGGCCAGGCCAACTACAGCCCCAGCACAAGAACCGCGGATCAGGACCTGCTGTCCGACCTTTGTTCTTGTCACTGAGGGGCTCGTGCACCAGCTTTCCTTTGAAGGAGGGCTTCCTCTCCGACTTAGGCGAGGTCGACGCTCTGGTTTTTCCTGTACGCGGCGACCTCGGGCGTGAATCGCTACCGCTCCTCTTCGGGATAAGGGCTGCGACGCCTGGCGCCTCTAAATCAGGTGAGGTGGCTCTAAAGCCAGCCTCTTGTAAAACTTCTCGCACCAGAGCTTTGAAGTTGGGCGGCTTCACGTCCACGGCCGCGATCCTTGGTTTCGGGCGCGTTCGAGACGTGTCGGCCGCATGGAAGGCCACTTCGGGCATTATGCAGTCCTCAGGTGATGGCGGTGGCTTATAATTTCGCTCCGCATCGAGGACGCATTCGGCCTCTCGAGCAAGCTCGATTAGCCGATTGACGCTCGTAATCTTCTCCCGCGGAACTAACTTCTGTATCTCCGGGAGTAGATTACGGTATATGAGGGCGAGTTGCTTGTCGTCCGACCATGGTTCTTCGAACCGATTGAGAATCGTTAACAAACAAAACACGTAGTCACGTGTTGGCTCGCGCTTCGCCTGCGTACGCCGCTGCGCTTCGCTGATTAGCTCAGCTTGGAAGCGTCGATCGACGCCGTAGCAGCTCCGGGCTGCGTGGCAGAACTCTTGCCACGTGGTCCAGTCCTTCCGAGATAGACGGTACCAATGCAGGGCGACACCGTCGAGGAGCTCCGTCATGGCATTGAGCATGTCCTCGTCCGTGAGCGGTGTCAACCTGCGACATTCCGCGATCCTTTGCAGAAATTCTTCTACACTTTTCCCCTTGGCACCATTGAATCTAATTTTCCATTGGCGCACGGTCTTACCAATATCCGTGCGCTGGGCCAAGGTGCTTGACAGCGTTGATCGCGTTGTATTCGCGGGCGAGCTCATCACATCTCGATCCATGTGATGTCCCCCCCTTCCAGGCCCTTGGTACCGAGGGTGGCAAGGAGCCGAAAACGTAGGCTCGCCGGTCGACCCTACAAACCTATTATTGCTGATGTTTTTGTCACTTTCCACGTATTGCAGATCGTACGTATCTTGGAAAGTGACACGGTCGCGTCGCGCCGATTTCTGCAGCTGCTGCTGGATGCTGGCTAGCGTAGCGTGCATCTCACTTTGCCTCTGCTGCAAATCTTGGACAGTGCAGTTTTGGTGTTGCATCCAAGTTTGCAGCATATTTTGCAGGCCATGTAATCCCTGACGAAGGTTTACATGGTTTTCGAGGTCAGTCGGTTGAGGCTCGACTGTTGTATTTGTCGCCTGAGATGCGACTTGGGTTCGACGTGTGGTGTCATCCGTGACACCCGAGTCGAGAGGCGTAATTACGCTCGTGGTGGCTGCCTGAATCGGCGATTCGTTGGCAGTGCTCCATGCGAGCGGTTCATGCCTGTTCATCTCGGCCAAATTGAAGTCGATCAGATTTTGTATTTGGTGATCGACAGCTGTTGTTATATTTCTTTGATCTGTGCTCGGGTAAATTTCCCGAGCCTGCTGTATGTCAGCTGATCCGTCCGCTTGTTCGGCGTACGTCGCTTCCATTCGATCCAAAATATAAGTTTTTGTTGCGTCGCGCATTGTCGAGGTGAGGATTATCTTTAACAGATTTTTATCTCTTCGCGTGCGTGTTTTTATACTATCACTGTCACTCTCGCATTCCACAAAATCTCCTGGGCTATAATTTCCTGCTAGTCTATGGTATAGCCTAGCAGCCCTTTGAAACGGGGAACCCTCATTTTTTAATTCTAGTTCCGCTGTAATTAGGTTTGTTTCTTCCTCACATAGGCTTTGAAGCCAGTCGTTAAATTCGTTTGGCGGATTTGCCATCTTTTATTTCTTTTCGTTGAAAATTAGAAGAAGACAACCGAACAAACGGAAAAAGAAAAAAAAATACAACGTGAGAAAAATTAGAGCGTTACAGCCAAAGTTTTCGATTAAATAATTAAAAGCAAATAATTAAAAGCCGGCCATCTCAAGAGATAGTGGAGTGCGAGGGCGAAAACGCAAAAATTAGGGGCGACTGACGCAAAAAAAAACAGAAAATATAAGAGAAAAAGAATTCAACAATTTTCAAAAATTGTCAAAAAATTCACCAAAAATTTTTCCAGAATTCTTATTTCGGCTTTCGGATTCTCGAGTTTCCAAAAAAAAAGATTTATTTTGAAATTGTAATAGTTTTTTCCCTTTTATATTTTTTAAGCAATGTAAAAAAAAAATACAAAAATATAAAGAGGAAAAAAAAGGAGAGAAAAAAAAATTAAAAAAAAAATTTAATTTTAGTTTTCAAAGAAAAAAATTTTTAATTTTTAGTTCTCGGAGAGAAAAAAAAAATTTTAATTTTTAGTTTTCAAAAAAAAAAAATTTTTAATTTTTAGTTTTCGGAAGAAAAAAAAAAATTTTCAATTTTTAGTTTTCAAAAAAAAAAAAAAAAATTTTTAATTTTAGTTTTCAAAAAAAAAAATTTTAATTTTTAGTTTTCGGAAAAAAAAAAAAATTTTCAATTTTTAGTTTTCCAAAAAAAAAAAAAATTTTTAAATTTTAGTTTTCAAAAAAAAAAAAAAAAAAATTTTAATTTTTAGTTTTCGGAAAAAAAAAATTTTCAATTTTTAGTTTTCCAAAAAAAAAAAATTTTTAAATTTTAGTTTTCAAAAAAAAAAAAAAAAAATTTTAATTTTTCATTTATACTGCACAAATATTAGAGATATTACAATATCAAAATGAAGATCCGAAAGCGAAAAGCATAAAGGGAATAATCAATTTTGATCAAATTAAATTGAAAGCAAAGAAAAATTTGCGTTAGTCGCATGTACACTGTATGTACAGCGTAGAGTCGCGGTGGTGTGTGTATGTGAGTATACACAGATCGCTGACTTCGCTATTTATAATCGACTATGTATAATGAAGAGAACTTTTAATTATATTTAATTTACACTAAATGTTCCTTATGTCTGTAACGGCGAAAATTTTATTATTATATTATAATGGCGAATGTGAATCTATTTATATCAGTTATATTTTCATATTACGCTATCTTAAAAATTAATTATTGATTAATTTTAGTTTAGCTTAGATGGAATTCACATATTTAATTTAAGCTAAATTTTAAGTTACATCCACTTAATATATATATATATCAATATTATATAAATTAATGTATATGTGTCTATTTAACTTAAAATTAGTTTTGCTTGAAAAACTGCACAAATATTATATTACCGTATTCGGCATTATATTTCATTTGTGCTGCTTTTCAGCCGCTTTCGCCGAATTGCCGTTGGCCTTGGCCGACTTCGAGAGTGTTTACATCTACGCGCTCGCAACGTAAACACTCGCGATGTACTGTGCGTTCGCACTCTGTAATATTCTAATTTTCAATATAATAAAATTATTAAATTATATTTGCGCATCCGCGTCACTTGCGAATATTCGCCGGGGCACTGTAATATAATATATTATTACATATATATTATAAAATAATATATGTAAAGATATATATATATAAAGATATAATACATATAAAGATATATAAAATATTTTTATATAAAGTGCGATCCCGAGATCGCGTTGGGCGCCATGTAACGGTGCGCGTGTCCGCCTCGAGCACGAGGACGGCGGGCACGGCCGTTGCAAATTCGTGCCCGGCTGGGCTTAGCCCCGAAGGATTTCGGCAAGGGAGAGGGGCGGTTCGCGAGGGGCGAATATCGCGTTCAGGATTGCGCGTGAGGTAGGGCGGCTAACGGACCACACACGAAATAATAAAATAAAATAAAAATAGTTAAAATTCCAACAAGGTTTAATAACGCCGTGCCAACAAGACTACAACGCAGCGCCTATATACGAGGCGTGCGGGACGCAGGCCGAGGGTCGCCGAGGCGACGGCGCGCGGGGCGTTCGGGAAGAGAGAGAGAGAGAGAGAGAAAAGGAGCTGCCACTTACAGAGGGCCGGAACCTGCAGGTCTCGCAGCGCGTTCTCGCAGCGCAATAGCGCCTTCCTTTGCCGCGGACGACGGTGACGTTGACCTCCGGGATGGGGCGGTTATTCCGCGTAGAAGGGGCGGACGACAATTCGTCCGCTCGAGTTCGTATTCAGCGCGGGTACACTACACACCCTTGCACCACTGTAGCACCACGAGCGCGTTACCGGGCACTCTCCCCGAGGACGAGGTACGAGGCGGAGGGGAACCTTGGAACACAAGGTAGGTTCCCACACACGATCCGTCGCGGCACGGCTTTAGCAACCAAAAAGAACACGGACGACGTGTGTAGAGGGCCGGTACGCGGTGTCTTCCCTTCGCCGCTCTCTTTCTTTCTAAATCGCGCGCGTGGCTGTCTCTCCCCACTCCCCGCTCTCTCTCTCACTTACCTCTCCGCCGGTGGTTGTGCGTCGGCCTGAAACATACAAACGTTTCTACATATAAATATACAGATAAATATGTACATGCTACGACTGGAGAGAGAACAACGGGACGGGGAAGGCAGGCGCACGCAGTGCTTGCGTTCCTCGTCACAATATATATATATATATATATATATATATATATATACTGATCAAATTTTATCCGTACTGGTGGATTTAAGCTTTGTCTGTAAACTGAATTGGTGATATTTTTTTTCCTATATTGGTACAACCTTTCTTGATATACGTCTAAAATTTGAGTGCAATATCTCCATTAGTGTGTATTTGTCATCTGTTCTTTAAGACGCAAAAAGTTTTTCTGGCGATATTGACTATGGAAGAAAGTTGATCAACCGGTTTGCTTGAAATTTTGTGTTTCCAATGGATTTACGGCTACAGAATCGTTAAACACGTTTCAGAAGTGTTTTGGTGAGTACATTTAATCGCAAACGCAAATATCTGAGTGGCACAGAACATTCAGTGAAGGTCGTGAAGTCATCGAAAACTTGCCTCATGCTAGTCGCTCATTCAGCTCTGTTAACGACGATAATATCGAAAAAGTTGAGGAAATGGTGTTCCAAAATCGTCGTGACGGCATCAGAAAGATAACAGAGGCTCTCAAAATCTCTTCTTAATTGATTCCACATATTTTGGTTAATGTTTTGCATATGAAGCATGTCAATGATAGACTAGTTCCGAAACATCTGAATCTTTTGCAAAAACGACATTAAGTAGAGGTTGCAAAAGAGATACTTCAAAACGTAGCTGAGTACCCTACATTCATCAAACGCATTATCACTAGTAACGAAACATGGGCTTATGAGTATAACGATGAAACTATCAAACAATCTAGAGAATAGCACTCCAAAAATGAGCTGAAACTGAAAAAAACACGTCAAAATCGGTTCAAAATCAAGATGATGCTCATCGTTTTTTTCGATTACTATGGGGTGGTTCACCATGAATTCGGTGCAGAAGGTCAAATAGTCAACAAAGAGTACTAGTTAGCCGGTTTGAGACGTCTACGTAGCAATTCGTTGTAAGCAACCGGATTTGTGGGCAGACAATTCATGGTTCTTTCACCAGGATCATGCACCGGCCCATTCAAGTAAATATAATTATATTTACTTATTTCGCTGAACTACATTTTCATATTTTTCTTAATTACATTTACATTTCGTGCGTGCATGCATGCGCGCTCGCGCGTGTGTATAATAATATATTTTTATTCTGCGCAGCGAAAAGTAACTTAATTTCAAGCGCGAAATTCCGTCTCTCATACTTTACATATTAGCTCGATGCACTTCCTCGAACTGACGAATCTCTGTGTGCATGTATGTGACAGCGCACTGCTCGGCAGCTATTCGCTGCCTCGCTGTACACCAGTTCACTCTGTGTATCTATAAGACTGGGACGTGTTTAAAAAGATCTGATGTATACTTATAAATCTCTGATTCATTTATTTAGTAGATTCCTACAGGTTATTGGGCTCAGCAACTTGCTATTGCTGGACTATTGGTATATAGAATAATTCTTATTGTTATTATTTTTAATTAATTAAGTTTTGAGAAAAAAGCGCGAAACGCTCGTACGTGTTCAGCTTCGCGAATCGAATCAGATTTCGCAAGTGGAAGAAACGCGGGAGTGCAAAGGCCTTTTTAAAACGATTATTAAGTGAAGTGTTTCTTACAGAAATTTAAGAAAAATTTATATTTTTCTTACAACTAAAATAAAGACAGGAATGAAGAATGGAAGAACGATAAAGAGAGAGATAAGAAACCGAGTGATGTCGAAGTGTAAAATGTCCCAGCAAGCCCTTGAGATAAATAAGTTTAAATATAAGGTGCAAAGAGTGTGAGAAAATAGGAAAGATAGAAAGTAGATATATTAGAAGTGTGTAAAGATATTAGATAAAAGAGTATTAGATTTAGTATTAGATAGATAAAAGAATATTAGAATGTGAGAATCGGGAGTGTGCGAATAGTAGTTAATTCATGAAAATAATTTTACAAATCAACAAACCCGAGACGCAAAAAGTAAAGTAACGGCAATTTGCAAAAAGGAAGTGCATTAATCTCTTGAAAGTATTAGGTGTACAAATAACTTTCCGCCATTTTGAAAAGATGGTGCTAGCGATCAGATAACATCGAATTTGTCAGCTGAAAAAGTTGTATAGTATATGTTAACATCTGGAAAGAGTATAACCTTTTAATATATCTGACTTTTTGCTAGCATTACTTAGTTTTCATCGTGTTAAGATGTCAAGTTTTGAGTCAAGAAAGCGTCATTTGCGGGAATTGGTAATTTACTTCTTTTATTTAAAGCAATCTGCAACTGAAGCACATCGGATACTCATAAAACCATATGGTGATGTTAATTTGAGTGAGATAAGTTGTCCGGAGTGGTTCCAAAAATTTAAAAGTGGTGATTTTGACGTGAAGGACAAAGCACGCAGTGGAAAGGCCAAAGTGTATAGTGTCAGAGAATTGGAAGCTTTACTGGAGGAAGATCCGTGACCTACGCAAGAAGATCTTGCACAAGAATTAGGAGTGACCCAGTAAGCTATTTCACAACGTCTCCAAACCCTTGGTATGTTTCAAAAACAAGGAAATTGGGTTACTTACGAACTCTAGATAATAGATGTTGAGCGTCGCTTATTCGCTTGCTAACAATTGTTGAAAAGGCAAAATTGTAAAGGAAACGTTAGAAGCACTGAATTGGGACGTCCTACCCCATCCGCTGTATCCACTCGACATTGCTCCTTTAGATTGACACCTATTCCGGTCGATGACTCATGGTCTGGCTGAGCAGCACTTCACTTCTTACGAGGAATGGAAGAAATGGTTCGATTCTTGGATGGCCTCAAAATACGAGGAATTTTTTAGACGTTGTATTCACTTGCTGCTCGAAAGATGGTCAAAAGCAGTAGAAAGTGATGGGCAATATTTTTAATGACATTATTTGTACCGTGTTTTTACGATAAATTGTTATTTTTTTATAAAAAATCGGGGGAAACTTATTTGTGCATCCAATAAGAAAATTAAAAGTAATTAAAACCCCCAAAAAGTGCGTTAAAAAATGTTAGTTTAGATATCAAAAGGGAGGACGTGAAAGCCCTTTTAAAACCAAGCAGATTCCGAGAAAGTTTCGAAAAGAGGCGGCTGCGCCTTAATAAGCGCAATTGACCGGTACGTTCGTGCAAGTCAGCTTCCCGTAAAGAATGGATAGAAAGAGAAAGACAGATCTGATAACTCGGTACACGACGCGTGTGATGTGTGCTCGAGTGTATAATAAATGAAATGTATTAATAAATTTTTGATTGCATTGAAACGCGTGTGTGAGATAAAATATAGAAGCACGTACGCGTATATATGCATATATATATATATATATATATATATATATATATATATATATATATATTTATTTCGTTGATTAGCTGTTTGGATCCGAGAAAGATTGGTCCGCAGTGACAATCTCGAACTGATCCCCGAAATTTCAAGATAGGCAACTGTAGATGATCGGATGGTATATGCATGTAGGATTGGCAGCCTCGTAAGAAACAGGAGAATATTGATCGTACTCTGTGCGACAAACATCGAGGTGGTTGATGTTGCAAAAGCGAAGTCATGAAATAAAGCGTAATGCATGTAGATACTTCAATACATGTATGTACCGAGCTGTGTTTCAATTACCTACAGAGATGACTCCGCGATATGGTCCTCTTACCCTGGGTAAGAGAACCAAAATACTGCAAATTGTTCATCTGCTTACCGCCACGGAGAGAAAGAGAGAGAGAGAGATCCTTGATCGTGACTGGACTCGGGGAGTGCAAACACTCAAATTTAAAATACCCGAAGGCACCGATAAGGCCCCCGTCTAAAAAGAAACTAAAATTAAAGAAAAATTGAAAGACGATAAAGTCGATTTGATAACTGAATGATTGAAAAACGTTATTAATAAACATAACGGAACAGTTAGAAAATATAAATTAAATATAGAAATACGATTTGATATCTTTAGAGATTACTTTATGACTGAAATAAAAACATAAAAATGATAACAGGGAAATAAAAGAAACAATCGGTAACCTCGGTAATGCATGTCAAATTAAAATATTTCATAGACCAAAAAAGTTTTTCGATATAAATATAGAGCGCAACGAAAACAATCGAACTATGAAATTATTACAAACGAAATTTATCGACATCATGATGAAGAGATTCGGCGTCACTAAAACTAGACCAGTAGGAATTCTAATTACGCCCAACGATACAACTAACGTTGAGAAAAAAAACAGGGAAGAATTAAATGAAAAAAACTTCCAAAAAGAAATTCCAAACACTTTATATAATGAAGCCAAAGGTTCCTTGTTATATCTACCCTACTCGACTAGAAGTGACATTTCATACGCGGTCAATGTACTAAGTAGGCATCAAATCAATCCTACCAAATTCGAGTGGAAAAGTCATCCGAGTTTTTTAGTACCTAGCCGGGACAGTGATTTAAGTCTAATCTTTAGAGGAATGGGAAACAAGTTATCGGCATACTCGATCCAGTCCAGTGAGGGGGGGGGGGTTCTACTAAGCACGAAGTGGTTTCTTGAGGTTCTCTCCTTCTTAAACAGAGTCTATCACAAATTCCATTTTTACAGAGCATGTAGAATCTTTATATAATATTATAATAATTCATGCTCCTTTACTTAAACTTATAATTATTAGAACAAACTTAAATACGAATTATTCATATATCTTATTATTATAAACGTAATTATTATTTAATGTATTAACAATTTTATTGTAAAATGTAATTATTTTCAGACGATCCGGTGCAAAATCAGAATAATACGATCGCGAAGGCCAAGGGATATCCGATGGCGAATCGAGCGGGTCGCGAGAGAAAGCCGAGGCCGCGCGGTAGCCAGCGTAGAAAAGATGTATTGTGAAAATACAGATGTGTCGGATCTAGTACTTATTTATTAGTTTTGATATTTACAAATAAAATTCAGTTAAAAGGTGCCATCATTTGTGTAAACATAATAATTTTTTGATCAGTGAAAAATGAATCGTGATAAATCATTTTTTCGACATATCCTTTTGCACTATTTTGATTTGAAGAAAGTGTATCACAAACTGATCGATTGCTTCAAGATTGTTATGGAGAACAAATATCATCGCTTACAAAATTTAAAGAAAAGAGTGATCTCAGCGTTTTAGAAGTGGAAATACTAATGTGAATGACAAAGAATGTTCTGGACAACCGAAAAAGTATGAGACAGTGAATTGTAAGCATTATTGGACGGAAACTCATCTCAAATATGGAAAGAGCTGGCTAATAAGTTAGAAATTAGTGACAGAGCAGTTAGAAAAGCGTTTAGATGCGTTGGAAAAGATTTATAAAGAAAGGAAGTGGATGACACAAGATTTGATTCAAAGTGCGTTATGAATCGGTACAACATCGCACTCTCTTTGCATGCCGGGCAGAAAAAAATAGTTTTCCGTGGCGTATTATGACTGGTGATGAAAAGTGCATTTACTATCATAATCCTAAGCGAAAAGTCATGGCTGGACTCAAGCCAACCGTCCAAATCGACACCAAAATGGAACATGCATGGCGAGAATGCGAAAGCTAGGCACGGCTGGAAATGTTTATGTATAACAAACCATAACATGCACGGCGGCATTCCCTTTTATCTTGTTTGGGCACGTGGTGGCTGCACTTGCGTCTGTATTTGTCGCCGCGTGCGTGTACGTTTGTGTGGAAATGGAAACTATATCCCGGTGCCAGCGTGTGTCCATTGTTGACTGCACCGCATATTACAAAACTATAATTATCAGGATCACATACACTATGGATTACATGATCCCCGTGTAACGAATAACTGTATATTACTTTCTTTCTGTGATTTCTTTCTTTCGTTCGTGTTCATAGTTTTCCGTGAATCGTTGTTTTTTTATGTAAGTTTAGTGAAAAGGAAATTAATTGTCCTCAGAGAAGGCTATCGTATTGTTAGTCTATCGCGGATATCGCTGGTCGGTGGTCGCCAGATTATGAACGAGGACAGAGTGAGAGGAAGAAGTTGGTGTTAACATTCAGCATACAAAAGTTTTAATTTGCGATTTACAGGGTGAGTTTGTCGTTTTTATTTGATGTTCGATTGTTTCATCCGGTGATTCGAAAAATAACATATAATTATATCGTCTCAGAATGAGTTGGAACAGAAATTGATCGAACATTTAGTTCAGTAATCGCGAGTAATAAGCGCCAAGTCATTCTCTGCCATGACAACGTTCGGACACATGTTTTGAAAGCCGTCAAAAAGACCCTGTTGGATCTCGAATGGGAAATTTTTCCACACTCAGCATACTCGCTAGAGCGCTATCGCCTCGAAACCACCAGAGTTCTTTCGCCACGATATCGCCATATCATCAAAAAGATTGGAAAAGGTAGAAAATACAGAGGATATTTTGATTAAGCTAACGTGTATCCATTTTCCATGACGAATGTCCTTTTTCCGTTCAAAAAGGTCGGAAGCTAAGTTCGCCTTCTAATATTATAAGTATAATATATATTATAGGAACACGAGTGTTCTCAAGGACAGGCTGGCCAGTAAACATTACGACTATTATAAATATAATGCAATTATTATTATTATCAAATTATTATTGTTATTTCTCGGCGGTTCGGTACGACATTAGTCGAACGGTGGCATAAACACCCTATCAACTAATGTGTCGTGTAGAAAAGGCCGATTTTTCCACTACAAAAGCAGTTTTCTCTCGGCCTTACGGCTCAAAGAACTTCCTTACAGCTTTCCTGATGCCGAAGCTTTAGTAAGTCTGTCTCCGTCCAAAAATCCTGAATAAGTAGAGTCGCGGTTGTATGGGGCTCCGTTAAAGACCAACCGCCTTACTATTCCTCAAAAGTGTTGATCCTGGGTACGCAGCGTTTCGTTAAAGCTCAGCAGTCTCACTCCTAGCCTCGAAGGAAGTCGTGACCCTGCCTGCATGGGCTTTAAAGTATTTTGGTGCTTGCTAAAACAACCTGATGATGGGTTGAGCGGCCAGGGGCCAAGGCGAGTTGAGCCGAAGCCACAAAGTAACAAGCACCAGGCAGCTCTCAGATACTTCGTTATAGGCCAGTAAGCTTCGTTTTACTATAATTTCCTCCATCCCCATTAAATAGATAAATAGTGCGCTAGAATATTATAATAAGTGCGGGGATTAAACTACATAATTGTGAATAAGTAAAAGCGTACGTTCTAGTATAAAATTATATAATCTGTGTTATTTATACTAATTTAAGAGTATACTTTGTGTTTATTTATAATTAAAAACTAAGTTCGGTTACTCTCCCGATTTCACCAAAAAACTCTCATTCCTTTAAAATAATCCTGGCACTACCATATAAGCTATACCGAGGGGAAAAAAGGAAAAGTTACATGGCGCCCGATTAAGGACAGTAGTAAAATTGTTTTTTTTTTATTTATTGACAAATTATTAATAATAAATAAAATTATTATTTTTTTTCAACAAAAAAATCCTTATATACACTTAGTTTTTTGTTTAATGCAACAAATTAGTTAAATAATTTGTTTTCGCTGTATGAAAATCAATGATTTAAAAAATGCCCGAACCACGTATTTCATGAGTTTGTAAACTAAGTAAAGCGGAAGTAGAAAGTGAATTAGAGTCACATTGCGTAATTATTGATCGTACTCTAATTACACTGAGGCAGTGTTTAGATCGTTTTTGCGCGCTGATCCTGAGGTGTATCAAGACCTTTGATAATGCAGATTACAACAAAAACTTTAAACTACTATAATAACTATACTACGTTAGAAGAATTAGAAGAAGCTTAAAAAAAATGCTTAAAGAAGAAATTTAAATGCTATACACTGAGAAATCACACACAGTCTGACCACACATCGAAATCAGCTTTTCTTGATAAAATTGTTATAGTAAAGATTCATGACCGAGAGTTTATCGTAATAAAAATCGTTCGTAGAAAATTATTGGCATTATTGAAACACATTTTTGAGCCCAAATTTATTTTCAAGATATTGACGGATATTGGAAATTATATTGCAATGAAACTATCTTCTGTAATATTTTATCGAAGAAATAAGGATATTTTAAGAGGAGCAAATGTATGATACTTGGAATAAAAATCAACAAGTTTAGTTTTAATCCACACATACGACCTAACCCCTTCATCCCTATACACATCATGGTATCCGAAAAAGATAGCGTTCAGAGAAAGTTACCTGAAAACCTCTTGTCCGAAAAAAGACTGTCCGCAAGGTGAATTGATTTCGAATCCCCTGCCTGAAGGAAAGTATTTAGAAAAATTTACCTGAAAATCTCCTGTCTGAAGAAAGGTTTACCCGCCAGCAAAATTTACTTGAAATCCTCCAGTCCGATAAAAATTATTTGCCAGAGAAATTGATCTGGAAATCTCGAAACAGAATAAATTAGTTGACAGAAACTTATATTTGGAAATTTTTACTTTTAATTTTTACTTTAATGAAAAATTATCCGCTAAGAAATGAAGCTTGAAAATTTTTGATGAAACAAGGAAAATTAAAGTCAAGAAAATATTGCTTGAAAACTTTAATATATCATAGTTTTGGCCAAGATGATAATTTCGAAAGATAATCCATGAATAAGATCGAATAGCGCCTCTATTGCAAGTGCAATCAACTATTGCATGTTGCGATCGACAGCAACAGGAAAGCAGATATAAAGCAATACAGTCAATAGTCCATCGATATCTACTGTCAATCAACGAAGAAGGTACCGCCGTGATCACCGACTCAACTCAACCGAAAGTTGAGCATCAATGATAATTGTTTTTTCTTATATGCATAATATGATACTAGACGTAACACGAATTCAAATGAGTAATAAAATAGTTTCTAAAATTAATACTTTCTAAAATAAATTTGTGAACAAAAAAGGATGCCCAGCTAGCTAGAGCCTCGAACGTATTTCGGCGTGGGCGAAGGGTGGCTCGACGAGGAGCGAAAGTCGCAAAAGTGGAATTTGAATAGAACGTGAAATTTTATAATAGCGTAAAAATTATAATTCCACATTCAAGCAGATTGTCCAATTTGACAATATAATATCAAAGATGGTTGAACAACTTCTGGCATATGAATTTTTAGAAACTCAGTTTGACATTTGTGATCCATATCCATAATACCTAGAAAATATAAAATATAACTATATAAATGGGGACAATGCCAAAAATGGTTGAATCCATTTTCGAATGTGAAAATTTTCAAAATGAGTGTAAGAATCGTGATCCACGTTTTTAATTATGCATTTGGACTGACTAATTCGGTGTAATAAAGAAAAATGTCAACAATCGTTGATAACACTCTGGAATTATAATTTTGTAAAATCAATTTTAGAATTGCTTTAGATCATTTGGATCACATTTGAGAATGTTAGATCTAAAAATGCCACAATCATTTAATGCCTTCTGGAAATGAAATTTTATACAATTAATGTCAGAATTCTGGATTGCGTTTCTAATAACCTATTTGGGTTAAGTTTCATATTTTAAAAATGCCAAAACTACCTACAAAACATACATAGGTAATTAGTAGATAATAAATTAGTATATATTATTATATATTAGTACATAAAATACTGAAATAATTAATAATTATTCTATTTTTATATAGTACAAATATACTTTTAATTTCTATTCTTAATCATACGTCCTTATCTATAGATTATCTATTCATAATAATTTTATATGATAAAAATTTTCACTGAATAAAGTGACAAATTGTAGTCACTCGAAGGTAAATATTAGAGTAGTTTGTAACTGATTCGTCTTTCCACGATTGTACTCTTAGAATGGTTAAATAAATAAAATTTTTGAGCAAAGTAATTAAAAATTATGCACGTACGCTTATATAACTCCATTTCAGCTTTACGATGATGCCAAAACCCTCTAAACGGCGCTATACCAGTTCCTGGACCTACTAATATTATTGGTATAGATGAATCATGAGGCATATAAAAATTTGGCGAACTAAAATATATATTTATCTTTATAAATATTTTTTACAATATATTAGTTTTTTACAGTTAATATTTATTTACCTGCGTATAAAAGCATATAATATATCATTATTCGATAGATTTTCTAAATAATTTGAACAAACACCAAAATGAACTGGCCCGCGTTCAGCTGAAAATAAATTTATTTATTTGAAATATGTAAAGTTATAAGCCCATTTTAAGGCGACCATGATTATGTAGTAAATAGAATTAATATTTACTTTTATTATTCAATCCAGTATTATTATAATATTCATATTTAATATTAGTAATAATAATGATAACAGTAAATTAATCTTTTCAAATATATGAGGCCTGCGGTAGCACAAGAGCTAGAGCAAAGGACTAGTAATTGAGTGATCCGAGTTCAAATTCCGGATTTGGATGATTGACACAAATACAGCTGTTATCTAATTAATAGTAATATTTGGGAGCATAAATAAAGCTAAAATAATATTTTAGCTTCAAGTAATTTTCAGCGTTATTTTCCAAAAGATGATGTTTACTTATGAAAACTTGGTTATATATATTTTAAATATATATAACCAATATATAACCAATATATATATAACCAAATATCTTCTATCGAAAGCTATAACTTTAATCCATCGTTCTAGCAATTGATGAATTCCGGACCAAAAATTTTCCCGTCATTCGAGCCGAAGAATGTATCGAGCCAATTTTTCTACTTGAATTCTCTCTACTGAACCGAAGCGTATTCTTGTAAGATCATTTTGAATTAATCAAAACAAGTGATAATTACATAGCGCCAAGTCCGACCTGCAGGACGGGTAAGGCAGAATTACCCATCCTCTATTCGCTAAATAGTTTTTGAGCGAAGTCGCAAAATATGTCCGACCGTTTTCGTGATCAAAAATGACGGACTCATGCCTATTCTCATATTCTGATAGCTTTTCCTGTTATACCCGCTTCAAACGAATAAGTTGGGTTTCATGTAATGTTCTTTTGATGCTTTGACTACTTAGAAGCAATTCGTAGTATATAACACTCTCTAGATCCCACCATATGCTGAATATGACCTCATTTACGTGAATATTTCGTTTTGGCGTTCATATAGCGGGTCATATATCATAATAAATCCATTCTTCATTACCAGTGACAGTACGATGTGAAAATGATTTATTTTTATACCGCTGTAGCAACATTTGAATCTGCAAAATCGCCTTCCGACGTATGTTGACCTCAATTCGTACGGAACTCAGTTTCCCATCTTTAAATGATGCAATCATTTCGGACACAGGGAAACAGCTTGTTGCGTGACACCCACTGATGCAGCAAATTCTTCTTAAATCTGACACGATTCCTCATCCAGCAAAGCGTCTAATTCCTCGTTTTCTTCTAAATAATTATATAGTAATTTAAACTATTTAGTTAATACATTTTGAATATATTTTTATATTAGTTAAATATTTAGCTAATCTATTCTGAATCTATTTTTTTGGCTTAGTATAATTGAAAGAATACTTTATTTAGCCTAGAACAATTGGATGTATAAAATCAAATAAATATTCATTATCAGTTCACTACAATAGTGAGATATCTTACTGTTTATGATAAAGTTAAACAATATTTTTCTAAATTCAGAAATACATTAAGACAAAAATATATATATATATATATATTAGGTTGTCAAATATCTCGCTTCCGCCTTCTTGACTTATGAATTTCGCGGCTATGTACAAAGCGCTACAGAGCTCGTATCTGACAACACTATACATTATTTGAAAAGTCTTGTCATAACGTACCAAACGATGCTACATGATTAGTTTGAATATTGCCATTAAAAGTATTAGATGTGTAAACATGGAGTTCACTAACTCCGAAATTCGCGCTATTTTAAAGTTTTCCTTCGTCAAAGGCAAACCCGCTAGAGAAACGGTTCGTGAGATTAATGGTATTTTAGGGGGTGGCACGCTATCAATTCGAACCGCAGAGGAATGGTTTCGACGATTCAGAGCCGGTGGAAACAACACCACGGATAACCCAGCCGGCGGAAGATCTGTGACGACGAATACCGATCAAATCATGGAAATTGTCGAGTTGGACCTTATCAACGCCTGCGACGTGCTGCTGAAACGGAACGAACTCGAACCATTTTTGAAGCGGATGGTGACTGACGACGAAAAATGGATCACATACGACAATATCAAGCGAGAATGCTCGTGATCCAAGGCCGGTGGACCATCCCAAACAGTGGCCAAGCCGGGATTGACGGAAGAAGGTTTTGCTGTGTGTTTTGTGGGATTAGAGGGGAATCATCCACTATGAGCTGCTCCCATATGGTCAGACGCTTAATCTACCATCTACTGTGAACAACTGGACCGCTTGAAGCAGGCTATCGACCAGAAGCGCCCATAATTGACCAACAATAAGGGTGTAATGTTCCACCAGGACAACGCCAGACGACACATTTGGGTGATAACTCGTCAGAAGCTACGGGAGTTCGAATGGGAGGTTTTATCGCATCTACCATATAGCGCACCCAGACATAGCGCCAAGTAATTACCACCTGGTCCTTTCCATGTCGAACGTCCTTGGTCGTGTAAAGCTGGACTCAAAAGAGGCTTGTGAAAAGTGGCTCTCCGTGTTCTTCGCAAATAAGGAGACGGGTTTCTACGAGAGGGGTATTATGAAGTTGCCGTCTAGATGGAAACAGATTATCAAACAAAACGGTACATATTTGAAGTAAATCCGACCACTGTAATACTTTTTACAAAGCATTGAATGAAGAGCAAAGAAGCGGAAGGGAGATATTTGATAACCTAATATATATATATTTAATATTGTAAATCTTTTCAAAGCAAAACAAAAAAATATTTATATAACAGAACAATATTTATATAAAATATTTTTTTAAATTATTCATAAATAGTTTATTAAAAAATAGATTATATAATGCAATTACAATTTAAAAGAATTTACCATTAAAACAAATATCTACAAATAGCAGTATCCCGACCAATATCAGTATGTTTAGTTTACACAAAATATATCTAAAATTTTGAAAGACCTTAATAAATAAATAGTTTCAACGGAAATGCAGCTTAATAAACTAATGAGATCATTTACAAATAGCCGAGTTAGGGACAAATGACATACCAGCAGAATTTTTCTAAAAGTGCTAAAAGTTTTAATAAAAGTATAATAAGCAGATGAATGATATATAGGAGCAATCTTTGTTGATATACAGTGTTAAAAATTAGAACTTACAATTAGATTTTTCTGAAAGTAATTTCCACCATTGTAGGTAATATTTCGAGATAGAAGCACCTTACATAGTGGGCAAAAATGGTGACCTGGAAATTACGCGACTATACTAACAGTAGAATTTAAAATTTTTCTCTGCTACTCCTGTGTACTGAGCTGTACACACCCATTAGGTATTGAGAGAGCTTGCATCGGGGAGTATTAATTAACCTTCCTGATGAAAACCAGCAAAAAAGGAAAATATTCCTCTCAAGGGACCAGAAAGAAAGGAGGTCGAAAAGAGTCGATGCCATTGATTAAAATTTATATGTGGGGACGACAGATACATGAGAATATATATAAGACAGATTATGATAAAATACATATAAATACGTTATATGATAAGTTTCAAATATATACGAAGTCAGACAATTAACTAATGCGACAAAATTAAAAAATCGGTTATATTTAAAAAATAAAAAGGTACATCGCTGCGATCTCCTTCAAAGTAGTCCTGTCTCATACCTACACGTTTATTGCAGCGAGTTTTCCAGTTTTCGTAACAATTCTAGAACACTCCTTGTGGGACCTCTTCGAGTACCCTCGTCACTGATTTTTGGATGTCATCAACGGGATCAAAATGTCGACTATAATTTTTTCAAATGGGGAAATAGGAAAAAGCTGCAAGGTGACATGTCCGGTGAATAGGGCGGATGTAGTAACGTTACGATGCCTTTATACGCTAAAAACTGAGCGACACTGAACGCACCGTGCCAGGGAGCATTGTCGTAATGCAGAACCGAAGTCTTCGCGATCTCTGGACGTACTCTGAGCACATTTTTCGTAATTTTTCGAGCACATTGCGGTAAAATACTTAATTTACAGTTTGTCCAGATGGTAGAAACTCTTTGTGAACCACGCCTTTGCTATGTATCTACATACAAAAATAGTAATCAAATTTTAGCTGTTATAGATATTTTTTTTATAAATTCTACAAGTATTCCTGTTCTTATGAAAATATCATTAGAAAATCCTACAAAATGGTATCGGCAAGTACCAAAGCTACAAAGAACGCTAAATTCGACTTATCAAAGAGGTATAGGAATAACTCCCTTCGAGTTATTTATAGGCACTAAAATGAGACAGACAATACATATAAATATTAAAGAAATTTTAGAAAAAGAATTTCAATGGCAATTTGAAAATGGAAGGCACGATCTTCCTACTCGAGCTATATTTCAAATCCAAAAAATTAATGAGGAAAATCGAAAAACTTATAATCTCCGCAGACGTAATCCATCAATTTATACGGTAAGCGATTTAGTTGCAATAAATTGCAAATAAGAAATCTTGGACGAAATAATTTAGGACCTTACATCATTAAAAACGTAAAGTTCAATAATAAGTTTGATGTCAAATGAGTTGGCTCAGGTGAAGGACCTGTAGGGATGTGTACATGCGTAGGTTATAGAAAATCATAGTCGACGCAGGTAGAATCAACCAAGACAAGGATGGCCGAGTGTAGGAAGCACATCTATAGTTCATAATGAATACATGTGTGAAGCATGTTCTTATGCATATAAAATGCGCGTATACATAGTTATGCGTACAAGTAGTACGCGCGAAAATTTTTTTTCAATGTGGATTAATTAAAACTTATTATATAAGTATAATAAATGTTATTAGATAATGAATTTACAGAAAGTGGAATTTTTTATATCAACTTAGATTTTTATTATTACATTTTACTTTATTGCATAGGAAGTCACACAATTAAGTAATGCGACTAAATTAAAGAATCGAGGATATTTAAAAGTTAAGACACATCGCTGCGATCCCCTTCAAAGTAGTCCCCTCTCTCATCTATACATTTATTCCAGCGAGTTTTCGTAACAATTCTGGAACACATTCGTGGGACCTCTTCGACTACTCTCATCACAGATTCGTGGATGTCTTCAATGGAGTCAAAAGGTCGACCTTTAACGAATTGTTTCAAATGGGGGAATAGGAAATATTTGCAGAATGACCTGTTCGGTGAATAGGGCGGTTGTGGTAACGTTGCGATGCTGCTAGATGCCAAAAACTGATAGACACTGAACTTACTATGACAGGGAGCATTGTCGTGATGCAGAAACCAAGCATTCACGATCACTTGACGCACTCTGAGCACCCTTTTTGTAATTTTACGAGCACATTGTGATAGAATGTTTGATTTACGGTTTATCCAAGTGGTACAAACTCTTTGTGAACCATCCCTTTGTTGACGAAGACGCAAATGAACATGGTTTTCATTTTTGACTTGTTCATTCTCCGCGCCTCGTCTTTGCCGCTCTCATGGCCTTTTTGAAAATCGGAATACCACCGGAGCACCTGACAACGACTCAGGGAATCACTACCATACACTTTAAGTACTTTTTCATAAGTTTCTATCGCGATTTCACCTAGTGTCATACAAATTTTATCGCGCACCGATGCTCGAAATTTCTCTGTTCCATCTTCCTAACATGCACTACTCACGCATTGTTATAAAACACTAAATAGCTGGCAAAGAAATGATCGTAGAAGGGTCGTGAAGGTCTCAATCGAGAGAGTAGGAATATACTATTACGGTGGATTTTTCTGTTTCCTTGCGGTGCTACTCATTAATGAATTATTAGTTGTAGAAATAAGTTTCCGGCGTTTTTTTAGAAAGAAATAAGAATTTATTGTAAAAAATGTACAAATAATGTCCTTAAATTGTGTGTGGAAATTTCGTGATTATCTTGAAGGATATCACTTCATTGTATTAACAGACCACCAATCGTTAAAATGGCTCAATAATATTGAAAATCCGTCTGGTCGTTTAGCCAGCTTGGCACTCAAATAAAGTCAGTATGATTTTAAAATTAAATACCATCCAGGAAAAGATAATTTACTAGCCGATACACTATCTCGACAGCCATTAGCAGTCGAAGACACCGAAATTAAAGTAGAAGATTGGTATGATAAATCGTACAAAAATTTGGAGAGTGATCCCGAAAGCTATCCAGATTTTTGTATTCAAAATGGACGATTGTACAAAAATATTTTACATACCTTAGATTTCAACGATACGAGTGAAAATCTACAGTGGAAAATTTGTGTGCCTAGAGCTGAACAAAATAGAGTTTTAAATCAAGTTAAATTTAAACACAATGATCCAACTGCCGGGCATTTGGGAATCACGAAAACATTAATAAAAATATCTAAAAGTTATTACTAGCCTGCAATGCTCCGTATGAAGGCTAAATATGTGCGAAATTGCGAGAACTGTCAAAAGTTTAAATCGCAACACACACCAGCCGGTAAACTACATAGATCTCATCGAACCACTTCCGAGATCAACAAAATTAAATATATAGCTATTCGTAATGCAAGACAAATTTACCAAATGGATTGAATTATAACTGCTCAGAAAAGCAACAGCTGAAGCAATAACGTACGCTGTAAAACAACAAATTACACTACGTTTTGGCTGCCCGAAAATAATTATTTCCGATAATGAGACAATTTATCTCCAAAGAATTCACAACCATGCTGCAAAAAACGAGAATACAGCATAGAAGAACACCACCGTACACATCACAGTGTAATCCGGTAGAAAGAGCAAATAAAGTAATTAAAACTATTATTTCCCAGTATATAGAAAAAAATCATAAGACGTGGGATAGTCTCTTAAATGAGCTACAATTTGCTTATACTATCGCGTCATCCGAAACAACAGGTTTTACACCTGCTTACTTGAATTTTGGGCGTGAGTTAAGAGCTCCCGGATCCCTTTTTCAATTATATGGACAAAGTAATAACGTTACCGCAAAAAACCGTATAAAGAGATTAAAAGAAACAATCGAAGTCGGTCGCAGCTAACTGGCAAAAGGTTTCCAAAAACAAAAACGATATTATGACCTGAAACGCCGAAATAGGAACCCCGAAATCGGAGATTTAGTATATAAACGATCTTACGAACTATCTAATAAAATTGGAGCGTTTACGCAAAACTAGCTCCAAAATACATAGGTCCCTTTATTATCTGCAAGAAGATATCCCCTGTCATGTTTGATCTAAAAGATAATAAAGGCAAGATTATTAAACACATACATATAAAAGACCTACGAAAACATTATAATAAACCAGATAACATACCTCCATGAAATTATTATATAAGGGCTGCCCAGAAGCCCAAGAGTTTAGTTACAATGCAATATCCGGACGAGTAGGATCTCTGCCAGCGCTTTCTGAAAGTTAGTGTCCCAATCAGGTGTTATGGACTCCAATTCCATGCCCTGATTAACACTGGGGCACTAATGACCACAGCATCAGCGCAGATAGGCAGAATCCTGAAAAGACGAGGAGCTCGTAGGGTATATAGAGAGACAGTCCTACATGTGAACCGAGATCCACTATATACACCGAACTCCGTGAACACCATCTCCGCAAATATACTTTAGAGGTGGAATACACCTGCAAAAATAAAATTGAGATTAGTAATTTCGTCATAATACCGCAACAACCTGTAGATATACTCTTCGATATAAGCGAAATCTCTAAGATCGGCTACAGATTTCTATGGCAAATAAGGAGTCCAGCAGCTCAGCACAGGCATAGGGAAGGTAGACGTTATCACCGAAGAGAACAACGAAAATCTATCGGAAGAATATAAGATAAAGGCATCTACAGCGCCACAGAGTCCGTAGATCCTGGCACCGACAGCGATTAACCCTGTAAGAAAAAGAAGTATTAAAATTAATAATATATATATAACATATATATATACTATATATAATATATATATACCTGCCCGTGACTCATTATTAATAATTGAAATAAATGTAAAAGTAACATGCAAAAAAAAACATCCGAAAATTTTATTTGTTTATGTCTCTCTATTATATGAACTATTTATGTTTAGACTTATTTAGTTATTTACATAAATTAATATATATTATAATTATACTTAATAAAAGTCAATGCTTTCTAAGGGAAAATAGAAAAGTAACCTCCGGAAGACTAAATTTAAATTTAAATTTAAATTTAAATCAGAATTAGAACTATCAAAAGTAAAATTAATTTTCAGTCCTGATTAAGTAGTCGGGGTGAACATATTAGATCACAAAATTTTTTAATTTTTTCAAAAAAATGTTCCGAAAAAAATTAACCCGAGCGCAGCGTGACCTGCTCGTCACAGAACAAGAAATGAGTAATATGCTACGCATACCTGTGCGTCCGTGCCTAGTTGTGTCGCCTGCACCGCTGCCTCGTCGTCATCTAGACGGAAAAGCACCATCTTCCACCATCGAAACACAATCGACTCCCACGATTTTACCACCACCACCGCGGACCGGCGAGGCGGACGTGCCACCAGGCGGCAGCGAGCAGCTCGTGTTGCCCACCGATGCTCGAATAACAGGCCCACCTCAACCAGCACTGCCATTGCTGCCACCGATCGGCGACGAAGACCGCTTGGGGATGCCGTCGGTTCCTGCGCAGGAATACAAGCGGCACTGCTTGACTCCAACGGATGACTCGCGTCAATGGCGAGCATTCATTTATGATGAAGAAGCAACTTTGTTTTTCCGTCTGGGGACCGTGCGGCATCGCCAATGGATTGGGAACCGGCGGTCCCACATGCGGATTATTCCGGAAGCTGGACATGTTTGGTGCATAACATGTTCTGGGAAAAAACAATGTATGTAGCCACACTTAATTTTTATTACACTATACTCACACGCTCCACGCTCTCGAAAAAAGAGAGAGATGCGACGGCCAAAAACATGGCCGCGCAAATTCATTGCGACCGATATATAAATTTATTACACAAATATATCGCAAACATACTAAATATATTAAATTATAATAATTTATTTCCGCCACACACGTAAAAAGAATAATAAGTAAAGTCGAAATACACGAAAATTAATTCAACGAATACGAAATCAAATTACCATGGAATACCGCGTAAGCTATCCTGAGGCGAATAGGAACCTTACATGTCGTCTAGTGAACCGACTGACCCGAAGTTGTGTCACTTGAACTCCTCCCGGAGCTAATTCTTGTCCAGAGCTCGATTAACCCTGACCAAATTTATCACTACTGAAATTATTAACTTAATCTCTGTTGCGAGGCGCTCCTCAAAAGACAGACGGTTAATAATTTTACCTTTCCTGAAGGAACGTAATCCTGGTTGCGAAGCGCTCCTCAAAAGACCAGCAGTTCTCTGATCCTGTAAAATTCTATTAGCTATTAATTCTTGGTCCTGGTCGCGAGGCGCTCCTCAAAAGATCAGCAGAGTTAATCTTACCTTAGTTTTATACCTAGAATAAAATCTACCTCATACAGTTAAATTCCCCGCGTGGAAAATAGGTGCTGTTTTGATATTTTATTTACTTATTAATTTTTCTAAATAAGTAGACCAGCACTATATACCGGTCTACAAAACTGTAAATATGGAACCGTAATAAATATATATAACCAACCTATACACTGGTTAACAACTCTAGTCCGGAATCAAAATGTGCAATAAACAGTGGTTCGGAACCACTAACGAAACCACTGCGGAACCAAATATAAACTTCATGTCCAATAAAAGTCGCAATGATGTACAGATCTGCAACTAAAAGAAACACTAAGTAACAAATGAAAGTTGTTTTCTTAACCTTCTTTTCATTTTTCTGCAAGGGGATAAAAATAGATGGGAACATTTATGCATGTGCTGTAGATGCTTACACCTTGCGGTCCCTATGTTCTGGGCACATAATTGCATTTTTACGAGTTACGCTTACTGTGCATCTTATGCCAGGTAGCTGTATGTGTGTGTGTGTGCGTACTCTTCTGTGCACACACGCTGGCCCAGGCTCTAGCTAGAAAGGGAAATAGAAATAAGGGGGGAACAAACACGGTAGGAACTCTAACGCAAATATTAAAATTAACAAATTGTTTATTAATAATAAAACTTTACATAAGAGTATTATGTGATAGCTCGCGAGCTATCCACTCCTTATGGGTTCCGCGACGCATGGGGAAAATATGTACGGGAGGTTATGTACAAAATATCTACGGGGACTCACACATGGGGAATACGTTAAAAAGGGGAACGGTCGCTAGCAGAAAGGTCTTGCTGCACAAGCTATAGTACCATACACACGGCGGCAGGACCAGAGTTTGCAAGTAGATCGCTCTCTCAAGGCAAGAGAAATTATTAATTAACTGAGAAAGAATGCTTGGCTGTCGTGTGGCCTATTAATAAATTCCGTTCATACATAAATGGATATCATTTCCGGGCCGTTATGGACCACAATAATCTGCGGTGGATTCGTACTATGCAGAACCCCAACGGCAGACTCGCTCGACGGGCTTTCAGGTTACAAGGGCAAAGTTTCGATATAACGCATTGGAAAGGGACGTTGAACAAAGTGCCAGACGCTCTCTCAAGGATGTCCGAGGGCAACCATCCGTCCTGCTCGATCGTAACGTGGACAGAAGGTACACAAGCGGTAACTTGCGATGGTTAAGATAAGGTTCAGAGAAGCCCTAAGGATTATCTGAAATAGAAAAAAATCGGGGGGTAGTTACACTGCTATCGCTCGAATGAAGTTCTCGAGATCACTTTGGGCGATGAAGATTCTTGTAATAGTACAAAAAAGGAGACTAATACGTACGAACTGGAATATTGTGACGGATGGATTGAGGAAATAATTTATGCTGAACATTTTAAGCCATATAATCAGAGGTAAACAATCTCTTAGAAATCATTCCAGGTTCGAATCATGGAAGCCAGGAGCCAGAAGAGGATCGCAAGTGACTCGCCTATTATGCGAGATACTTCACCAGCGGATGAACTTTCTGATGCGAGGTTCTGTGCGCAGAACCATCCCGAGAATACTCGTGAGGCGTTAGGTTTCGTTCCGGGTAGGAAACGAAGTCGTCTGCGTAAAAATAAAATGGCGGTTCAGCAACCTTTGTATCAAGGTCGAAGAGGAATATGTCCCTGTACGACGTCCTCGAACAACTTCGGGTCTTTTCTGTCCGAAGGCCGACGAAAAAGGAAGGAGGTCTCCTCCGTCTCCTAATGGGAGTTTACGGGATCAGATCACTCCTCCCGAAGCTAGATCTGTGGGTCCAGAGGGGGTGAGTTCTCAACTCCCATCTCACTCTCCGCGAGCTCAGAGCGCACCTCCTGAAGCTAAAGTTTCAGGTCAAGACGGGATGAGTTCTGAGCCCCGATTTCGACCTCCATAGTCTGAGACCATCTCTCCCGAAGCTGGAGCTTTAGGACAAAAGGGGGTGTATTGCGACCAACAGGGGCTAGGGCCCTTACGCTCAACCGGGGCAATTTTTCAACTCTCCCTGGAGTTCCGGGTCAACAGGAGGTAAAGATGGAGGTGCTATCTAGCTCCACATTTGGATAGCGACAAGAGGCCCCCTCGACCACGTCGATCACTCTTGGGGCTCAAGACCCAGGAATACAGGGGATTCCGCAACCGAAGTCGTCAGACTATCGTCGATCTTCCGCTCTCCCCAAAGTAGGAATGTGGCATACCAGAGAGGACAAGGTATCTCCTCTACGGCTGAATCTACTCCAACATCTGGAACGACGCCTATTAGGAGCCATGATTGATTTTAACGCCAAGGCTACTCTTGCCAAGAAAGCTCAAACAAGGGTCATTGATCTCTGGAAAAAGTTGCGGGATCGACTCAGCGGTAGAAAACAGGTCAGTCTCGTTGGAGGAGCTTAGTCGAATGAATAAGACGCGGATGAGTGACTGCATACAATATCAGCTTCGCCACCTGAAGAGAGTCGTGGTGGCAAAACACCAAGGTGTAATGCCAGTGGCCCTGCTCGTAGCGGCAGGTGATGTCCGTCGAGCAATTCGATTAAGTATAATGCTCGACCTGGGGTATCTAATGCATCTAAGAGCAAAAAAATGCCAATAGAAAATCCATAAGAGGATTCCCACTCATATTACGTCCACGATAACTAGTGGACGCTACCACCGATGCGACAGATGTTTCTTCTGCGGGTCTCCTGGCGTCACGAGGGAGAAAATGTATCCGAATCGTGATGTCGATAAGATACTAAGAAAAACACGTTGGTTTCTGAAAGGCGGTTGAAGTCCCGAGAGTATTCTCTCGACTACGACACTCAACAACAAAGAAGAAAGATAACTTGTTTGTTGTGGTGTCGTTGTAAATAGTTTTACGCTAAATATATTGTTTTTTATTATAAAAAATGTAATTTCTGAAAATTATTTCCCTTTTTCTACCCATATTTTCCTTTGTTATTCCTTAGGTTGTGTTACAGGGTTGCGTCACTCGTAGTATATGCACCGTCAGAAGGGGTGTAGCTAATAATTAATTAATTAATGTGCTAATAATTAATACTAATAGGGAAAAAGGAGGGATTTTTTGACATGAATCGAACGAGACTGATATCGTCGTCAACTTCTTTTACGGTAATTCGACGATGCCCAACACTAGTTTCTACAGCTTTTGAACGTTTTCGTTTGTTCATGAGACGCTTTGGTGTTCCAAGCGAGGTTCGCCATTGATATCTTCTCATCCTTCTTGGAGGAGCTTGTCGTACTTGTAAAGATTGGTTTGACTTAGAGTGGACTTACCATATGGCACTTTTAATAAATTTAAGTGATTTGTATGCATGTTCGGGACAAGTATATTAACATAAAATAAAAAAATCGAAGATCGAATGTACACAGTTCGCGAAATTTGGAAATTCACCTTACTTTTCGATCATACCTCGTACGCATGCACCATATGCCATTTTTGAAGTGTCAAACGCATATTTATCAATTTGAGGTTCTTATACGCATCTAACTAAGTACTATATAATTTTTGAACAAATTTATCGTCTCATTATAAGTTTGAGGCTTCATAGTCTTTGCCACATTATTTTTCTTTCATTAATCGCTGAATTCATGAAGCGGATCGAATACTTACTTAAAAGAGATTTAATTATATAGTTAAAAATGCAAGGCTTATTGGCGCAGCTTCGTTATGGATTTCTCTATTTCAAAGCAATATGGGAGGCTTATTTTAAGCCCACTTTTGCACCTCCGTTACAGTAGATTTTCCTATACCATCGACGTTTTTTTAACTGTTTCTTTTTTATAGTATCTGCGTCAGTTAGATAATCTATATATAAATCTTGCAGAATTAGTTTACTTACCATTCGATTAGACTCCTTATGCAAGAATACCATCTCGTTCAAGCAACTAGTGGTGAGAAAAGATGCTGTCATCGCTCCATAAGTAGTCGTACATAATTCGTACTGATTTATAGGTGAGGAATAGAATATACCCTATATAATCTGTTGATAAACTCTTTGTGACTCGCGAAATCAAATTTGCCGGTACATTTTAATAATATCAATAACTAGCAGGAAGTGATTCTGTCAAAAGCGTATAAGTAATTCAAAAAGTTTGTTGTGTACAGTTAGGCATATATGCTGTCTGTCAGTCAAAGATGAATCAGCTCTCAATTGAATTCAACCAGTGAAGACCAAGAGCTGTTTTTTATTGTGCTTCCATCCTTTCGATAAAATTAGAACGTTAAATAAAAACTTTGAGAACTGGATAAAGCACAATTTAATGTGCCCCAGATACTCATACCCGCGCATGAATGTAGTATATATTCTATCTAAAACAGTAATTTTTCAGAAGTTTTTTGCTGACAGAATGAAGTAGTTTTAATATCGTGTCTTTTTAATCATGAAGATTCAAAAAGTTTCCGTTAAAGGGAATTGATACAATAAAGCCACCGGTTGCGTCACGCACTAAATTGTTTTGAAATTCCTTCTTCCTTATATCTGTTTTATGCTAGATTTTATTTCATTGAAAATATTTTCGATGGTATAGGAGCATCTCAATTTTGTATTCAGCAGCGAACTTTTTATTAAATTGCAGGTGACCTTCCGTGTGATCGACAGAACCAACCATCCCTCCAGAAATTACCTATCCATGTAAAATTTTTTTAATGTTTGTCCAGATTATTTAATTTCATCTGCTCAATTGACAGTAAAAAATTATAAAAAAGTTCGACTGGTGTGAAGACATCTACCTAATGCCGATGATTAAATTTTGAATCAAATATTTCAATACTAATCGGAATAATTTAGCAGATGTTATTCATGGATTGAATCTGTTGTAGACTTATTATGGGTATCCAAGACCAGGCAATTGATTTTTCCAGAATAATTTATTATGCGAGAGTATACTTTCATCTTAATCTATTGATACCTTGTTACCCTGTATTCTGCTTTATTTCTCAAATATCGACTGCAGTTTTCATGAAGGTAAGCCTCAGGCGCTTAATTGTGGTACAAGGCCACGATCATGCGCCTATATGCGGCTGCTAGCATGAGTCTAATAATCCTCTGAATTCGTGTTTCTTACCTAAATTCAATTTTTTAAAAAAAATTTAAAAATGTCTAAATTCGCTTTCTAATAGACAGGCGTTCAAAGTGACTAAAAGCATATGCCTTTGTAGTCAGGCAAGTCCATTGCGATTTTGGTTGCTCTTTATGGTAGCGGGAGATTATGTATGAATAATAAATGTAGTAGGCTATTAGGTTTATGTCCACATCAGCAACCGTTGTTGGTTGTGTAAGAAAACTTTTATTAAGCTAAACTTCCATTCCCAGACTTACAAGGAGAGTTTCACCTCACCGGAGAACCAGTTACCTCCAGAAGGTGAAAAATGTATTCAATGAGACAAAAAACTAAAAGCCTTATCTTTTTTTCAAATGGGCCTTTCCTCTCAGTAGTTTTAAGTTAAAAGAGTATCTAAGTAATAAATTTTTATCTTATTATTACATATATAGTTAATGATGGATATTAACATTTTATGCATTCTCTATACATCAAATACCTCATTCTTAGCTAAAAGCATAAAATATATGTTGTTTCTAACTGATGAATTACTATTTAAAATTAAAATTATGTTAAATTAAGTGAAATTTGTTAAATGTTTTAGGATATTTAAATAATTAGCGCATAAAGTTTTCAAATATTTCTAAATATTTACATCAATGTTTTAATGAAAATTATATATATTATAGAAGGTTTGTATACAAAAAAATGAATAAATAGAACTACTCACTATAGCTTAAAATCTTATATAGAATGTATTATTAAAAAATATTTTGAAAACAATCATAAAAATTAATAGTAACAGAATGAATAGTTTAATAACTTCATGGTATTCATAGTACATAATTCCAATAATACTCTGAATTTATTAAAATATTCATTCCATTACTATTCAATTATATAAAATCAAAATATACTTTTAAACTTACCTACGGATCTTGGATGTACTTGATCACACATATTTGAAAATATTTTAAATGCTCGATAAAATGACTCCAGATTCAAAATTCATTTTTAATTTAATTTATTCTTTAACTCATATTTGTCTCAATTACTCATATTGGTCACTCGTATTTGAATTTCATTCCCAAAATTTTTTGAGATTCTTGATAGCAATCATTAGAAATCTAAAATGTCAAAAAACGATTTTTCACAAAGTAAATTTTTCCTCATTATAAATGAAAATTATTCTTGTTAAATTAAGACTAAAGAACTACTTATCTGATACAATTTTTCTTCTGCTTGATATTCCGTCTGCTTGATATAGATATCGCGCATGCAAGATTATACCTGATCAGCTGTTTTTCTGCTCTCTCTGTCTCTTTATTATTATCTCCAATCAAATGACAATAAAACTTTGGTTTCCTAATTTATTGTTAAAATCAAGCAAATTTGATTTTAACAATAATCTCGATTTGTAAACATTTCAAGCTTTTTATTTACTTTAAAAAAATATTTTTCTCGTCCGCAGAGATGCTTAAAACAGTTTAAAATATATTTCGAGGCAAGTACAACTCATTGCCACCTTTTCCTAACATATATTCGTCGTCCTGATGTTTACTGGGTGGAGAATGTAATGGTATGATGGTAATCAAACAACCTATTAAACATAAGGATCATCTCAGGATCTTAAGGATCTCAAGGATCATATCAGATAAGTAGTTCTTTAGTCTTCATTTAACAAAAATAATTTTTATTTATAATTAAGAAAAATTTACTTTGTGAAAAATCGCTTTTTAATATTTCAGATTTCTAATGATTGCTATCAATAATCACAACAAATTTTGAGAATGAACCGCAAATATGAGTGACCTGAAGAATAAATTAATAGATAATAAATTAATAAATAATAAATAGTGAGCATTTAAAATATTTTCAAATATGTGTGATCAAGTACATCCAAGATCCGTAGGTAAGTTTAAAAATATATTTTGATTTTATATAATTAAATAGTAATGGAATGAATATTTTAATAAATTCAGAGTATTATTGGAATTATGTACTATGAATACTATGAAGTTATTAAAATATTCATTCTGATACTATTAATTTTTACGATTGTTTTCAAAATTTTTTTAATAATACATTCAATAATATAATATTTTAAGCTATAGTGACTATTTCTATTTATTCATTTTTTTGTATACAAACGTTCTATAATATATATATATATATATAAGGTTCATTAAAACATTGATGTAAATATTTAGAAATATTTGAAAATTTTTTGCGCTAATTATTTAAATATCCTAAAACATGTAACAAATTTCATTTAATTTAACATAATTTTAATTTTAAATAGGAATACATCAGTTAGAAAAAACATATATTTTATGCTTTTAGCTAAGAATGAGGTATTTGAAGTATCGGGAATGCATAAAATGTTAATATCCATCAGTAACTATATATGTAATAATAAGATAAAAATTTATTAATTAGATACTCTTTTAACTTAAAACTAATGGGGAGGAAGGCCCATTTAAATAAAAAAATGGTAAGGCTTTTAGATTTTTGTCCGATTAAATACATTTTTCACCTTCTGGAGGAAATTGGTTCTCCGGTGAGGTGAGCCTCTCCTTGTTAGTCAGATACCGATAATTCCTTCAATTGTCGGCAGGTATAAAGAGGGTGAGGATTATTGCAGAGAGGACAGGCTATTGTGGCACTAAAGTGCGACTCCACTTTGGATTGCTTGGACGATTCATTTTTTAAAGACATTCGTATTTCTAGAAACTAAGTAATATTTTGAATGGTCGGCTGTCTGTGCAAAAACGATGCATTTTTTTCTCATTTGTCTTTTGCGGATGAAAAAAGTATGCTACTTAAAATTTGTACTATAAGCATGTTCCAATGTTTAGTTGCAGTTCTAAAACTGCTTAGCACTTCTAAATAATTGTACACGCTGTGTAAAGTTTGTCCCATTTGCTAATATGAATCCCGACTCAAGTACCACAAATTCAGAATTGTTTTGACATAGTGATAGATTATGATGTCGTATCCCCATATCGACGTTGCGATTTCTTGACGCTGCCTCATTAGTAACATCACTAATTCCAATATATTGGACGCGGTATATCATACGAGTTAAATTGGAATTGAGGTATTGAAACTTTTGAATATTCCAAAGCATTGTATGTTCATGTATTAAAAATTGATAGGCATTACAAAATTTGATTTTTCGAAATTTTGTGCCAAATTGTTATTTGTTTTTAGATTTGTTATCTCAATGTTCATAAGGTCTTCGCTTTGGCTACAGTACTAAAAAAGCTGACTTTAATTGAAAGTTTTCCGATTCCTCGATCTGTACTACTGCTATTAAGTATCTGTAGTACTGCTATCTAGTTAGCATATCAATCTCTATCTGGGTGTATTGGAACGGATGAATATTTTTTTATCTTTCTTTCCAAATTACAAGAGCAGATCCGAATTAACCGAATTAACAAAGTTAGTGAACTGAGTCAACATTGAGTTAAAAACGGTCCTTTGCTCCATAAGTCTTTCAAAAGTTATTAATATTTTAAATGTAAGTTGAGATATAAAGAATATAATAGGAAGATTGATGGAGACTCACCGTGGCTTACGTTGTAGACGCTATATTGAAATGCAAGCTTTAGATTCGACGATGGCTTCGATATACTTCGATCGGTTACTTATTCTTAAAATTATACAGATATGCTGACAGAAAGCTATTTCTTGTTCGTTAGTTTCTTTTATTCTCATTCCGGTAGTAATTGGAAAAAATAGAGAACATTTCTCACATGTATTATATAAAGCTATTTGTGTGATCTGTAGGAATTACAAATGCATATGTCATTCATACATGATCTATACTAACTGTTTCGGCCCTGTTAATCTCACACTGAAAATTAAGGATTTAGTTCAAATAAGTTTAGATGCTGTAATCTAATAAGGTTTAAAAAAGTTGCACGGACTACGTCTAAGCTCATTCATTTGCTTCACTTTAGTAACGATTATATTCATAATCCGGATCAAAAGATCAATGTTGGCTTGTTTCGATACGTTTTATTAAATACGTTCTTATTATTAATAAACCACGTTCAAACAAATGTATTCAATCCCAATGTTACATTTCTATCCTAACTGTACCATCTGAAACTGCGACGTAGATTCCCCAATCTTCATCACACACTGATTAATAACTATACAATCTTTCAGTACGTTACAATAAAATAGTAAGAAGGTTCTGTAAGATCGAATATGTAGAATGTTATTACAAAACAAATGACATAACTTTAATTCTAAAGGACGACAATATTCGACGTTGAAAATAAAACTGTATTCTAAAACTAAACGTGAAGTAGAAATTGTATTCCATAAACGAATATTTGCAGTGTTCACAAGGTTATCTAGACTTATTATATTATAAAAAAGACAGATATATAATATTGGATCTTAAGCCTCAAAATAATAAACATTGAATTTTCATTTATACATGTATCATACTTGTAGATTTGACTATTCGGAATCACCAGAAATAATTTTTACAACTTAGCTGGATTTTTCTTAAAGTTAATGTATGTCTGATAATGAAGTAATATGAAAAATAGTTTGAAGCAATGAAGTAATTTACAAATATAAAATGAATAAATTAGAGAAAATCGTAAAAATAATTATAATAGCGTAAGTAAAGAAGCTAGTGAATATATTGGTAATAATAAAAGAAATAGAAATTTTCATATAATAGTATGCTATTCTGATTAACGCAAACACATGTAACAAGATTTTAATTCTTTTTCATTCTTTTTTATTTTGACTTTAATTTTTTTCGGTAACTATTTAAAAATTTGTCATATATTAAATATATATTGTGCCAAGAGTCACAAGGCGCCCGCGCCGACTTGTCCAGAGAAAAGTCGACGCGCGCGCCATCCCGTGGACAAGAAAACCTTAAGGCGCTCGCGTGCGCCGTCGCGCCTTGTGCTCGGCATTCTCCCTTCCTTTTAACTCCCCGCGCCACGAGACGCGCATAACCGTTCGCTGGTGGAACGGCGAGGAGCCATAACCTACAGCACGACGCAAACGAGTGCTGATATGTGCTCACGAAGAACGAAAAAAAAATGGGTATTAAATTGAAAAAATAGATAATTCTAATAGAGAGATATCTGAAGAAAGAAAAAAAATGAAACAGATAGTAATGATGACAAAGACGATAAATTGGAAAAAGTAGAAATGAGCAAATGAAATACCAAGAAGATAATAGTGTATATATACAATAGAGATACTAGAATATAAATAGAAATTAATAAAGGATACCATGGAAGGTAATTGAATTTAATGATAAAAATAAGTAAAATAATGAATGAACAAAAAAAGAAGAAGACCCAAAAAAAATGAATAAGATAAAGGTAGAATAATATATTTTAATAAGGTAATGAATGAGAAAAAAATAAAGATCAAAGGAATAAATGAACAGGACAAAGTGAAAGTGAAGATGAAATAAGAATAAGAGATAATAGAAGATAATGGCACATAGATAATAGAAATGATAAAGGGTAATAGTATAATAGAAGATAATAGTATATAGAAATAATAGAGAATAATAGGATAAGAGATATAATAGCAGATAATAGCACATAGATAATGGATATAATAGAAATAAAATAAGGTAATAGCGTATGTAGCTATAATAAATAATAGAAGATGTAGAGATAATAAGAAATAATATATAGATAATAGAAATAAAATAAGGTAATAGCGTATATGGAGAATAAGATAGATAATAAGGAATATAATAGAAGATAATAGAAAATAAGATAGATAATAAGAGGAATAACAAAGAGAACAAAGAAAAAGCTTTCCACCTATAAATTATATCTTTTATACAAACTTGCATATGAAGTTGAAGTAAAATTATTCCAGCCTTTAAAAAAATTAAGTACCTTAATACATATAGCTATTTTCTCACATAATTTCAATTATCATTCACAATTAAATTTTTTTTGTAGACTTTAAATTTTTGATACGATGAATAAATAATAAAAAAAAATCTTTCCATTTCTTATTGAGTTTTGGTGCAAATTATTAAATGTGTACAACTACCGAATAACTGTATATGATTGTTAATTTATAAGTTAAATTTGAGTTTACAATTATACTGGATTTACTGCCAGTATAATCCTTTGAAAATTGGTTTGCGATATCTAAATTTGTAAATACTGCCGAAGTATATTACACGTTCAATTTTATCAAACGGATTGCAAAGGGAGATCTTAAAGGAAAAAATAGTTTAAATCCAATTTTAAATTTAATTTTCTAACGGAGGTATTTATTGTACTCCTAGATCTTTTAGAAAACATTCTAAATAGATCAAACTAAATACAGGTGATATATATAGAAATTATTTTTTTTCCATACACATGTTTGCGTTATTCTTTTTTTTTAATCCACAGAAATGTTCAAGTTAAATCGATTAAAGATTGCACTCATTGATTATTTTCCCTAAAGGCGTAATAACGTACCAAAAGTATAAACATGGAATTTAGATTTATTTTTTTTTTGTGTTGGACCTAATGCAATATAATTTCAGACCTTATTATTAAAAAAAAAGAAAAAACTTACTCTGAATAAACGCCTTAAATAGTTTCCCTATGTAAGCGAGAAAATGAATTTTTTTTAACCATTCTGGACATTGTTTATAAAAAGCAAAATGATAATTGATTCTTTTTGTAAACCCGTATTTGGCACGTCACGACCGCGGTCGACCGTCGTCGGCCGCCGCCGAATTTCCCCCCCCCCAACCCATTCTACTCCCCTGCGAGTAGCGAGACGCGCGAGACTCCTCTGTCGGCCACCGAACAAGTCGGTTAACGAAAGAGAGGCAGAGAGAGAGGATGAGAGGTGGCAAGAGTTGTGGAGGCTGGAGATAGAAGCGACACGAAGAAAAAGGCAGCGGAGGAAATCGAGAAAGGCACGGAGAAAGTGAGTTTGTGGGGGTGGTTGCTTGAAGTAAGGAGAGGCAGCGAGGTCGGAAGCCGTACGGGTGTCGTGAGTACGGAAGAGTGAGCTGGAAAGAGAGAGAGAGGGAGGGCGACAGCAGGAGGATCCAAGAGGTCAGCAGGGTGGAGAGGTGCGGAGTGGAGACGGGAAGAATTGGAAGAAACGAAGGAAAGGAAGAAGAATCGAGTGAGGGGACCACGTGACTGCCGAGGATCTCTGACCATCGCAGCGTGATTAACTCCCACGGCGAGAGCGAGCCCGACCATCAGCGTGGTGCCGCGCGTACGCGTTGAGCGGGGCCCCTTTTCTCTTTTCCTTTGTCCTTTTTCCTCCTCCGTAATTCCCTCCAGATTCGGCGAGCGCGTTGGGGCGCGGATCGCGGTCGGGGTATGCCGAGCGGGTGCGCCACTCGGTTTTGTAAATTTAGTTAAATAATGATGAATAGAGAAAATTTTTTTTTGTACGGAGATTTGTAATTGGCATAACGTGAGTAGTGCTTTCCCGAAATTCCTTCCTTTCCTCTTTTCAGGCTGGCGGGACCCCCTCTGAGGATTGAGGTAAGAGTGTGAAGTGTAAAATTTATTTTTTTTTGTGTCTGCGAATCATCGGAACTTTAATTTAAATTTAAATTTTCTGATATCGAATCGTCGCATCACAAAAACGGCGCCCAACGTGGGGCCCGGCCGGTCTGAGATGGAAATGTGATTTTATCGCCACGTGGCGACGCCATCTCGACCACTTATCGATATACGACCGCGTGCAGCGGAAACGGTCGCTGCCGCGATAGTTCGTGCGGGCGGATACGCGCGGCTGTTAACGGAACGATCGGATGCGTATAAAAAAAGGGGAAAAGGAAAAAAATTCTACTTTGGGGAAAAATTATTGGACATCTTGAACTATTATATTAAAGTTGATTCTGAATTTAAGCGTTGTATTTATGACACGGAATGTGAACCTGGAGAGATTTTTTTATTTGAAAGGAATCAGGAAAATTTTTTTTACTTGAATTGTGGACTCTTCCTATTCACGTGAGGCAAAACCAAAAAAAAAGGGGGGACGTTGCTGGAGACTGCAGCTCACGCTCATGATACAGTCATTGATAACTGGGGCAATCTGTAATAGTAAACAGAAATTTTGCTTTCGAATTGTCTATGAATAAAGCAGTTTTACTTGGAATTGAGGTGACCTATGAGGGATGTATAAGGAAAAAAAAATTTTTTACTATATTGGAGTATATATTTACATTTACGATTCAGGTAACTTATTGAGATTCACTTAAATAAATGTGTCTATTGTTTTAGAAATTATCAAATTGACCGATTTTGAGTCATAAAATGTAAAAATGTTTATAAGTTTAAATTCAGATAATCTTTAGTAATTATTTAAGTATTTAATATTGCCTCAATTTTCGGAAGTTTCAATACACAATTTCCTACTCTTTTAGAATCATATATCAAAGACAGAAACGCTGATTAAAGCAAAAGATGTTAATTAAAAAAATAATAATTATCTTAAAGGATATATTCCATTAAATATCAATAAGAAATAATTATGAAATAACACTAGATTTTATTTGTTATTAAATTATTTTAAACCTGAATACTTTCTAGTAATTCTGAAACTTTTGAAGCATAGCTTATATCAACACGCGACTACATGTATAGAAAATCATGGTTGACTTTAAAATCATACGCAAAATTAAGTTGATAGTAGTGAATTTTTCTGAATTCAAATACTATTTATTATTGTAATTTAAATTGAAATGATTATTTAGTTCCTGGGATTTTATTCAGACATTCAGATTATTAAATTGTGTTTCTCGAATCTTTAAATACTAGATGTTTACTCAAATTAAAACTTTTTTTACTTTTTGTTGTTTGTTTTGAAATAGTTATATATTAAATTGCAATTTTTCCTCACGGATTTAATAAAAATAATTTATAAATGTTATTTTCTTCACCAGTCAGGGATTGCTATGAAACAAAGTTAACGAAATAAATTTTTTTTTATTTAATTGATAGTTAGGAGTGGATATAATTTAAATTAGAATAAATGTTATGTAAGTGTATAGAAAGACTTTGCCTCAATTAAAGACATATCATTAAAGATTATGATAATTATTTAAAAATTATTAAAAATAAATAACTGAGATGTAGGAAAATTGATCAATACATCAGGAGTCATTTATAATAAGAATTAAGGGATTTAAATAAAATTTTTTTTTTCCCGTTAATAAATTTATGTGTATAGCGTATCTTTTAAATTTATATCTGACGTATTGATTTCTTATTATTATTTCTTGAATTTTCACCTAAGATTGCGAGAGTAAAATTATGTTAAATTTGAATGATTACTATAATAAATTTTGGTTGAATTAAATTTCTTTTGGCCGCAATCACATAATTTTTTTAATTAAAAATTTTTGAAAATTTTCCATTAAAGTGAGAGATGAATTTCTTAATTTTTACTTGAATTTTTTTTGTAAATTAAACTAATTTCATTTTACATGAAATTATATTGTACGTAATTTACCTGTTGCTTGAATTTAATACAATTCAATGTGTAAACAAAAAAAAAAAGCTCCCATGATGGAAAAATAAATAGCATTAAAATTGCCGTGAATGCAATGAGGATTTTGACGATAAATTAATAGATTAATGAAGTAGAAGGGAAAATATTAAAGATTCTTCGATATCAGTTATTTACGTTAACAAAACCAATGATTAAACGGTGATTTATTGGGTCAATAATTTAGCACTATTATGTATGTATTTATGCATATACTTATTTTTTAATGAAAATTTCTTGAGAATTTCTGAAAAATGTTATAGTTTAAACAAATGTTTATTTTACAATCTATTTTGGATTAAATCTTATAAAAAAAAGTTTAATTACTGAAATTTCGAAGCTATTCGCTTTGGTGAGGAAAATTATGTATATATGGTAACAGTCGTTTCAGTAAGTGAAATTACTGTTGTGAAACACGGAAGTCCATTTTGCTAAAAAAATAATATTTTCTTATTCGGCGATGCATTATAGATATTTTTCTTTTATTTTCTAAATGAACTATATAATGGTACGGATTATTTCGTTTTTTTTATAGTCGACAGTCGGAGTAGTCTACTAAGATTAAGATTTAGATAGAAACGGAAAGTAACAGAGTAGGAGTTAAGTACAATACAAGCTTTAACGTGATTTATTAAAAATTTTATAAAATTACATATACAAATGAGAAAATTATAGGATAAATTTTAAATTAAATAAATTAGTTATTTCTCTAATGAATTGCATATAAACTTACGAAATTTTGTGATATTTATTATATATAATAATTCACATATAATTGTCGGTACTGGCACTTTTTTCATTTAATTATAAATTACTTCATAAATTTTAACCAAATATTGAAATTATATTTTTGTTAGGAGCTTTATAATTTATTGATTTATAGCATTACTTCTGGCTAATCAATTGAAAATCAAGAAGTAAAATCAAACTCAAGGAAAATATTTTAGTTAAATAGTACACTTAAATAAAGGATTTAAGAGTTACCTTAATAATCGGAGCTTTGCCGTACTTTTTTTTAAAATATATTATATTCTACAAATCGTATTGATACTAATAAAATATGCAAATCATTTATTCAGCTAAACAGAAAAATTAATGCAATTATATAATAGTATTAACATTTCCTCAAATAAACATTAAGTTATTCTGCGGGAAGCCGACAAAAATTTTTTTTGGTACTATAGTTAATTTTTTTGTTGTCTATACAGTTGCAATCTCTCATGAGAGATTAATTTGCACTATAGTTATATATAATAATTGATTCATATAATCTACGATGAAAGGAGTATTGTTATTTTTAATTATTTCCTAACCAAGGAAAATTCATATTTTTAGGATTGGGCCGAATCTAAATTCGAAAATCGATTTTTTTTGATTTACATAGTGAAAGCAAATTAAATACTATAAGTAAATAGTTTATAAATTTATTATAAGATTACTTTTTGCGTTGATAACTTTGTAATTATTTCTAGTATTCGTGAGTTACTAAAATATACAATTATCATTAAGTTATGGTAAAGGATAGAAATGATAGAAATCTAAAACCAGATAAAATCAAATATGTTCCACAGACCATAATTGTAGCATAATTTGTACGATATTATTATTATTATTGTTTGGATTTGTTAGCCCTTAATAATTTAATTTATATAATTGCTACAGAAAACCAAACAGAATATTCTAATAAGTGGTTTATGTTGACTTCCTAACTTAGATTAGGAAAAGGTTGTCTCAGCTGTTTGATTCACAGTTATTGCTTAATTATAGAAAAATAAATTACATAGATAACAATATTTATATAATAACTGCAAAGTAATCAAATGATCGTTCTAAATACCTTTGTAAAATCAATTTATATGCTTCAATACTGTAAAAAGTTACGAGAGTATTCAATTTAATAAGCAATTTTTTTTCGTAAAATTGAGATTTTGAAAGTCAGCACCAATTTTTATAAAATAGCTTATTCATATAAGTTGAGACATTTGGAAAATAGCAGATTCGTATACTTTTTTGTAGATTGATTTTTGAATTTAGTTAGTGGGAATTAATTTTTTTTTCCTCTCCACATGTAATAATATTAATAATTTAATTATTAAATACGGAGCACCCATATGTTTTCTTGATTAGTTATCAAATTGACGAGGGAACGTACATCGTAACTCGATAGACAGTGGACAGTATTACGCGTGTCGCCTGTTGTTTGCGCCGGAGCGCAGAGATTTCGATAAAGGAATCTAAGGTCGATCCAAAGGGGGTTACGGCATTGGTCGTCTGAGGGCCTGATATCTTTCAATAGAACCTGTAAAGTTCGACTGACCCTCAAGGAGATGCCCGAATTGGGAGACGAGCCTGGGCATGGTAGCCTAAACTTAATTGTCGATTTGAGGTACATTTATAGATTTCCTTATATGTTATAAAAAAAAATGTTTGTTTTTACTAGTGATTGATTTGACTCACTGACGTTGTGACACATTTTTGTAAATCTACACATATTTATATCTTTGCTTATGCCCATCGGATAATCCCGATCGCTTGTCAGCCACCTCGCGTCGTTTCTTTTCAGGAAGATAAACCAGAATTAAATCTGAAAATCTACAATCGGGTGGAATTTTGCAAGAAGACTGAATCAAAATACGGAAGAAATCGGAAATCTAGACGAGATAGCATCGACGGTATTGCAAAGCCGATAGTTGAAACTTGCTCTTCGAATTTGTTTTCTCTCACATTTGATCCCTTCTAGATGCTAAAAGAGTAAGGTAATCGCCAAATTAATTTGAAATTGATAAATTATATATGATTTGAATAAATTGTTGTTTCACGATCCCGCAGGCACGCGATTCGGCCCCCTACCCTTTTTGCACCCATACACGTGCACCCCGTTTTTCGTCCCCTATCCCGCCTCCGTTTGACGATTCCGGACGGCAAAGCAGATCGCGTTTCGAACAGGGCAATCGTACACAGGAGCGAATAGACGAGGCAGAATCTCTAGAAGTGACCATGGCGTCCGTGAAGAGCGACACGAGCAAGGCGTCTTTGGAGTTGATTATGGACCAGTACGATGGGGCCTGGGCGATGTGTCGGAGTCGCCATCTGGACCAGGACCAGCTGAAGGCTATCTTAAGTTCGCTAGGTGCAAGTACGCATGGCGATCGTCTTACACTACGGCGACGCCTTCTGAGGGCCGAGCTCCGTAACCAAGACCCATCTCTGGAGATATCCTGGACAACGGAGGACGAGGAAGATCGGGACTCGTCGCCTACGCGCGGTGTTGACCAGCCCTCAATCGTGGATGACTCTCTCGTTGATAAGCGCCGTAGGTGGACCGGACGTGGGCTTGGACTCCCGATGACCGCTCTTGACGAGCTAGAGATTCCAGGACGAACAAACCCGCCGACGACGGTAGGGGTGAACCATGGCCGCGCAGATTCCCGGCAGGGCTGTGCTGGTCACTGCAACGACATGCACCACCACCACGTCAAAGTACACCATGGCGGGGCACACCATACCGACGTCAGCCTCCCAACTAATTGCGATCCACCTGGGGGTTACTTCAACGGTCCGCCTTGTAGACCAGTTAGCATTGTTGCGCCGTCTAGAAGACCAGAAACGTATGGCAAACTTGCAGATGGACCATATACTCCACATGGCTATGGAACGCAATGAAGAAGAGCGGCTGCGGCTACAGGACGAGATAGACTGTAGATCAATCCTGTCGCAGTTCGACCAGCAGTGTCGGTGCCGTAGCGTTCCACCCCAGACGCAACAGAATCAACGAGTGACCGGCGATGGTAGGAGCATCGCCCGCAATGGATCTGGCCCTCGCGTCAGGGAAGAGGTCTCATGAGGACGCAAACCTGGAGTCTGACGAGGACAGTCAGCACGGAGGATGCGATCGGCCCGAAGCCACGCGTGCACCGACTCCCAGACCTGGGACCAGCAAAGTAGGCCGGACCGAAAGCAAAGCCGCAGAATACGGACCGACCGTGACGCGAGAATACCCATCGACCAAACCGACCGGAAATACTGGCCGAGACTGTTGCCCGCCGCCACCTCCCGTCTGCAACACTAGCCTGGAACGGGACACAGTGAGGTCAACCTCGCCCCCGTTTGTGTGTCCACACGGGAGTAGCCGTGGTTACGGACAGCACTTGCCAGCCAGAACCTTAAAGGACTGGGGTATCATGTTCTCGGGGACCGACCAGGAGTATCCGGAAGAATACCTCGCGGACCTCGAAGAGTGTCGATTCTCAGCCCAGCTGACGGAGAGCGAATGAATCAGGGCGATCCCCAGTACCTTGAAGGGAGATGATAAGCAGTGGTATCGACCCATACGGGCGGAGACCGGTAGCTGGGCGGCCTTCGAAGAGGCGTTCAGGCTCAAATTCATCAACCAGCTGGGCGAAGATGACCTTCGAAGGGAAGTTTATTCGAGGACCCAGGACCGCATCGATACCGTCGCCACCTTCGTCTCCAAGTTCAGACACATTGTCTCGTACTTCCGGAGGCCACTGCCGTTGAGCGAGCAGGTGATGGTCGCTGCCAATAACCTACGACCAGAATATCAGGTCTACATGGTGGGCAAGACGTTCACCAACTTTACAGAATTAACATGCTATGGCCTCGAGATGGAGCGAACCATGGAGCTCCAAAGCCGGTGGAATGCACCACCCGCGAAGAAAAATATGAGACTTCGCACTGCTGCTTCCGCCGTAGCTAAGGCCAAGGCGACAAAGGTCGCGGCCATCACGCAGAGTGATAGAGGCCGAAGGACTGAGTCGACTGATAGCGAGTGATATAGTAAGGAGACTCGGAGGAGGACCAAAGGAGCAAAAGCCAAGGTTAGAGAGGTAGCGGCTTTGCACGGAGCTGTAGAGACCCAGACGCCGAGACTGATGGTAACGACCAAACCGGAGAGACGGCAAAGCTATGCTGCAGCCGTGAGGCGGTCATCTCCCAACGTACCGCGGCAGCGGCCGTGAAGTTGGGAAGCACGGCAGCCAAGAATCCGATCACCACAACGTCCGAATCGCCAGTTCGAGGATATCGGTCGATGGCAGAATCGTGGTCGCGTGGAGACTCGGAGAAGCTCGCTGCCAGAGCATGACAGGGAGGACGGACGGATCTACGATTCGTGCTTCCACTGTAGAGCAGTAGGAAACCGGGCGGCGAACTGCCCGAGTATCTCATGCTACCGGTGCCATCAACGCGGCCATTATGCCACCGACTGCCCGAGCGGTCGACGAAGCACGCTGTCGTGCCAATGGTGCGGTCGGCAGGGAGTGGCAATCCGTGACTGCCCTGACTGCGCCCCCATCTGTACGAAGTTGGGAAACTAGAGGACGGGGGGACGCAACAGTTCCGCAACCCCCCGTTCACCCTCGGGACGCCGTTAGGACCGAACCCCATGCCGGAGTCCAAGAGAGCCATCCCGAAGAAAAAGGAGCCACTAAGCGGTGACGCCCAGCTGCAAGTCCAGCGGGAACCAAAGAAGCCTGCATGCAGGGCGGCGAATCAGGTGGAGCATACGAGGTTGGAGCGAAATGTATGGAAGGAGAACACCGGAGTCTGGTGTGAGGGGCGAGAGAGTAGTGAGACCGAGGATTGTTGGATAGGTCAGGTACAAATCGGGGAGTCCCCGAGGGAGCGTCAGACCGAGGGAGCGAAGTGTTATGCAGAGGAAAGACCGCGTATCGTAAGACCGCCCCGACCAACGATAGATGCGAGAGAAGCGTCCAAAGTGAAGAGCTCCTCGCTGGAGGCTAGCCAAAGATTAAACGAAGTATTGAAGAGAATCGAGTTCCCGCCACCGAGATGGCCGGGAGGTATGACTCCAGTCTGGCTAACGCCGGGACCTCCCGACAGCAACGTTCAGGGGGGAGTCGAGTTGCAGCAGAGTTAGATCGAACATCAGGACCTGTGGAGTCCCAGGACCTGGAGAAAACGGAACAGACGGAAGAAACCGGTCCGGACCAAGATGGACCCGAGGTAGCCGGTGCGACGTTAGAGAATCGATTGTTTCTTCCCGTGGGGATGAACGGGAGGAATTATCGCGCATTGTTCGATCCTGGAGCCGTAGTTTCGGTCGTCGGACCTCGAGTAGCCAAGCGATTCAAGGGTCGACTACGGCCGACCTCGACGAGGCTGAAGAGTGCCCTCGGCGAAGGGACGACCATGCTAGGCGAGCTACCGCTAATATTAGAAATGGATGGAGTTGTCGGAGAGTTGTCAGTCAAAGCCGCAAGTTTCTTGGACCACGACAGTATTTTGGGTAGGGACTTTTGCCAGATTTGGGAGGTCGAAGCCCATCTTGGACCTGGACAGTGGCGCGTACGAGGCGGTACGTGGAGAGAATTTAATCGCACGGGATAAGAAGCGGATAAGGAAGAGTTAGCCATATCGGTCGAATGCACATATAGTCGAAGCCAGAGAGGACCAAAGGACTTTAGTCGAGGACCTCGTGAGTAAGTTGTTGCCCGAGGCCGCTGAACGTTTGGAAGCGACTATCCTGGCCGAACATAGAATAGAGGTACAGGACGTGGCTCCAGTCAAACACCGGCCGAGACGCATGTCGCCGATGATGATGCAAGTAGTACAGGATGAGGTGAAGAAGATGTTCGAGAAAGGAGTTATCGAGCGCTCGGCCAGTGAGTGGAGCAGCGCGCATGTTATCGTGAGAAAGTCTGACGGTTCGTTCCTTTTCTGTGGGGACTACAGTGACCTGAACGCTGTCACTGGCAAGCACGCCTATCCGTTACCTAGTATGGATTATATCTTGGATAAGCTGCGTAAGGCCAGATACTTATCGAAGGTAGACCTGAAGCAAGCATACTTCCAGATACCAATGGACGCAAAGAGCAGGAAGTTCACGGCCTTCACAGTACCCGGATCAGGTCTCCGGCAGTTCACCAGAATTCCGTTCGGCCTGATGAACGCCGCCATGACCTTTCAGCGGCTCATCGACGCACTGTTCGGACCACAGTATGAACCCAATGTATTTGGTTACATGGACGACATTATCGTAGCGACAGAATCATTTGAGCACCACATGGCCTGGCTAAAGCGCGTGCTGGAACAACTGAGAGGTGCAGGACTATCCATAAATAGGAAGAAGAGTGAGTTTTGCTGTTCTAAAGTGGCGTATCTCGGTTTCCTGTTGGACTGTGAAGGTCTCAGACCGGACCCGGAGAAAGTACGACAATTGTTAGAGTACCCAGCCCCGAGGACCGTGAAGCAACTGCGTCGGATCTTGGGCATGGCTTGCTGGTACTCAAGGTTCATTGATAGAAATTCGGAATTGAAAATCCCGTTAGTTAAGTTATTACGGAAGGGCCAACCATGGACCTGGGACACAGATCAAGAAGAGGCGTTCAGAAAACTAAAGGAAGCGTTGACGACCGCGCCAGTGCTCGCGCGTTTCGAAGCCATTCTCGGTACAGTGCGATGCGAACCACTACGCGATCGGGGCAGTACTGACGCAAGAGGGAGAGGATGGCGAGCATCCTATAGTATACGTGAATCGCGCATTGACCGCGGCTGAGCGCGATTATACGACCTCAGAGAACGAGTGCTAAGCGTTGCTGTGGTCAATCAAGAAGTTGAGACCATACCTGGAAGGCTATAAGTTCACAGCAATTACGGACCACAGCGCACTTCGCTGGCTCCAGAACCAGAAGGAACCTACTAGCCGCCTGTCCCGCTGGGCCTTCGAGATGCAGTAATGGGATTTTGAAATAGTACATAGGCACGGAGCGATTCACCACGTCCCGGACGCGTTGTCCCGGGTGTTCGAGAATGAGTTCGAAGAGATTGCTGCACTCGAACCGTGTGAGGATAAATGGTACACCCAGAGGGTTCAGGAAGTCATAGAATTCCTGGGTTATAAAGTTCATAAAGTCATAAGTCATAAAGTTCCCGGGGTAGAGTGTACACGATGGTATGCTATATAGGCGCAGGGTGGACCCTATTTTGGAGAACGTAACAGAGGACCAAGAGAATTGGAAACTCGTCGTACCAACGGACCACCGAGAGAGAGTGTTGCGTGAGGCACATGAGGAACCGTCAGCTGGTCATCTGGGCGTCAAAAGGACGTACGAGAGAATCACGAGAGATTACGACTGGCCGGGGATCTATCAGGATACAAACACCTACGTTCGCCAGTGCCCCGAGTACCAGCGACATAAGCCCGCGCAAACAGGACCACAAGGACTGATGGGTCATCGCATCGTGGAGAAACCTTGGGTTGTTGTGGCTGCCGATGTCGTCTTCCCACGAGCGAGGGGCACTACAAGTACATACTGGTGTTTCAGGACCTCTTCACCCGATGGGTCGAATTAAAGGCGTTGAAGAAAGCCGACGGCAAGGCGGTCGCCAAGGCTTTCGAGCATTTAGTCCTATTTCGATGGAACACGCCGGATTATTTCTTGAGCGACAATGGGACCGAGTTTCATAATCACGTGCTTAAGAAGATGTTAGAAGGGTATGGTGTGAAACACGTTACGACGCCACCATACCACCGGCAAGCCAATCTGGTGGAGCGCAGCAACTGGACCTTAAAGACCATGATTTGCATATTCGTGGGACCGGACCACCGCGATTGGGATCTGTATCTATGCGAACTACGTCACGCCATGAATACGGCGACGCAAACATCAACTAGAGGGTCACCAGCGTTTTTAAATTTCGGCCGGCATCCACAACCAATCAAAGCTTGAGAAGAGAGGTTGAGGCACGCAATTTGGTTTCGAGGATTGACCCCGAGGTATGGAAGGACCGTATGAGGCGATTAAACGCGTTCAGAGACCTTGTCGTCCGCCACAACGACAGAGCACGGGCCACTCAAGAGAGGTACTATAATCGGGGTAGACAAGATGTGAGTTTCAGGGTGGGAGACCAAGTGTTACGCATGGTATGCGTTTTGTCGAGCGGGACCCAGAAGTACTCCTCTAAATTGGCTCCTAGATACGAGGGCCCCTTTCCAATTTCCGATCAGCTTTCCCCGACGGTTTACGTACTCGAGACGGGCTCGAGTCGACGAAACGTGAAGGTGCACATGCCGGAACTAAAGGGATACATCCCCTCCCCTCGCGATATTGTCAGTCCAAGGATCGGCTTTTAGGTCCGTGACGAGACGTTTCGTTTTCCTTGCACCTCCCCTTCCCTTTTGCCTTGGTTGGACCCACGTCCATTCACGCGCGGCACCAACATCGCCACGTGGGACCAGAGACGACACCCCGGCAACAGGGTATCGGTAAGGGCGTTGGTGCAAATGTTGTTGGAGGCTGTCGCCGGCCATTCAAGGGAACGCCCTGGGACACGGCACACCAGAACCGAAGGATCGAAGGACCAGAGGACCAGAGGACCGAGAGAGAGGATGAGGTAGACCAGTAGAGGACCTAGGGGTAAGGTGAAACTCATCACCAGTAGTTACCGACCAAGAGGGACGATCAACACCAGGCGAGGCCAACCACGAGACGGACACCCAAGGGCGAGGTGTTAAAGAAGAAGAAGACAGGTTAAAGAAGAGGACATCCAAGAATTTGCGGACGAAGTCCGGTTTAGGGTGGGAGATTTGTGACAAGAGTCACAAGGCGCCCGCGCCGACTTGTCCAGAGAAAAGTCGACGCGCGCGCCATCCCGTGGACAAGAAAACCTTAAGGCGCTCGCGTGCGCCGTCGCGCCTTGTGCTCGTCATTCTCCCTTCCCCTTACCTCCCAGCGCGACGAGGCGCGCATAACCGTCGGCTGGTGGAACGGCGAGGAGCCATAACCTATAGCACGACGCAAACGAGTGCTGATATGTGCTCACGAAGAACGAAAAATAATGGATACTAAATTGAAAAAATAGAGAATTCTAATAGTGAGATATCTGAAGAAAGAAAAAAAAATGAAACAGATAGTAATGATGACAAAGACGATAAATTGGAAAAAGTAGAAATGAGCAAATGAAATACCAAGAAGATAATAGTGTATAGATATAATAGAGATACTAGAATATAAATAGAAATTAATAAAGGATACCATAGAAGGTAATTGAATTTAATGATAAAAATAAGTAAAATAATGAATGAACAAAAAAAGAAGAAGACCCAAAAAAATGAATAAGTATAAATTAAAGGCGATACTGCTAAAATAGAATGATGATATATTTTAATAAGGTAATGAATGAGAAAAAAATAAGGATCAAAGGAATAAATGAACAGGACAAAGTGAAAGTGAAGATGAAATAAGAATAAGATATAATAGAAGATAATGGCACATAGATAAAAGAAATGATAAAGGGTAATAGTATAATAGAAGATAATAGTATATAAAAATAATAGAGAATAATAGGATAAGAGATATAATAGCAGATAATAGCACATAGATAATGGATATAATAGAAATAAAATAAGGTAATAGCGTATATGGAGAATAAGATAGATAAGGAATATAATAGAAGATAATAGAAAATAAGATAGATAATAAGAGGAATAACAAAGAGAACAAAGAAAAAGCTTTCCAGCTATAAATTATATCTTTTATACAAACTTGCATATGAACTTGAAGTAAAATTATTCTTGTCTTCTATTTCTGTCATAGTATACGAATCATTGTTATAAAAGAAAAGGAAAGAAATAAGTTAAGTTACTCAAAAATTGTAACGAAATGAATTGATTTAGTCTGCGTTGAAATGATTCAACGTTCCAACCTTTAAAGTACATTAATACATATAGCTATTTTCTCACAGAATTTCAATTATCGTTCTCAATTAAAGTTCTTTTTGTAGACTTTTTGATATGATTAATAAATATTAAAAAAAAATCTTTCTATTTCTTATTGAGTTTTGGTGCAAATTATTAAATTTATACCACTACCGAATAACTGTATACGATTGTTAATTTATAAGTTAAATTTGAGTTTACAATTATACTGGATTTACTGCCAGTATAATCCTTTGAAAATTGGTTTGCAATATTTGAAATTGTAAATACTGCCAAAGTATATTACACGTTCAATTTTAAGAAACGGATTGTAAAGGAAGATCTTCAAGGAAAAAATAGTTTAAATCCAATTTTAAATTTAATTTTCTAACGGAGGTACTTATTGTACTCCTAGATCTTTTAGAAAACATTCTAAATAGATCAAACTAAATACAGGTGATATATATAGAAATTATTTTTTTTCCATACACATGTTTGCGTTATTCTTTTTTTTTAATCCACAGAAATGTTCAAGTTAAATCGATTAAAGATTGCACTCATTGATTATTTTCCCTAAAGGCGTAATAACGTACCAAAAGTATAAACATGGAATTTAGATTTATTTTTTTTTGTGTTGGACCTAATGCAATATAATTTCAGACCTTATTATTAAAAAAAAAGAAAAAACTTACTCTGAATAAACGCCTTAAATAGTTTCCCTATGTAAGCGAGAAAATGAATTTTTTTTAACCATTCTGGACATTGTTTATAAAAAGCACAAATGATAATTGATTCTTTTTGTAAACCCGTATTTGGCACGTCACGACCGCGGTCGACCGTCGTCGGCCGCCGCCGAATTTCCCCCCCCCCCAACCCATTCTACTCCCCTGCGAGTAGCGAGACGCGCGAGACTCCTCTGTCGGCCACCGAACAAGTCGGTTAACGAAAGAGAGGCAGAGAGAGAGGATGAGAGGTGGCAAGAGTTGTGGAGGCTGGAGATAGAAGCGACACGAAGAAAAAGGCAGCGGAGGAAATCGAGAAAGGCACGGAGAAAGTGAGTTTGTGGGGGTGGTTGCTTGAAGTAAGCAGAGGCAGCGAGGTCGGAAGCAGTACGGGTGTCGTGAGTAATGAAGAGTGAGCTAGAAAGAGAGAGAGAGGGAGAATGACAGAAGGAGGATCCAAGAGGACAGCAGGGTGGAGAGGTGTGGAGTGGAGACGGGAAGAATTGGAAGAAACGAACGAAAGGAAGAAGAATCGAGTGAGGGAGCCACGTGACTGCCGAGGATCTCTGAACATCCGAGGGTGAGTAACTCCCACGGCGAGAGCGAGCCCGACCATCAGCGTGGTACCGCGCGTACGCGGCGAGCGGGGCCCCTTTTCTCTTTTTCTTTGTCCTTTTTCCTCCTCAGTAATTCCCTCCAGATTCGGCGAGTGCGTCGGGGCGCGGGTCGCGGTCTGGGTTTGCCGAGCGGGTTCACCACTCGGTTTTGTAAATTTAGTTAAATAATGAGGAATAAAGAAAATTTTTTTTTTTGTACGGAGATTTGTAATTGGCATATCGCGAGTAGTTCTTTCCTGAAATTCCTTCCTTTCCTCTTTTCAGGCTGGCGGGACCCCCTCTGAGGATTTAAGTAAGAGTGTGAAGTATAAAATTTATTTTTTTTTGTTTGTTGTAATATAAATTAAAATTTTCTGATATCGAACAGTCGCATATATATATATATATATATATATATATATATATATATATATATATATATATATATATATATATATATATAATTTTTTGTTACCTTTCGTTCTATATTGTACCACAGCAACGGTTAAATGTACTCCATTACTATTTGCTAATGGAGATGAAGAAATGCTATAAAATCTTGGCTGTAATGGGTTGAGATGAAGTAACAATGCTGGAGTATATGGTAATACAGATTCAAATTCTTCTAAAACTTCTAATAAGTTTGGGTAGTTAAAATGTCTCCAGTCTTCATATGCTACAGAATCCTGCAGAAAACAAATATTTTTAACTATGAATTAATACTCATATAATGGAAAAATATATATTCAACATGCACAGACTTTAATGGTTTCACTTTCGATGTCTACAGTGTTTAAATAAAAATCAATGAATTGTCAACGTTATGGATTTCTATTATTTTTAAACCTCTTCTCAAGTCCAATAATAAGTGTGGTAATGATACACATAATACTTATCGAGGTTTACTTAGTATAGATAAAATTAATACAGCCTACCGGTTGAGTTCTATCAGGGCAGTTCAATAAGTATCCGTGTTTGAAGACAGCGCACGTTCCTTAGGGAAACTGGTGTTATTATCGTGTGCTGACATCTAGCGAATTACATTAAAATAAATTTTAGACTAATTGATAGGTTAGTTTAGAGTTTTAAAATGAAATCGTTTCACGATGAAAAAATTGTCGGTCCGATGGGTACCGCGATTGTTCACGGTAAACAATAAGCAGAAGCGACTGTTAATTTCGAAGCAATGTTTAGAACAATTTGAGCGAAATCCAAAGAACTTTTTACATCGAGTTGGTGGTCACCGTTAATGAAACGTGGATTCATCACTACACACCAGAAACTAAGCAACAATCAAAACAATGAATTTCTCGAGGTGAATCTGTTCCAATGTCCACATCGTACGATTCCATCGATTCCGCAATCGTTGCATTCTTTAAAAAAATTTTTATACCATGATGCCATACCGAGGAAGTGCCTAAGTTGATACCGGTTTCTCGGATCGATCTATCGCATCACAGGTTCAATCTTTTCGGGATTAGAATGAAATGACTCGTGATTAATGATCGAGTTTTTAAAACCAAATTTACTTTTCGAACGTCGGTGCAAAATCTATATTTTTCATTGCTCTTCAGCGTCATCACCACAGGACTTTATCACTTACTACTAGATGGTTCGATTACTCCAGTCGCCAGTGTCTCATTGACTCAAGAGTGCATCTCCTCTTCAATTTGTTTTGAGAGTGTGTATGCTTTCTGACATATAAGGCGACCATTGTCTACATCTATGACATGTTAACCACGCGTTGAGGGAATCCTACCAGATCCCTTAGAGGTCACGAAAGATCCAAATGATGCAGAAAAATTGTCTCACATTCTTGATTCAAGTTCACAGGTGAACGCCGGTTCTATTTTGTCTATTAAGACTCGCATTCCTTGGAGTAAGAGCCAATGGCTTCTTTTGAATTTTGCGTTCGATCACGCAGTGATCATAATTAATTAGCTGGTACTGCTTCTGTCGATTGGTTTAATACGCTGTCGGGTACTGTGGTAGCATCACGGGATTGGGGTACGGCCACAATCCTATTGGATACGGCCAACAGTTCTGCTGGCGTGGGAATACCATTATTTCCGGCCAGATCGGTGCTCTATCCTGTCGACTGCAATCCACGATAGATAGAGATGGGGTGGTGAGCAGCCTGCCCAGCACGCGCGAGGTTTCACCAGTTATTAGAGGTTTAGCAGGCGATGTCCCCTACGGTGGACACATCCGCGCGTACTCGCATTGTGATAGAGTCCATCTCCACAAGGGACCTAGGTATTTCGCGTAAAATAAAACGGTGGACCAGTATTTTACGGCCGAAGGTATTGCGTCTTCTTGTAAGGAGATCGTCCGGAACAAGAACCACGGTGCAATGCAGCAGCTGAATCTGCGGTCTCAGGGTGAGAACCAGGGCCATACTTCAGCACTTCGGAGCTGGAATTCGAGGGGCAACAAGAACTGAGGGTGGCCTGCTAATGTGGCTGATATCTCCAAAATGTCGGCGGCTCGAGTTTTCTAAGTCTGGAATCAATTACAAGACCAACCATTTAAAACCAAGAGTTAAACAAAGCTCGGCAGGAATTAATAGCAGAGCTCTTCCAATTCACCTAGGAATAAGAATGTGACACCATCAACCACTGATAAATAGATGACTAGATAGAACTGGGTAATAGACTAACACAACCGCTGATTTTGTACACTCCCAACATTTCAAAGGCGGGATGTAAGATGTACAGAGTAAGGTTATCTATACGTATTATTCAGAAATTGGTGGAAATAATATATCGAGAAAAAGGAGCTATATTTGATATAGTTTACAAAATTATATATCAGATATTATTATAAAAAGTAGCAAATTTGTTGATGTATTACCGATCTCATTATCGATATATTAAAAGTAATAGCATGGTCGATTTTACAGTTAATGAAAGACTTCCCTCTAATTCCTTTGCGAGCCGATAGAGGCAAGCTTCGTCCTGAAATGGCGCAACAGAATGAAGAAGCCTTTGTTGACTTGAAGCAGAATATTGATAGAGATGTTGAAAATGTCATTTTTACTGATGATATGTTCGATATGGGCACGTTGTATCCTCACGCGAGCTCGATCAATTTCTACCAATAAGCTTATTCTGCGGATTGCAAAACATGGAATAAAGGTGCATTTTTGGCCTCCTTCTCAAAGCAGGGATTCGGCACTCTGCACATTTTTATTAACAACCTACTTAATAACGTAAATGCCGAGAAAATGATAAAAATCTGTTAAGAGGCTTTACTGTCATCTGTCAAATGATGGTTCATCAGAAAAAATGAAGATTGAATTCTGCAGGAGAACAACGATCCTAAATATCGCAGCAAGGTCTGTACTGAGTGTATGATTCAATCTGGTATTGTTATATTGGATTGGCCGTCACAATCGCCCGATGCAAACCCTATTAAAAATGTGTGGGCATATATGAAACAGATGCTTCGTGGAGGACGCACTTCAAAGCTGTGTCGTCTTACCAAATTCGTACAACCTATAGATCGTTGCCACTAGAATAAACAGAAGCTCTGTGGAAGGCGCACCACACTGTGAAGCTAGTTGTCTTTCAAAAATTCGACGGATCTAGAGATCGTTGTCACTAGAATACGCCGTCAATTTAGTAGAAACCATGCCTCGGAGATGCCGAGCAATTATCGACTCCGGTGATGACTGGACACATTATTGACCGAATGACATCATCGTTTGTTATGTGTACAATGTATATATAAATGTGAAAATTTCATGAAAAAAATTTTTTTATAAATTAACACGACAACGCTCTTACTTGACAGACTTTATCATTCACCAAATCTTTTCTTTTAATCGTTAGTGAGATTATAAAAGCAGAAAAGAAAATTATAATTCGGCTTACACGCATTAGACTCTACAAAACAAAGGTAGCTCAGGTACAAAAAGGGAAGGTACCTTGGTCCATACCACCAATTGGTCGTAGCTTTCACCGTCATGATTTTGAATGTTTTGTAACCAGTTAAATGTCTAGAGAATCATTTTAGAATTTCGTATCGCATCTCATATATTCGGCGTACAATTACAGGCATACAATTTTTTTTTGGAACAAAAGTAAATGGTATTGAAATAAATTTTTTATTTTCCATTCATTTGCTCTAACATTATCAAGATATAACACAATGAATAATGAACGTCACGTGTTTCTTATCAGCTCAAATCAGGACTCTGCTTCCTTGTTCGACTTAGATACTGTAAAGTAATGTACAAGTACTTTCTATGTTTGCATTTTACATAGAATAATTTGCATTTTACTTTTCAAGGAAAAACATATAATCTAAAAATATTATATTAAACTTGAACTAAGTGTTGGAATAACTTGTTTACACAATCATCATTGTTTCATTTACCAAAAATCTTATATTATTATAAACTAACGTTTTATATATTTTTTATAGTTTTGTATTTGCAAAATTTTCATTATAACATTGTTTTTTCTAATTTCATAATAATAATCACAATTTTTTTTACATTGTAGCACAGTATGTTTTACAACTCAATTATCATGTATCCTTGTCTACACATACTTAAAATAGCTCCATAATATGTATATTTCGATGTAAAATAATCTTAAGGATTAGATCAATATATATCTTGTCAAATATCGCCCTTCCATTTTTTTACTCTTCATTCTATGCTTTATGAAAAGTGTTACAGTGGTTGGATTTACTTCAAATATGCGTCGTTCTGTTCAATAGTCTGTTTCCATCTAGAGGGCAACTTCATGATACCCCTTTCGTAGAAACCCCTCTCCTTCTTTGTCAAGAACTCGGACAACCGCTTTTCACAAGCCTGTTTCGAATCCAACTTTACACCATCAAGGGCGTTCGACATGGACAGGAACAGGTAGTAATCACTTGGCGCTATGTCCGGGCTATATGGTGAGGTGGCAGCCGAACACAATGTTATTGCTTGGTGTCGTAACTCACTGCCAAAATATCTTCTAAAAAATATTATATATATATATATATATATATATATATATATATGATTTAAAATAATATATATAAATCATAATTCAATTCTTACACTGTTTTTAGGACAAGTCTTTTAATTTTCGGACCTACTATCTTTAAATTTTCAGACCTACCATAGTTCATATGACACAGGGTTCCTAATTCCAGCGAAAAATAAAACCTTCTATTTTCCATTAAATAATCTAATACATTAGTAAATAAACCGCGGTGCTAGCGTATTACACCCAAGAATCTGTTAGATGATAATAGAATAAGCGGAGTTGGATAATATGAAATAAAAAGACAAAGGTTTATGTAAATTGACCACTTTTTATAATCCGGTCGGATCAGGAACTGCAGAGAGCCGATGGCGCAGCTGTAACATACATCCAATCTACGAAAGCGGTGGAAGTATTCATAGAATTTAGAAACATTAAACTCGAAAATCGGAATGTGCTTACTGAAATGATTCGGAAAGCGGTAAAACAGAGTGCTAAAGTCAGAGGGCTGACTCGCAGAGTCAGTCTGGATAACAGAGATCTGGATTAAAATTACAAATTGTACTTATGTCGACTGTTCCGAATTAATCCATAATAAATCCATAAATATTTTAATCGGTCTCACAGGTTTTAAAACTAAATATAAAATAAATATAGAACAAGGTGTTGAAAGTAAATATAAAAGAGAAACTCTTGAACGTAATTATATTTTGATAAATCGCAGTAATATCAATTTAAACTTAGAATGAAGTAGATGGGACACTTATCATTCTTTATTAATATGAAATTTGTATTTTGTATTTAAGTCAAGAAGGTGGGCTCTTATAAATTTTATACCAATAAATTTAGAGGGTAGGGTAGGGTATATATTGTAGCATGCTGCGTTTTTCATTTTAGTTTAGTTCCTGAGGAGGAACCGTAGCGATTCGAAACATAACATACTAAAGGTCATTTTAAATTTAAGGTGGTGGGGGCTATACGGTTCTCCTTTACTAACATAGAATATTGTTTTTATTATTTTTATTTTATTTATTTTTTTTAATAATTAAAAATTAAAAGTTATTAATTTTTAATTTTTAATATATGTTATTGTAGTAATAAGTTCTATTTTAGATTCTTCGGCAATGACTATAAACAAGGACAGTATGACTGTAATTATTTTAGTTAATACATGATATTATAAAGACTACAAGAACGATAAAAATTAGAGATCTGGAATGCTGCACTGTGGATAAAGAAGTGAGTGACGTCCTCAAGAAAAATCTGGTTAACAGCCAGCGATTATCAATACATCACATTTCGCGTGTTTGATTGAAGGCCAGATTATATTGCACGTAATTCGCCAAGGTCCCTCAGATGGAATGTTACGAGAATGAAAAGAGAGAAATTCTTACAGGCTATTGAACGTAGACAACGAAGCCTTACTGTAATTTCCAATGGCCAATTGAGCATAGAACGAGCCCAGATGATTGTTACCGCTGAAATGTATATTGTTCATCGGGCTTGCAAAGAATCGATTCCGCCTATAGCAGTTAGTTATAAGAGACGGCCTGACTACTGATGGACACCGATAGCTTATTTAAGATGTAAAAGTTGATAGGGACAAGAATCACGGAGATAATATCGCATGGACGGTTGCTTATATAATCTTTCCAAAAAAGCCCTCCTATGAACGATCATTGCCAGTAAACACTGATGCTGGTGTAATGATCTGGACTGGGGTCCACTGAAATTTGGGTACAGAGTACTTATTGGCAAAGGTGCAGTACCTGGAAACATGGACATCTTATACCGCAGTACTCTCCAGGACATTGTAGAAACTTTATTCCTATTTATCCTAAGAGATATGACTCAATAGCACGGGAAGAAGAAACAGATGTTCCACTGTTTTGTATAGAGCAGCTCGTCAAAACTGTGAGAATAATTCGAAACAAGCCAGCTCCAGGGCTCGGTGAAATTCCTAGGGAAGTGTAAAAACGGTAGTGGAAGTGCACAAAGAACTTTTGTCAATGTATATCTCCTGTCTGAAGGCTAACATATTTTATCCTAGCAAAAACATTCTCGGTAGACTGCAAGCAACGTAATATCTCAGAACTGTCAGGATGATCTGGAAGGGCGATACGTGTGGTCGATCGACGCCTCGTCTGATGAAGCAGAAAAAGCCACAGTACCAGCGGACGCACGGAGAGGCTAATTGATACTATCCCCAGTCCTGATCTGTGCATGATCGATTCTGATCCTATCTCCACTCTGGGGAAAGTACCAGATTCGGCTTGCGTCCACTGTACTGCCGCCAAGGACGATGCGTTTCACACCTTTTCTCAATGTTAGATGTTTCGTCAGGACGGAGAGCAACTCAGACTTTACATAGACCACCTAATAATATAATTAAGCTGATGTTGGATAGTCCGATGAAATGGTTCAGGGTATCTTTCTGTTATATAATAAAACTATTCTAGACCATAAAGGTCAGCTTGAAGAAGGCTTATATGCTCATGTGGATGAAACAGATAATGCAGCGCGGAAGTAATGTCCTTAAAGGTGGTTCTCTGACTGCATCCAATCCATCGAATGGATAGTGTTTTAGTCAGTTTAGATTAAATAAATATTAAATCGGATTAGCTTTCATTCTCACAAAACAATTATTATTAATATTACTATCTAACTATTATACTATTATATAACTAATAATGTATTATATCAAATATAATGATGATATTTCGTTTTAAGTAAACGTTTTCGTCGTAGTATTAACCTCATATTACTTTGTCCTAATATTTACTTTTATAGAAATTAAGAGACACAATTACAAATTTACCAAATTTGTGATCAAAATAATCACACAACTATTCAATGTAACCGAAATATTAAATGTCTATGGGGCGGAGGAATTGATCATTTAGCACGAGAATATAGAAGTAGTAATAAATGGACTACAATAATATGCCAACTTTGTAACAAATCCAAACATCCAGCTAATAATTGTTATCCATCCAAAAGTAATAATGCAATGTAATATCATACGTAGAATTGAACCATCTAGTCAACTTAAGTGCCAAAAATCCAGGAAATTAGGTCATGTCGAAAATATATGTTGAGTTCGGCATTCAAATACGAATTAGTTATCGAAAAATACAATACAAACAATGAAATAGAAGCAGTTTTCAGAACCATAGCGCAACCTCCTACTTGAGCGAATTTCGGAGAATTAATACCGTTAGACCTATAATAACTAAATATGTACCACGTAGAGATAAGATTTGGGACCAATGAAATACTTTTATGTAGACAGCATTTACTGGTTAATTTAATAAAATCAATCGCAATTCAAAAGGGACTAAAAACTGATATGGGCAAATCATTTATATTGCATAATTTGCTTTGATCTGTATTAGAAATTTAATATACAATTAATGGTATAAAAATAGCCAAAAGTAAAGAAGTAGGGTTGAGTAATCTTTGAATAATCTGGTATTCTTTCGCCGGTATTATCGCCGGTAGTGACTCAACGTATAAAATAAATATAAAGAATATATAATAAACATAGAGTCGATAATGTCATATGTCATTGTGATTGATCCAAAGAATGCAACTTCTAAATTTCATTGACAATGATAATTTAATCTCAATGTATTATCATTCTTCCGAAATATTATAACAAGCCCTACTTCGAATGGCTAATAAGCATATTCGGATGATGAAAAATTTATAAGAACTAGAAAAACTCCCTTTTCTGATTATTGTGCTTGCAGGTGAAGAATAAATCAAAAAAATACAAACACCAATAAAACAAACACCAGTCTGTTGTATAATTGCGATATTAGCAACGTCAAATTTATATATAATTCACAATATTATATAATTCAGAATATTATATATATGATATTTTTGATATATCGAAGAAACAATCTGCACTACTCTATAATATGTATGCTTATTGGATTTCCTGATATTCAAAGATCTGTTATTATGGTAAGCATCCTGAAGCGTTCGTTTCGAAGTCACAGTTTATTGTAATATAAGCTCTCACACTTAACCACAGAAGTTCGGGACGAAAATTTTTTCATATATATCTCTCATAGTACATACCGTTTAGTTTCAGCTCGGACTATGCAGGCTTTTACGTATAGATTTCTACTTTTAATATAATATATAATCTAGGCAGGCGCTATTGATGAAGGAGAGTTTATGAAATATTTTGGAGCAATTAGTTTGCTTGAAAAATCTCTCTATTAAGAAGCAGCGTTTTAAATCCTATTTTATATTTGACGAATTGTTGAAAAAATATGGCAGGTAACATTAGCCTTAGTACAATAAATCATAAACTAATGAATACGTAGAATATCATAAAATATTAGCAGGTATACTAAATATTTAACAAAAAACTTTTATGATACTATTATGGAAATATTTTTGACATGTTCGAAATATTTTTTAAAAACATTTAAAAATATTTACTATTGAAGTAAAAAAATTCACAAACAGAGAATATATGAGCATTAGTATAGCTTACGAAGCATAAATTGTTAGATTCCGTCGTTTTGGAAAATATAGATATTTTAGAACATGTTATTAAAAATAATTATAAATGAGAAACTCTTGAAAATATTCATATATCAAGAATCACAATAATGTAAATATTCAAGAATCACAATAATGTAAATTTAATGTTAGAGTAAAGTAAACTGGACAACACTTATCATTCCTTATTAATATGAAATTTGTACTTTGCATTTAAGTCAAGAAAGTAGGCTCCTAAAATTTTATTTTATAAATTTGGAGTAAGGATGGGGTATATTAAGTAGCACTCTTGGTTTTTCATTTTACTTCCGTTCCTGAGGATAAAACGGAGTGGTTCGAAACGTCGGACACCAAAAGTGAATTTAAGGAGTGGGCGGCCGTCAGATTGTCCTTTTCTAACATCGCATATTGTTTTTATTACTTTTAATTTATTTATTATTTAGTTTTAATTTTTAATATAATTTATTGTAGTAATAAGTACTATTTCAGAACAGTCGATATGAGTACAATTTTTAATTTTAAAAAGGTATTAACTAATTTCAAATCACAGATATGTAATTTGTTGTATGTTCTGAGCTCTCATTCAACTCAAAAAATTTGACTTTTTTAATAATAAGTATGTTTGATATATACTAACATAATTATTTACTTACATTTGCTAATAGATTTAATTTATACTGATCATCGGAAGAATTTGCAATGGAAGCAAAATATCTAAGTAAATTTGGCGATGGAGGTGTAGTAATGTCTAGAAATCTTGTAAATATATTTCTTAGTGTTTGACCTTGATATTTGCCACGTGATACCCACGTTTTAGTTATACCTGTAATGCAAAGCAGTAAATAATACTAAACTTATTATTAAATTATTATTTTATTATTCACTAAACTTAACTAACTAACTAACTAATCTATTAATTGAGAAAGAAGAATCTAATAGAATACAGAAGAATAGAACAGGTCCGTTTCAGTCAGGTCATATTTTCTGCGATGGGTAACACGTTTGCCACAAGTTTTGTTCATCTGTGTTCCTGAATATTTTGATACAAAAGTATAATAAAATTTACTATGGTTATTTTAAGCGATAAAAATTAAATTTAATATTATTTGTTGATGACAATCTTTAACACTATTATATAGTAGTTCATAAATAAATTTCAAGTAGCTTCTCTAAATATGACTACAGATACGTAAGAGGAAAAATACGATGTTATTACGTCTACATCCCAACATTCTATTGTATTAGTCTGCGTCGCAAGTCTTTCGCTGTTTTCTGCATCTTAAATATGTTCCCAACATAATACTTGTAAAAAATGTTTTAAATATTAATTGTTTAAATTCATGGAATTTTTCCTCTAGCTAAATACACGGGTATTCATATCTCTTTTAGTTTTCAAGTCTTCGTTATATTTTATAAAACATAAGATTAAATTATATACAACGCGTAAAAATGGAAACGAGTACGAAATTAAATACTCTTAGAACTGATAATAGTATTCTTTACGCTAATAGAGATATTAGCGATATTCATTTCATTAGCTAATCAATTTAAGAATTTTAAGGTTACAAACTAAGAAATATATACAATATTTATCAACTTATATCTTATCAGCGATTTATATGGTAGGTCTAAGATTTATTGAATATATGTTAATGTAACTTTCAGAATATATAAAATATATCAAATTGAATTAATTATTATAAAATAACTAAAATAATTACCAAGAATAAAATCATACATCTCAATCCATATAATTATTGAACATAAACTTAACAATGATTAAATAGCATACAATTACGTTATTATTATCTATAATTTATAATCATCACTGTTTCTCTATAACTTGTCTAATTTTTAAAGCAGAAATATGATTGAAAAATGTATGTCTGTGAAGTATTATAACGAACTACATAATTATTATGCTATGGCCAAAAACATGGCCTGGCAAATTAGTTTAAAATCAAACACGCGAATAATTATTTACTCTGACTAGCACACACGAAAAATGTTACGGGTTATATAAATACTATTTGGCAAATAATTATCTAACACGAGCAGGAAACATATTTAATAAGTTAAATTTAACACGCGGTAAATATACGAGAACGTGCAAAGGTCGCAATGACTACTCGAGAATGTAGTCGATACAACAGCCGAAATCGAAAGAGAGAGAGCACATTTTATCTACTCTCTTTCTCTCTCTACCGCTGGGAAGAGTAGGAAAGTGCGCGAGAGGGATTACACTTCTCGTGGCGAGAGAGAACCGCGCCAAGTGTATTAGGCCTGCATCGGCTGACCCCCTCTAAGACATACCCGCACACACCCTACCTCACCGCACAACACGCTCAAGCATCGAAAAGAATACCGTGGTAGGGGAACCCCCGAGTTTCTACACCGGCGCGCACATTTCAATCATATACAACGGGTGTCCCGAACAAAACCACCCACCGTATTTAATTTATAAAAAGAATTATAATATTTTAACTACATGTATATGTATATATATGCATATGTGTATATAATACACTACTTGTAAGCGGTATAACTGCTGCGATTATTATTGTAATTATTATAATTATGATGATTATGATTAATATAATTTATAATAACAATTGTTATCAGTATAAATTATTATTATTATTATTAAAATTTTTATTATAAAAGCGGCCGCTCGTCCGATCATAGACATATTATGTATTATTATTATTGTTTCTTATATTAGTATGTAGTTGATATATTTATGTAGTTGATATACTTATGTAGTTTGATATATTTATGTAGTTTATATACTTATGTAGTTGACTTATATTACTTATCTTGCCATCTGAGTTGGTGCAAGGATCTAAATATTTCCAAAAAGTCTCTCTCTAGCACAGCATGCTTTAGCGACTGCAATTAAAGATTAAAGCAGCTATTGCACTCTGGGTTTAATATACCAAAAATCTTGACTGCATCTCTTCTAAATGCAATTCACTTCAGTGACACATATTTATGATATTCTCCAAGCCTTGTAAAATAATTCTAGCCCCCAAGCTTTGAGAATGTTATTTACTCAATATTCGTCACACATTTATCCTTAATGCATCGCTTATCTGAGCTTTACAAAATTTGTTTACCAATATACACATTTTGTGCGCATAAAAGAAAGTTACTATTATTGTTATGCCCTATGCATATGCGAATGCGAATGCGAAGCAATACAAGAATTAATTTGCCTTTACTACAGAAATAGGATCGCTACTGCAGCTCTATTGCAATATAAGTTTTTCGTTCTAATTTACAGACATGGAAAACTTAATACAACGCTGTTCAAACCTTTCATTCTGCTAGAATATTAAGATAACATATTATCTCCAATTGTTCGTGTTTCAAGCTGTACGACGAGATATAATTCATAACAAAAGTTCAATAGGATCATATGAAATGCACGAACTTCTTATAGCATTATATTATGCTTGTAATTATTCATTTAGCATTTATAACACTTTTTGTTTTATGAATAAAAATATCATCTATTTACATATATCACCCTCGCATTTTTCAACCTTTAGCTCTGCCCCTGCTATTTTACGTAAGCAAATGTTAAAATAGTACGTGGTAATTGTGTAAGGGATAGTTATGGTTTACATTTCACTTGTTGATATTACATCACAATTATTAGAAAGCTTGTGTACTAATATTGTACATAAACCTATATCGTATTGGGTGTACAAGTAAGATTCCAGCGTTTATCAAAAGATGACGTCACCGTTTATCAAAATATGACGCAGAAATGACAGACCTCTGTGTTATACTTGTTGGTTTTTATTTGTCAGCAGCTATGCAGCATTATAAATAAATATATATCGTTTATTTTATAGACCAAAATAATCACAAGTTTCCTGTCAAATAAACTTCATTTGCGGGAACCCATGCTTCTATTCTTTAATATCAGGAAAAGAGACGCTGCGCTCTATCGTTTTCTTGCGCAGATTTATGGATCGGAATGTATTTATGAGTCGAGGAGACCCAAGTAGTTCCAACGGTTCAAAACTGGTGCTTTTGAAGTTGAAGATAAGGATAGCTCCCGAAAATCAAAAAGTTTTGAACACGAGGATATGAATACTTTTCTAGATACGGATCCGTGTCAGATTTAGATGAACATGCTGCATGATTGGGCGTCACACTACAAGTGAGTTCCTTTCGCTTAAAAGCATTAGAATTCTTTCAAAAGATTGAAAACAGGGTACTGTAGGAATTAAAGCCGAGAAACGTCAAATGACGCTTCTACATGTTCGAAATGTCTGTAGCGGTATAAAAATAAACCATTTTAACCGTTTTCAACTTTATAATCTTCAAATAATTTATTATTTATTTTAATATGTAACATTCAGCAATAGTTGTTAATTTCATTCAATGGTTACATATGTCATAATCAAAGCTTATTCATATGTCAACAATTCCATACTAACACATTAGTTAAAATTTTTTCGCATCATAAATTTTTGATATCGTGAAAATGTCGAAATTTGAGCCGAGTCGACGTCATTTGCGGGAAGTTTCACTTTATTGGTTCAATTTGAAGAAATCTGCTGCCGAGACGCATCGATTGCTTCAGGAGGCTTATGGAGAAGGTTGTGTCGATGATTCATGTGTTCGCGGATGGTTTCGACGCTTCAAAAGCGGTGATTTCGACGTGGAAGACAAGGAGCGTTCCGGGCGGCCGCAAATCTTTGAAGATCGAGAATTGGCGACTTTGCTTGATGAAGATTCTTGTCAAACGCAAGAAGAACTTGCTGAAGCATTGGGAGTTGACCGAACAACCATTTCCAAGCGTTTGAAAGCCATGGGAATGATCCAAAAGCAAGGAAATTGGGTGCCGTACGAACTGAAGCTGAGAGACGTCGAACGGCGTTTTTTCACTTGCGAACAGCTGCTTCAGCGACATAAAAGAAAGGGTTTTCTGTATCGTATCGTGACTGGCGATGAAAAGTGGATACGTTACGATAATCCGAAGCGAAGAAAATCATGGGGACTACCCGGCCATGCATCATCATCGACGGCCAAGCCAAATATTCATGGCGCCAAGCTCATGCTCTGTATATGGTGGGACCAGCTAGGTGTGGTTTACTATGAGCTTCTGAAACCGAATGAAAGGATCACAGGCGAGGTCTATCAACGACAATTGATGCGTTTGAGCCGCGTACTGCGAGAAAAACGGCCACAATACTCCGACAGGCACGACAAAGTTATTTTGCAACATGACAATGCTCGCCCACATGTTGCACCGCCGGTGAAAACATACTTAGAAACGCTCAAATGGGAAGTCCTACCCCACCCGCCGTATAGTCCAGACGTTGCTCCGTCTGATTACCATCTCTTCAGATCGATGACGCATGGCCTGGCTGACCAGCACTTCCATTCCTACGAGGAAGCCAAAAAATGGGTGGATGACTGGATAGAGGCCAAACCGGTCGAATTTTTTCGCAACGGGATTCGTATGTTGCCAGAAAGATGGGAAAAAGTTGTAGCTAGCGATGGCCAATACTTTCAATAATTCATTTGTAACCATTTTTTCACAATAAAGGCTCAAAATTTGAAAAAAAACGGGAAAGACTTATTCACATACCTGATATATTATAGCATAAAGATTGTAAGACCGATAAAAATATTTATGAATTTAATTCAAAATAGTTCACATAAGTAAAATTTTTAATTTTTAATCGCTCAGAAATACTTTGTCGAACTACGTTTACGGCTACCATTCTTTTGTTCTATGATCAATTTTTTTCATATAGGATAGGTTTTCAGCAACGTGCCTTAGTCCAATGTTTTAATGTTAAGAACCTAACTTGTGATACCATATATTTTATGGTTTATTGGAGTACCTCTTATAGTAATTATAAAAATTTTGATTTATGAAATTGATTATTCCAAAATATTATCATAATAAATTAGTGTGCAAAGCCTTGTATATGATTTTCTATTAAATAATAATTTGATATACTTTTTATCATTCAAGTTTCTTCAATCAATAACTATCTCGGGTTTGTTATCGGATCTTACACAGAGGATATTATTTTTCCTCCAGAATTACATGAATATAGTCCAACTAAGTTTCGAGTATCGATATATCGTGCGAGCAATTGCGCGCGAGATCGACGCGACGCCTAGACACGCCGCACCAAGCAGATTGAGCTCAGCATCCGGTGAGTGAAGACGATATTATCCACTCTCCGAGTATTCAACAGAAAAACGCTATAATGTGCACCGCCTGGCTACACATCACAACTAGTGATTGCGCCGAGAGGCTCTAACACCGAGAAGAGGAAGAACAAAGGTCAACGTGAGAAGAGTAGAAGAAGAAAACGGGCCAGGTCCGAAGGTTGTACGCTCGACCTCGCCAGCTCGGTTGACGGAGCCAGCAGGCAATACATTCTGCTGCCGACGGCGTGCTGCCGCGGCATAACCGACGCTGCCGCGCGTCGCCGCCTGACACCCCCGCTAGTGCTACCTTGTCGCGAGGTAACCACCGCCTTCCTCTAGACGGCACCGAGAGGATGTCTTCTGCCCCTGATACGGCAAGTACCGTGTTACATATATATTGTGTAAATTATGCTCGGCGTCTTTCCGGTCGCGTAGTGTCCGCATCGCGTCTCCTTTCCCCTGTCTCTTTCCCCTCGCCTACCGTCGCCCCAAGATGGCTGCGCTTTTGCCCCGTGTGGCAAGTATAATTTCCCCAGTCGAAGAACTCGCTCTGGATACGGAGTCATCTAATAGTCAGCTAATACCGCGAATAAGTGCTAATAGGTTAGTCGTAAAATACTTGTGTAAAATATTGTAAATATGTTGTTTTTAGTGTATACGTAGAAATCAAGTCTAATCATTGTTAACGAAGGTGTTGAACTTGACGGCGTACTTTCCTCCCCTCCCCCCTTTAGCACCATCAATAACGGTCGAGGAGGCGCTCATCAACGCACTATGTGAGTGAACGCCTGCGATGTGATGCTGAAACGGAACGAAATCAACCCATTTTTGAAGCGGATGATGACTGGCGACGAAAAATGGATCACATACGACAATATAAAGCGAAAACGGTCGTGATCCAAGGCCGGTGGTCCGTCTCGAACAATGGCCAAGCTGAGATTGACGGCCAGCTAGGTTTTGCTGTGTGTTTGGTACGATTGGAAGGGAATCATCCACTATGAGCTGCTCCCATATGGCCAGACGCTTAATTCTACTATCTACTGTGAACAACTGGACCGCTTGAAGCAGGCTATCATCCAGAAGCGTTTACAATTGGCCAACAGGAAGGGTGTAGTGTTCCACCAGGACAACGCCAGACCACACTGTTCGTTGATGATACGTCCGAAACTACGGGAGTTCGGATGGGCGGTTTTATCGCTTCCACCATATAGCCGGGACATAGCGCCAAGTGATTACCACCTGTTCCTGTCCATGTTGAACCCCCTTGGTCGTGTAAAGTTGGATTCAAAAGAGGCTTGTGAAAAGTGGCTGTCCGATTTCTTTGCAAATAAAGAGAAAGGTTTCTACGAGAGAGCTATTATGAAGTTGCCGTCTAGATGGAAGCAGATTATCGAACAAAATGGCGCATATTTGAAGTAAATCCAACCACTGTAACATTTTTTATAAAGCATTGAATGAAGAGCGATAAAGCGGAAGGGTGTTAGTTGACAACCTAATATATGTACATATGATATGATTCTAAATACTATTAATCGTTTTCTGACTATCTATCTAGTTTTCTCCCTACCGTTATACTACATGTACTTGTATGGATACATATTCTAACCTATCACATGCACTTTTCTTTCTGCTCTTTATTAACTGGAAAAGTGTATTAGTATTCTCCTTCTTGGTTGACTACATCACTCGCCTGCCTATAAAGTACTTATAAAAACAACGTCTCTTATGGCAAAAGAAAATACCTACCGGCACCAACTAAGGTGTATATACACATGGTGGCTTGAAACGCTACTATCATAAGCTAAAAAACTTCAAAATATTCTGTATTTTTCAAAATAGACCCAAGTAAGAATATAGCTATCGATAGCACAAAAATTTAATCCAGGAGGATTCAACAGAAATGTAAGTTTCTTGTGGAAAATATAATTGTAGTAAATTTGCCTTCACAAGCACATATGTGCTATATGCATTTCACAGGTTAAACAGATAATGGGCATACTTGGTACGAATAGGTAGTTTAGAAAATAGTAAGCAGCTACATGTCTTGCAAGTACAAAAATATGCTCAGATGTCACATACCAACAAGAAGCATTCTAACTTAAACAAGAGTATAGGTATAGTTACAGGCATTGAATGTAGAAAAAATTAAAAATAGGAAAAGTGATAGAAGGAGGCAACATTTTTCCAACCTGAAAATTGCTGGTAGTTGTATCAAATACTAGTAAATCAAGAAGAATCAGGACAAATAAAATACAAAAGGATTTTATAGAAATTCAAAAATTTTCATTAAATAACTTGGCAAACATTTTAGAAGTCGAGGTTTAGTTAGTATTAAGATAATATAACTTCTTATGCTAACCATAAAATACTAATAGCAGCAAATATTAAGGAGATAGTCAGAACATATCAACACTGATACAATTGACAATGAAACATATTTACATAAATAAAAATAATTCTCATACAACAAGGAAATAGATGTGATTATACAAACTGGTGATATAACAAATGATTTATTGACAAACTAATATGTTCGCCAGGAAGCAACTTTAACGTGTTGTTGCGTCCAGCCATTACGCCGAATATATATGTATGAATATATATATATATATATATATATATATATATATATATATATAATTGAATTGTACTTCTGTCGACTGCCCATATACAAATTAATAAATATTTTTTATTGGTCTTACAGTCCAATCAATTTCAACCAAAAATAAAATAAAATAAAAATAAAAATAAAATAAAAATAAAAAATAAAAATAATAATAAAAAATAAAAAATAAGAAATAAAAATAAAAAATAATAAAAATAAAAATAAAAATTAAAAATAAAAATTAAATTAAAAATTAAATTAAAATGATAATGACAGTCAGACTGTCCTTGTTTACATTCACCCCCGTAGACTAATCTGAAAATAAAATATTAGCTGAAAAAATTCTTTGTTAGTAAAGTGCAGTCTGACTGTCCCCAACACCCTTACCTAATTGATTAGGTTACAATTATTATTAATGTAAACAAGGACAGTCTGACTGTCATTATCATTTTAATTTAATTTTTAATTTAATTTTTATTTTTAATTTTTATTTTTATTTTTATTATTTTTTATTTTTATTTCTTATTTTTTATTTTTTATTATTATTTTTATTTTTTATTTTTATTTTATTTTTATTTTTATTTTATTTTATTTTTGGTTGAAATTGATTGGACTGTAGGACCAATAAAAAATATTTATTAATTTATATATATATATATATATATATATATATATATATATATATATGTGTGTGTATGTGTATAAATATATATGTACAGATGTTCGGGGATTGGAGGAAACGGCCGGTTGAATTGCCATAGCATGCCGACCCGTCGAGTTCTCGATGAATTTCAGGTCTGGGAAAGTGCGTAAGGATAGCGAAGGAGAGAGAAAAGAAAAGAGACGAGCGTTTGGCAACGTCGCCCTAACCACCATAAAATATATATATATATATATATATATTTAAAGGTAAGGCAAGATTCGCAGATATTCTCGGAGTAATCCGTGACAATAAATATGTTTATATATATTTCTATATGTAAACTGTCTGCGTCTTGCCTAACGACAAACCTCATTGCCGAATGCGTGCACGGCGCATGCCTTTCAGTAATAAAAGATCGGACCAGATGTGGCCGTAGTAATGCAGCATAGCCGTAGGCCCGCTACGATCGGCACAGACTGCCGTATCCTCTCTCTCCCCGCGCCGATTGTACTTTCCCGCCCCCCCTGGAAAATTCGGAACGAAGCGGAGGCGCGCTAATGTGCTGTTTACGAACCTTCCTCCTTTTCTATATACGAAATACGAAACCCGAGAAACCGTCTAATAAACCAATATTCCAGGATGCTGAAGCAACTAAAATACGTCCAAAATTTTGTTTCGAGTGAAATACAAAGATTCTCAAAACAAACGACGTACCGAAATAATATTATTTCTGAACATGAATTTATATTTTCCAAACTATTAATATAATGAAAAATGTACATGTTCGTAGTATTAAGCGCGGTTGATATTATTATTACTGACGTCTAGGTTTATACTTATTATTGATATTGCTCTTATGTTCAAATATTGATAAAATTATTAATATTGTTATTATTATTATTACTATTTTAAGCACTAATATTGCTAATATTACAGTTCTAATTGATAGTAATGCTATTATTAATATTGTTTTGTTATTATTACTGTTCTAGTTAATGTTTTCGATATTATTATTAATATTATAAGAACTTCTAATTGTTACTACTATTTTAAAGAATAATTATGTTGCGCTCTGCGCTAAGCATTATTATTAATCTCGTTATTATTACTATTGCGATTATTACTATGTTTAATATTATTTTTATAATTATTTTAGACAATAATATTTCTGCGCTATTTTGCTCTTATTATCATTAGCACTATTACTACTTTTGTTTTTTACTATAATTAACCATTATAATTACTATTACCGTGTGGCGGATATTTCGCCCAATTCACGACCATTACGTAAAAGGTCTTGAGGTGAAGCGCCCGGTGGAACGGAAATTTTTTGACCCAGCATTCCGTGACTGACAATTGAGCAAAAACTACAACCGTTCTAGACACGCCCCGCCCCCAGCGAATAAATAGCAATAATTCGCAGCCGGGAAAATTGCACCGGGTTGAAAAAATTTTTCCAGCGCGAATCACGCCGTCCTCCAGTAGGCACGCCGCTGGCATTGATCCACCGCCCTGGTTCGGAGACCAGGCGACAGCAGCAACTACCGCGATCACCGACACACCTGCGCCATCGATCGTCGCCCCCTCGGAGCCAGCTCCAACATCAGTAATAGAAGAAGGGGTAAAAACCCCATCCCGCTCCCCGATAAAACCTTCCACGATATCACCGATTGGCACCATTGAATGCGGCAGGTTGTCCGCGGACACCCCGGGGTACCAGCGACGGGGAACTTCTTAGGGCACGAAAAAAACGCGAGCAAACCGGCGCGGAAGTATCGCGAGAGCAGGACGCAGGATAAAGCAGGAGTGAAGGCGCTGCTACTCCCCCGTCTCCGCTTGTGACCCGCCCGCCGTCATAAACGAAGAGAGGCGGGAGAAAATCGCCCGGCGGAAGCTATTATTCTTCGGTCCGGATAGCGAGATCGAAGAATAAAGGAACAGCGATACTCCCCCGCCCTCCCACGTTACTGGCCCATATAACGGTAGAGAGAGAGCGAACGTCCGTCCCCCTCCGCCGCGCCGAGTGATTCGGCCCTCTGACGAAGGACATCGACCCCGCCTGCGCGGCTCATCCGAGTGGCACGTGCAGAGAGAGAGAGAGAGAGAGAGAGAGCGAAGGTCCGCCCCCCTTCCGCCGCGCCGAGTGATTCGGCCCTTCGACGAAGGACATCGACTCCGGCTGCGCGCTCATCCGAGTGGCGCGTGCAGAGAAGGGAGAGCGAAAGTCCGCCCCTCCCTCCGCCGCGCCGAGTGATTTGGCCCTCCAGCGGAGGTCAGTGAACCGCTCACGCACTTGCGCTATTGGCCGAGAGGGACCGAGGTCAGTGACCCGCCCCCTCCATTGCGCTGCGCCTAACGGAGTAGGCCCGACCTCTCCACTGCACTGCGCCTATTGGAGAAGGCCGCCCCTCCTCCGCGCCGCTGCACCTAACGGAGTAGGTCCTCCCCTCCACCGCTGTGCCGAGTGATTCGGTTCTCCGGCCGCCATCTCTTCACTGTGCCGCGACGGGAAGCCCTCGTACCGGGCATATATATTAATAGCTGTGTATGAATATATATATATATATATATATATATATGTGTATCTATATATATATATATATGTGTATCTATATATATATATATATATATATATATATATATGTGTCGTAATTGTTATAAATTAAAAAATTCTAATAATAGCTCACGGTTGGGATTACATTTCCTCCTATACTTCATTCCTTATCTTTAACAATTCCATTTTTTTTATTATTTTATTTATTATTAACAAAACCTAATTTATTAAATTTTTATTATTTATATCTGAACGATAAATTCTATATTTTTTTTATTGTCTAAATTTCAATAAATCCTCTTCCTTTTTGCTTTCTATTTTTTTTCTTATAGATAATTGTTAACCTAATTCTTAGTAATAATAATTTAACAGATTTTTTTCTTCTACATTTAATCAAAATTTTTTATTATTTTCTTTTTTTCAATTTTTATTTATAATTTTTTTATTTACATTAATAATTAATTTAATATTTTAATAACTCGTTTTTTTTATAATTAAGACTTCTTTTTATAATTTCAATATCTATTCATTTAATAATTCGATTTTGCTTTATAAATTTTTTTATTAACTTTAATAATTAATATAATAACTTAATAATTCGTTTTTTTAATAAGTAAGACTTTTTTAAAATATTTTTATATTTTCTGTTTTTTCTTTATTTTTTCTTTTCTTAATAACTATTTCTGTTTATAAATTTTTTTTAACGTTAATAATTAATTTAATAATTCGTTTTTTTTATAATTAAGACTTTTTAAATATTTTTATCATTTCAGTATTTTTCTTTTTTGATTATTTTCTTAATAATTATTTATTTAATTTTTATTTATAAATTTTTTTTTATCCTTGTCCCCAACCGGGAACTCTTCTGTATAAATGGTAGGATTAAATAGGGATTATCTTTGCCTCATGAAGACAGACTCAACACGATAGAAGAGCGAGTAAATTGTCAGCATAGGGCTCTTTGCACGTTCAAAACACTGTCGCGAAATAATCGCACATATATCGAGGAATTACAAGAGGGCTGTGCGGAGACACACGGAAACACTAATTCTTACTACGAAAGCTAACTAGTGCGGAAGAGCGAATACAGGGGTTAGAAAAGGAAAACGAAGAACTTAAGGCTTGGTTAGAAAGAACTTGAGCGATAACCGCGCGCGCTTTTAGGGAACTAAACCGGAAACAAACCGTCAGCGAATGAGATATAGAATTATTGGAAGAAGCCGTTAGGCAGTTAAACCTGGACGGCTGAATAAGGTGGAGAAACTGCCAACTAATTTTTTTTTTCAACTAACTTTTTATATACGCACGTAAGGTTAATTAAGCGGTACAGCCGTCAGAAACTAATCTCGTCGACTAGCTCTGCATTAGTTATATAATATTATAACGTTTTACAACTATTTAAAACTAACTAATAGGTGCCTAATTTTAATTACTCTTCATGTGACGTTATAAGGCTACAAATATTACGGACTTTGATGCGAAAATTTATATGACATCAGCTAATAAGTACGCATGTCTGAATAGCGTGTCACTAGAAGTCGGGCAGACAAAAATAAATTCTGTCCAGATGAGTTCGACAACGTCGACCCTTTTTTCCGACTAAAGAGATACCGAGAGATAAAGAAATAAAAACTCCATCGCGAGTGTTACAAGGAACGATTGATGTTTCGGAAACTTCTTTCCTAGAACCAATCGTACAAACGGCAAAAACGGCTGATTACAAACAAAAGGAAGAATCCAAAAACCTCGATATATATATGTCAGACAACAACCAAGCCCACGTGACAATGCCTACTCAGGCTGTCCCGTTGAAAGATGCACTTAAGGTAGTGTCCGTATTCGATGGGCGCAATATTATCTTAAGCGAGTTTTTCGAAGGCCGCGACGAAGCACTGGGGATTATAGATGCGACCAGCGAGTCAAGCTTCATCAAGTTATTACGGTCACGTGTAACGGGGAGGCGAGACAGGCGATTCGTGGGCAAAGGTTTGCTACCGTTAGGGCTCTAAAAGATTTCTTAGAGACGATATAAGTACCTCCACGAATTATATAACAACTGATCGGTGAATTAGAAATGTAGTTCCAATGAGATGACGAAAATGTAATTTCATTCGCTAATCGAATAAAGGACCTGGGCCGTCGACTTCTGGAAGCAGAGGGAGCTCATGTACGAGCTGTGACGGAAGCGATGCGTCGCGAAGCTGAAGCTACAGTAATTTCTTGCTTTCGCAAAGGCCTAAGAAAACAAATCGGTAGAAGTATCGGAACAGCGGTGACAGATCTTAATACTATCGTTAATAAAGCAATAGAAGCAGAAAGAGATCTTGACAAGCGTAGTTTATTAAGAGATCTTAGTCGCAAACTCACAGTTCGGGGAAGAGAAGGCCGAATAAGGCGAATAAGGTATAATAATTGCGAATAAGGCATCAATTGAGTCATGCCAGTTATGCGATAAGTCTGGACATACAGAAAATACGTGCCACAACAGCATGAGTTACCAACTTTGCAATTTGGTTCGCCATACGGAAAAGAACTGTAAACATACCGAAAGATGTTTCCGGTGCAACGAGCCCGGACATAGATCGGCAACGTATCCGTTGAATATCGTAGGGGGGGTTCAACCGACCAGGACATATGGCGGCCTCTTGCCCTACTTCAAAGAGTTGTGCATATTGCAAAAATACGGGGCATGACATTAACGAGTGCAGAAAAAGAATGTATAATGAAAAAATGCGAGCGGAAAACTCGAACGGTACCTTTATGTCTAGAGCGCAGCCAACGGCGCCGCTCGTCCCCATGCGCTCAGCCAATATAGCGAGGATGGAGAAGGAACCCTCAGAATTGCAACTATTGTAAGCGAGTTCCTGCCCCATATAAATCTAAGGTTTGGGAGCAGGAAACTCTCATTTTTGGTGGATTCAGGGTCACACGGAAATATATTAAAGCACGGGAACCTACTCTTCGGCATAGAAATAAACACAGCTGACATAATTTAAAAGGAATAACCGACAATGTAATTAAATCCCTGGGAACCGCTTGTATAAGAGGGTTCGGAGAATTAATAAGATTTCACATCGTAGAAGAGAGTTTTAAACTCGTACGATGACATACTAGGAATAAGTTTCTTAGTGCAGCAAAGATCCATCGTAGATTTCGAAAGGAATACATTAAAGATCGGAGAACACGAACTGCCACTGGGTGGTAAAAGTAGTTCCGAACAATCCCCAAGAATACTTAACACTAACTTTGCCGGAAACCACAATAAATTTTTATATTTAAACTACAAAGGAACACTAATTTTAATCGACACTGGTTGTGAAGCGAGCGTGATTAAAGCAAAAGTACTATCATCATTGGGAATGATCGACACAACGCACGAAACTTATCTAAAAGGGATTAACGGATTACTAATGCCTACACTCGGTGCTGCACACCTTAATATATTAGGCGTAGAATCATCGATGACAGTAATACCGAATAACAGCGCCATACCATACGATGCGATATTAGGATCTGACTTTTTGTACAGCGCTAAAGCAATTATTAATTTTGGAGAAAAAATCATTACGGTCAAAAATGAAAGAACAATATTAGAGTTTCTACGCGACGAAGAAATACTAATGTATAAAAACGAGGAATCGGATGCAGGTGCGATGCATGATTGGAAGTTCGAGAATCTTAAGTCCCTAATGCAATTTGATAATACCAATCTGCAAGAGTTTGACTGGAGTAAAGAAGATTATAAAAACCTTTTTTTGGCTTCCGAACGATACGATGATATCCCGGACCGACTAACGAAGTTAATCGGATTTACGGAAATCAATAAGGTGCAAAAGGAAGAATACCAGCAAGCCGTGAAATTGTTGAAAAATAATCCGGATTGGTTTTATCTTGAGGGTGATGAACTTATTACAACTAATGTAGTAGATCATAAGATTCCCACAACCGATGATATTCTAGTGAACTCGCGTCAATACAGATTGCCGCATGCTCTGAAAGACGAGGTGAACCGGCAAGTGAATAAGTTACTGCAGAAAGGCGTAATCAGACACTCTAGAAGTAGCTATTCGTCAACGCTTTCGGTCGTACCAAAAAGCAATTAACTGATAATAAACCACGTTGGCGAGTTGTAGTAGATTTCCGTCCTCTAAACGAGAAAACAGTAGCAATGACATACCCGTTACTCAATATTGTCGAAATACTCGTCATTGTTGGTGCTGCTAAATACTATACTGTCATGGATTACGTCTCCGGATTCCATCAAATACCGATGAGTGCGAAAGACATGTATGAAACTGCTTTTTCAACACCTGACGGGCATTTTGAATTCGTTCGCATACCATTCGGTTTGAAGAACGCAGGCGTGGAATATCAGCGCGCGATGAACTTTACGCTCGAGGGCCTTATTTGCATGGGCGTGTTCGTCTATATGGACGATATGTAATCTTGACGTAATCTACGCCAAGACTTGGGAAAAACACGAAAAATTGTTCAATGAAGTAATGGAAAGATTGCGGAAACCAAACTGGAAACTCGAACCCGGAAAGTGCAAAATTCTACAATGAAAAGTAGCATATTCAGGACACGTTCTTAGCGAAGACGGGTTAGCACCCGAACCGAAGAACCTAGAAGCGATAGAGCGATTCCCGCGTCTTAAGCACGTTAAAAATATTCGAAAATTTTTGGGTTTAGCCGGATACTAATGTGGATTTATTAAGGACTTTGCCAAAATTTCTAAACCCATCACCAAGCTTCTGCAAAGCAACGAACCGTTTGTCTGGGGAGAAAACGCAGAAAATGCTTTTGCATGCGTAAAGAGTGTTCTGTGTACAGCACCTGTGTTGTGATTCCCTGATATGGATCAACCATTCATTATCACGACCGACGCGTCGCGTTATGCGATTGGGGGCATCCTGTCATAAGGAAAACTCGGTAGGGATCAACCGATTGCCTATACGTCGCGAGTTCTGCGCGGACCCGAGATACGCTACGAGGTATACGAGAAAGAAGAATTTGCTATGCTTCATTCCGTGCATACCTTTAGGCCGTATGTATTTGGACGTACGTTTACCCTCGTGACTGACCACCAACCGCTCGTGTGGTTCAAAACAGCTGATTTGAACACGCGTGTGATAAAGTGGAGGTTTAAGCTTTCGGAGTATGATTTTAAAGTAGTCTACAACCCAGGTAAGATGAATGTACACGCTGATGCGTTGTCACGTAACCCTGTTGAGAATGTAAACGTAGTCACTTGAGGGCAAAGGGAAAAGCAAGTTAATCTTGATAAACCAGTGGTGAATCCTGAAAATCCGGATCCTCATTGTACTCAGCCTCCCAAAGTTCCGAAGGCACGTACAAAGAATGCTATGTTAAAAGGGATCAGAAGTACTGTCCAAAACCACCGAATTACTAGATCTAAAGTCCGAGGAGAGATTGGCGAGGATAAGACGCCGAATGTTTCTAATTTTTCAGAAGGAATTAAAGATTTTCCAATTTCAACTAAAGATAAGAGAAATCATGGAAATTTTTCTAAGTCGGGAATCGAAGGCATTACCATAGAATCAAGTAGGAAGATTTTAACGAAAAATGTTCGTCCGAAACGACATAAAACTACGAAACAAACCCAAGAACGCAACGAGAAAATGCAAGGGACTAAGAAAGCGGCTATCAATCAAACTTAAATACAGTCCAATTGATACTTCTACTTCTAGACAGGGGAATATAGATGCCCAGGATCTGCAACAGATGGAGATAGGGACTAATAATGATCGAACAAGTAGTCGTAGACGACGAGGACAACCGTGAATCACAGAGCAAAGAAAATCAAACGATATTATCGAGAGTAAATCTCTCAATTTGGAGAACACGCAGCAAAATAAGGAAAACCAGCCACGTACTAAGATAGATAAATTAAAAAATAATAAACCAACATTTGTTCAAAAGAGAGATGTAACAAATACCTCGATGCAACAAATACCTAGATGTAACAAATACTTCGCATCAGGCAGCGAATCATCCTGTGTACCGCAAAAGCCGAAACGGAAAGGTAGGAAACCTAAACAGAAATTAATTACTTTAACGTCCGAAAATAATAGTAGTCAAAGTAGTAGTGATTCGGATAGCTCTAGCAGCGAAACCTCAGTAACAACGAATCGGAGTAACCGTTTAGAACACGAAAAAGATAATGCTAAGAAGAGCACATCTGACGATAGGAGGACAAATTCGAAAGAGAGCAAAAATCACTTCGTAGAAACCAAAGAATTAATTCAGTTTCGCAACGATTATATTGTCTATTTCATCAATAATAAAGGTGAACCTTGCGACGTAGCAGCACGGAAGCTCGCCGAATCAAATGAAATTCCAGAGCAGCAATACGTAGAGGAAGCTAGAATAAGCTCGTATAAACGGAGCAATCGTAAATTTCTAATCGCCCTAAGGGGTGATAAACCCGAATCGTTATCCACAATAAAGAGTTTTTAGTTTAGAAAAAAAAATTGAGGACTTCAGTATAGCTCACGCGCCAGACATAGAAGGGTTAGAATGGTGCGAAGTTTTAGGTATTTTCTTAAACCAATTTAAAGACACGGGTATAAAGATAATAATTTGTAAAGTGACTTGGAAATTTGTCCTACCTGATCGCCGTGATGAGATATTGTACGAGTATCATAAGTCACCTGTTGGTGGTCATAGAGGCGTTTCAAAAACTTATCACCGTATTAGACAGGATTATTACTGAGATAATTTAAAGGCAGGTATACAGAGACGCATCCAGCAATGTATAGACTGCCGATTGAAGAAACTTGTACGTGTAAAAACAAGGCAACCCATGGTGATTACTGATATTCCAGGTACTACATTCGAGAAAATAGCCCTTGATATAGTGGGCCCGTTACCAAAAACAAGAATCGGAAATGAATATATCCTAACGGTACAGGATCAATTATCCAAGTATTGCATAGCTGTCCCGCTGCCCAATGCTGTAGCGTCAATAATTGCCGACGCATTTATAAAGAGGTGTATTTTTATCTACGGAGCTCCGAAAGTAATATTTACAGATCAAGGTAGAAATTTTTTGAGTAGTCTTATACAGCGGGTTGCAAAGAGATTCAGGATAAAGAAGGTCAGGACAACGGCTTTCCATCCTCAATCTAACTGGTCTTTAGAACGGTCCCATCATGTTTTTTTTCTCATCGAGATTTATTGAAACAATACACGGAGAAGGACTCCGAATGGGACGAATGGGTGGAAATAGCGATGCTGAATTGTAATACATGCGTACAAGAAGGTACGAAGCATACGTCGTTTGAAGTACTCTTCGGCAGATTAGCTAGACTCCCCTTCAACGATCCACTACGTAAAGAAGATTTGGTCCCAACATACCAGGGTTACGTGAAGGAATTAGTAATTAGATTAACGGGGATAAAGAGATTAGGATACGATAACCTTATCGAATAGAAAGAGAAATCAAAGACACTATACGACCGACATGTGAAAGAAGTAAAATTTAGAGTAGGCGATTATGTTTTCTTACTAAGTGAACCGAATCACGCGAAACGATCGAATCAATATTCCGGTCCGTTTCGTGTATTAGAAATCATCGGGAAAAAGAACGTAAAAATTCAGTATAAAAAGGGCGGAAAAATTGTTCACGCGAACATACTACGGATATCTTATATTGATAATGACGCGAGAAACGTTGAAACAAAGCAATAGCCCCGACTATACGCATAACTGGCGATCTAACTAAAAGAGTATGTAGAGATATGAGCATATGTATATATATATATATGCATATCTATACATATTCGACAAAGAAAAAAATCGAAAATCATACAAAATACAAAAAAAAAACGGATTACTAAACTACAGCGTCAATACGTCAAATATTTACTTTATGTTTTGAATAAGAATACTTAATATTATAGAATTAAGAGCATATTATGTCACAATCCGCCTGATAAATTTAAATATACAATGCTAACTTTTGCTACGATTCGATACGTACTTATTGAAAATGGGGTAGCTAAGAATGACACCGATCAAAAGGAGAACACCGAGGCGACCCAAAGAAATGGAAGTTGATACTTGTACTAAAGGAACTCAATTTTTGAAAGGTTTTTCAACAATTTTTCAAAGGTTGAATGGGTTCATTTCAATCCCCAACCATCGACTTAAGGTTGCGGGTGTTGCGTCCAGCGATTACGCCGGATATGTATGTATCAATATATATATATATATATATATATATATAATCCAAAAAAAAGAACCATGGCGAACCCTGATACATCAGGCTCATCCGTCGAAACCGAAGAGAAGCGGGTCCATAGTCTTTATACAGAGTTGAATCAAGAAACACTGTTTAACGAAGCAGCGCAGTTTATTAAATCAGACATATTAAAACTCATTCTTGGAATACTCACCAGACCAGCGAGAATATGGTCAAGGCCCATATATAAAACTTTCCAGCGAGGCATGGACCTTGTTTTCGGGCCACAGTGGCAACTGTCCCTATTTAAATGGATGATATACTCGTCGCCGCTAACACTTTCGAGAAGTTCGAAATGCCAATTCCACAAAGTATCACAGCAATCACCAGCTGGACTAATGCTACAAAGAAATATCGAAGGCCCCAGGACAAGTATGGTAGCCGATATTATGGCAGCTCTTCTCCCGAGCAAAGGGCAGCATAAATATTTGCTGATTTTTGAAGACCTTTTCACCAAATACATAGAGGTGAAAACGTTGCGTAAGGCTACAGGACAAAACATCGTCAAAGCCGTAGAGGAGCTCATAATATTCAAATAGGGCTGCCCGAAATTTTTAATAACTGATTATGGTACCGAATTTGCGAACAATTTCGTTAAAGACAAAAACTGGATGTGTAACACGTGCTCCGTATCACGCGCAAGCAACCCCAATGGAGAGAGTCAACAGGATCATCAAATCAATGATCTCAATCTTAATCGGAAAAGATCGCCGACATTGGGACTTCCACCTTCAAGAATTTGCCTTTGCAGCAAATACATCCGTAGATGCAGGTGCGTAGATATTGCCTTCATTCCGTAACTTTGGATGCAATTCAAGAGAAGGACCCACGTACCGCAATACACACAATAAAAATGTGAATATAAGATCCCTGACACAAGAAGACTGGCTGAACCGTATGAAACGGTTATCATCCATTTACTCCCTAGTCAACACCGATGACTTGGTATGTCGACGTAATCACGTATTATCGTGTGGTTCCGACAACATTTCGGCCAAATGCGCACCGAAATAGATAGCCCCATGTCGCGTCATAAAGAGAATTTCTCCTGTTATTTATGAATTGGAGGATGCAGTCAACAGGAGGCGAACGAAAATACATGTTTCTTACATAAAGCAATATCACTCTCCTAACGATCCTCCATCTCTTGCTACAGCTACAATCCAAGATGTTCAGAGCAATAGGACGCCGTTGAGGCTTACGTCGCTCAATAGAGAGCACCGCATTGCGCAAACCCGGGGCACGCATACCCCCGATCATATGGTCTCCGACCAGGAGATACCGAAGAAATGCGCAACAGGACATCTTGCCGGGAATATACCGGCAGAAGAGCAGATGTCAATGACCAATGTGGCAGATGCCATAAAAGAGGTGGAAGATTTTGAGCTCAAACCGATTTCAATGGGTTTAGCCTTGGTTCAACCCAAGAAATCGACGTTGATGAGCAACGACCGATGGTCATGAAGCCGATCTCTGCTAGTCACGAACAACTCTCCATCAGATAAGAACGAGCAGAATGATTCCTTCCACCCAATCCCTATAGAGCCATATCAGCCGCTAAGACGTCCCGTTAAGAAGATGGTAAAGGATACGGATTTAATTTATAATCTTTTCACAGAAAGATATGACGATCTGCAAGACAGAATTACGATCGATACGGACTCCGACAGCAACGACTCCCAGAGAACGGGTCCGTTGGAGCCGTCCCGCAGGAAGATTATTGTTCATCGGACACCAGCGGATGCTATCCCGTACACGTCCGGACAACAAATCCGCTCCATTAGTCATTTCCCCTATCGTCTGGGTCCCCGGATCGGAGATCACCGAAACCGCAAACGACTACAGTCATCCGTGCTGAACGGATTGTCTACGTCAGCACCCCGGAAGAAGGCGATATTCGCCTTTACCGCGGCGACCGTTGCGCATTTATACGATCGGTCGCCACCCAGAAAACAGGCAAATGGAGGACCCGCCACAAGTCCCCGGGACGCCGTCAAGATGACGTGGAAGAAAAGATTTATTTAGATTTATCCCCACCAAATATAAGCAGCGCCAGATGACCTCCGGTGCTGATAAAACCCGGCTCGACCCCAGCCATGCTACCGCCCTACGGCGTCCAGCAAGCCAACTCTCCACATGCTTGGACGAATACCGCAGTATATTCCAAGTACATACGAAGAGATGCAGTACAAACGAAGTAATCGCAGGCACGAGAAACCCGGCGCTGCTTCCAACAAAGGAGACGGCTATAATTCCCTCCAATAGCAGCTTCGCCGTCTCTGCCTTAATGGATTTGGCGATTGTGTCACCGCTAGAGTGCCTGCCTCTCAAACGACCTCACTCTTCAGCTCCAGCATCCCCACTTCCTTCATCAACGCACAAGTCCCGTTCGCGTAAGCGATGCTGGAACTGTCAAGATAAGGGACACCAGTAATTCTACTGCCCACATCGACGCAGAAACACGTTCTACTATAGGTGTGGCAGCTCCTACAAAGACGTGCACAGCTGCTTCTCTTGTCAGGGACAGTTATCCCTACCGGGGTCGTCTTGGGAGGGGGAGAGCGATCGCGAACTGCAGTCGTTGAGAAAGAAAGTGAAGACGACTCGACGACCGAAGGAAGAAACAGCACGTCAGGAAGGGAAGGAAGATTGCAGCAATGCGGCGAGGTCCTCACTGGTATACCCTATAACGGGTCAGGCCACGTTAGCGCAGATAATCGATGAAATCAGGAATGCGATCGGCTATACGACGCAACCGGTGATGATGCCGGGAGCGGCGGTTTATATGACCAAGTAGACGACAGCGCCAGTGCAAGGCACATTCCCTCGCCCCCAACCAGAAAATGCTCCCCTACCATCTTCGCCAGGTGATAAATAGGATAAAAGACCCTACCAGACATATAGACATCATTGTCCCCTACCATCTCAGACACCACTCCCGACAGATAGTCAGGAGCAGTACAAATAAAAGAAGTCATCAAGAATATACCCCTTATATTTAGTTGTATAATATATATATATATATATATATATATATATATATATATATATATATATAAACTATAGGCACGCCACAGCAAAATTCCGCATGAGTGAAGAGAATAGCGAACAATAGCTCACTACAGTTCACGGTACTTGCCCGAAACCTGATCGATACCGCCTTTACCTTTAAACGGTCGGCATGGCTCATATATGAGCCACCTGTGACCTTGATAGCTACTCTAGAGATATGAGGTGTTTTTATGTATAAATTTTGCACATCAAAAATATCAATTTATAAGACAAAAATGCCGGCAGTCTAAAGGCTAAATGCGAGGGATGAAAAATATACACGTTCCCTGTTTCCAGTGGAGTCGGTGAGAAAGAACCACCTCACCCAGATGCCATCCGTAATAAAGATCCGAAGGTAACACTAGGTATACCAAAAGATGACAATATAAGTACCCTGACGTCCCAGTCGAAGAGCGAAGAAGACGGACAGAAGATGGTAGAAGAATAGATTTAAGCACTTAGTGCATAAAGAAACTGAATTAAAAATAGGTTATATGATGTAATACGCGGGTAAAATAAGTATAGTTTTTTTGTCACAAAATTGCATTTCTTATGTTAGGTTTGAATTATTTTTAAGTATTATTTTTCTCTTGGTTAACAAAAATTTCATTTTGACTTAGGTTAGTATAAGAACATTAAAATATATAAACTTTAATAAATCTTTGATACCGTAGGTTAATAGAATAAGCGATAAACGGACAATAGGAATCGGATAAGACTAGTAAAATTCAAATATACCTTTTTATTTTTCTTTTTAGTTAGTAATGAATAAGTAATTACCGTAGTTGCTAAGTAGGTTAGTATTATGTAAACAAAGCATTCCGAGTTTATGTCTACAAAGAGCGTCTGCGCGTGTAAAAACGACGCTACATCCTTCTTTCTTTTCATTAATTTTATTTTAACAGTATAGGTCTAAGACCATATCCCGAACGGGCGATACGCGAACCAAAACATTTCCCCCGTTCGTCCCCTCTCCTACCCACGTCCCGTTTAGTAAGCCAATTAAGGCTTAGTAGTTTACCACCCACTAGGATTTGGGAGGGGAAGTTTGTAACCGTCATTTTAGACGGCCACAATTAAGAGTTTCGATTATCGACATATCGTGTCAGCAATTGCGCACGAGATCAATGCGATGCTTTGACACGTGATGCCGAGCAGATTGAGCTCAGCACTCGGTGAGTGATGGTAACAGTAGTTAGAAATCGCTATAGTTAATGCCGCCCGGCTAAGTGATTGCCATCAGAAGCCCTATCGAGAAACAACGAGAAGAAGAAGAAGAGAGATCAGTGGAAGAAGGAAAGAAAAAGACGAGCCAGGTCCCAGGGTCGTACATTCGACCGTGCCAGCTCGGTCGACGGAGCGGGCGAGCTAGACAGCTAGCTGTCGACGGACTGTCGCTATCGCATAGGCGACGATTCCAAGCGTCGTCGCCACTTCTGCTACCCTGCCGCGCGGTGATTACCGCCTTCCCCCAGCCTGCACCCAGAGGATGTCTTTTGCGTTCGACACGGCGAGTACCGTGTTATACATATATCGAATTTTTTGTGATCGACGTCCTCCCGATCCCGTAGTGTTCGCATCACGACTCCTTTCCCTTGTCTCTTTCCCCTCGCCTACAGTCGCCCCAAGATGGCTGCGCCTGTGCCCCGTGTGGCAAGTATAATTTTCCCAGTCGAAGAACCTGCTCGGGATGAGTCCGTAGCTAATACCGCGAATAGGTGCTAATAGGTTAGTCGCAAAATGCTTGTGTAAAATAGTATAAATAGGTTGTCTTTAGTGCACACGTAGAAATCAAGTCTAATCATTGTTAACGAAGGTGTTGAACTTGACGGCGTACTTTCCTCCCCTCCCCCCTTTAACACCATCACCGACGGTCGAGGTGTTATTGATCAACGCACTGTATCGGTGCCACCACGAGGTAAGGTAACCTCCAAAAATAGGTTATAATATATATACGTACCATTGGGAGTGTGAACTTGCTTTTGAATCTGTAGTTCAACGGAAACATCTGCATCAATTGTACTACCAAGTCTTTTAAGGATCCCATCAACAAGAGAACTTTGATTACAAGCAAAAACTCCTAAATGATCCCCTGGATTATACTTTATCTCTTGCTTTAAGCTATTAAGTTCGAGCAGCAGTGTAGTTCCTCTATAAGTATAATTAAATATGTTAAATATTTCACAGATTCTACTAGTGTAATCCAGGATAATATAATTGTTATAATAATTATAGATATTGGGTGTACAAGTAAATTTCTTGAATTTAAGCTTTTATTACGGCAACATGAATACTCTTTAGTCTATGCAGAGGAACAAAGAACATCGAGAGCCTGAGTCACTGCGATCCGCTGCATGCTGTGACGCGTGCGCTCAGAAGGGATAGAAGCGATAATCGTGGCTGAATAGTCCGCTACGTCGTGGTTTCTCAGTTTCGACTCTTAAGCTTTCGCAGACGCACGCCTTTAGATCGAATCGACAAAGTTTTACGACGTTCTTTGTTCTCGGTACGAAGTACTGTAATTCAGTGTTTTCATTCATTTATCACACGTAGAGTGCTCTCGTCATATCAGGGATGGTCCACAAGCTTAAGCTACCCGTTCATCGTTGTTGGTCGAGCTGGTGAGCTTTCCCCACACGATGATGCAGGTTGAGCCGCTAAATTACGTTCTCGCGTAACGGCACACCGTACCCTTGAATTTGACATCTCTTCAATCATCTTTATCTTCTCACCCCTGAATCGGATGATCAGCCAGTAAAGCATCTAATTCCACGTTTTCAAAGCTTATCAACTTTCCGAAATAATTCATGCCTTTAACTTCAAAACCACCACTTTCGAATTGTTTGAATGACTAGCGTCCTAAAATTTCCGAAGAGCCCTAAATTAATAAATAATAAATAAATAAAATAAAATAAAACGATAGGCTCCAGCGTCACTTTTCGTCATATAAAAGAATAACAGCAGCATTTGCAGCAAATAACATTCATTTGGCTGGATTTGGATTTTGATTTTGTCATGATTTTGATCAGTAAAATAAACGACACCTAAAGAAATGTTCAAATATAATGCTGCAAAGTTCTTGAGAGATATACAACCTTCAAATGTAACATACGAGGTCGGATATTTCCGTCCGAATCCACAGGTGGCGCCAGCTTTTGATAAACGCTGAAAACTTACTTGTACACTCAATATATATATATATATATATATATATATATATATATATATATATATATATGTGTGTGTATATATGTGTATGTGTGTGTGTGTGTGTGTGTGTGAGTGTGTGTGTTATATTCGATTATAAAACATATTTTCAAAATTGTATTTAACTTCTAGAAAATATTTTAAAAAACACGTTTATTTTAGAGAAATTTATTCTACGTATGGTAGTATTATTAAAGATAATTGTTCAAAATGAATAAAAATGAATTTAAAAATTGTAACTCTTAAAGAACTTACTTTTCTTATTAGATGCCAGAAATCAAATATATTTCCGGTACACATTGATAATAGATTTCATGATAAATATGTTTATAATAATAATGGTCAGGTTTATAATAATAATCAAAAATTCAGGTTTATAATAATAATGTTTCTTATAATCTAAAAAAAATATTTTCGTTTTCAATAATAAATTACTTAATTTGGAAATAAGAAATTTACATATTCAGATTGTTTCCTTAAATAAATATTTATTAATGATAGAACATTATTTAGATCAAACTATAAATAACAATGATTTGCATTAATTTTTTCTTGGTCAGAACAAGTATTTTATTAAAATTGCGACGATCAGGCTGTATTACCGATACAGCCTAATACGCGCAAAATTTTAATTCGTAATAATTAAAGTTTCCAAAATTTAAATAATCGAACAATGTTCTCGATTAGCGGTCAAACGCGCAATCTTAAAAACAATACGATTGCATGTATTAAACGTAACTGCCTCGCGAACAAAGGCCAAGGGATAGCAGAGGGTTAACGCGAGCGCTTCGCGAGAGATATCCGCAGCCTCGCGACAGCCAGCGTCAAAAAGATGTCCCGTGCCCCCGCGCTCCCCGCACTAACGAAGTTGGGAGGCAGCAAAGACATTCGTCACCGTATATCGAATACCCCATTTTTATTAAATAATATGAAAGTGTCATTTTTGGCACTTTATATATTATTTCATATACAGCACGCTAATCAAAGAATTGTGACGTTAATCAAAGAATGACGTGCAAGTAAATATTATGAGAATACACGCATAAAAGTGCGAACGTCCTAAAGAACAAAAATATATAATTAATTCTGGTTAATATAATCGTAATTGCTGTGTGCAATTATAATAATAATTATTATTATTATAATAAAATATTCAGAGTCGGAAAGAGTTGAATACTTAATTAATTATTATTTGATTCTTATTACAACTTGTTACAATAACTACTATTGTTTATTATTATCGTTAATTTGTATTAATTAAATTGATTTGTTATAATAATAATTATCATCAAATGTATTCTAATAACTAAATATCATTTAAATACGAAAGAAATAAATTCAGAAAATCCGCGCGAGAATTATTATAATATAATTTTTATTATAGAACACGAACGTCGGCAAGGATGTAAATGTCAAGTAAGGCAGTATTCTACTTTAGACCCTCGCAAAAACGCTATTTTTGTGAAATTTTTCTGAGAATCCAATTGAAGATATGGATGTAGGATTTGAAATGCTTAATAAATACATTCTCATAAAAAATTTTTTTATTTATTTTATACATTTTTTATATATGTAAAATATGATCAAAGCCAACACCTCAAAATGTAGGCAACGTTGTCGTGGTCGTAAAACTTGCCGACGGATGGTCTGAAACAAAAAAATCAAATAGTTGTATATTCACTATGACCAGAGATGAACCGAGGTTGCCAGAGACATAGGCAACGTTGGTTACGTGACAGCGCCAGATTTTGCGGCAGAATCATGAACAAGGTCCGTCTGCAAACTCGACTATCGATAAATGTAGCGCACTGCTGAAAAATGTCCGAATAGCTATTCGGACATTTTATATACAATATATAATTAAGACATTACAGCAAAGAAGGAGAAATAGCGGGCGCGTGTCCAGACTGCTGTTAAGGGGAGGGGCAACGTGGCAGGCCGATGCGATGCCGAAGAGGGGCAGTAGGGGAAGTGAAGGACCGAGCGAAAAAGAAAACAACTGTGCGTCAATACGTCTATATGTCAATTTTAATATGAATGCGCGAATAATTCTTATCTTTATGTTCTTCACCCATCCACACAAACACACATTTGCCGAAATAGAGGAAAGAATTAGTGCACACATTTCTTATATGTATGTATATATATATATATATATATATATATATATATATACACGTATATACGCGCAGTTCTTTCCTCTTTCGCCTCGGTCCTTCCATGGTGCCTGCCTGCCACCATGCCCCTCCTTTTAATAACAGTCTATACTCGAACCCGCCGTTTCTCTTTCATTGCTGTAATGCCTTAATTATATTATACATAAAATGGCCGAATAGGACATTTCTCAGCAATGCGCTACATTTATCGATAATCGAGATTGTAGACGGACTTTGTTCGGGTACCTACCACAGTGGGCTGTAGCGCCAATTTCGAACCATTGATTTACATGGGCCCTGGTAATCTCAGTTCATCTCTGGTATGACTCCAGAAACCGATCTAACTAGAATATTTTATGTACGTGCAAAATCAACAAAATGGCGGCTATAATACGAAAGAAAAAAAAATTGCTTTTTTTCTGCCTTTTTTTGTAATAAAAATATAGTTAGAATTAAAATTTTAAGTTGACTGTAGTTAGGAAGGTTAATACAAACATATATAATATGTGTTCAAAATTTCGTAAGGATCAGTTTAATAGTTTTTTAGTTTTCACGACCACGGTACTTGAAAACGGTGTTTTGAGAAAAACGCGTTTAAAATTTTCGTAAGTGAAAAATCGTAGAGAAAATTATCTTACGCTCAATCAGTGATGCCTGGGCCATACAATATGCCTTCAACTTGTTCCAGGCGAGTATTTTCATCTAATTGAGCCTGATTTTTTTGAGTTCTGCTCTCCTTAGTAGCCTCAGTCGAGTGGCGGTTCTCTCGAACGATACGCTGTTGGTCGCGCATATTGGCGAACTGCATGGCGGTTTGGCCGATTTTCAGGCCCATAATTTCCATTATTTTCAAAAGTGGGCTGAATCCTTCATTGAAAATGCAGGCAGTAATGAGGCATGCAATTTGAACGATTTTTTTCCATTATAAACATGCTGGAGCCATAGCCCAAATTGTTGAGTTGAAACACTCATTGTTATTTTGAAAGTTTCTTCCCAAATATCTCTCCAGCAATTCCGTTTTTGTTAGATCTTTGTAGATCGGTTTCAGAACACACTGCCCACTGTGAGAGCATTGAAAACACAGTAAAAAATGAATAAAAGAATAACCATCAATATTAACAGCTTTCATATCAAAACTCGGATCGTTAGACTTTTTCAATTTTGCTGCTGACGTATTCGTGTTACCAGTGCCTCCTTCGTCAGTGAATCTGTTTCCCTGCAAAAAACGTTTTCTAGTTCTAGATGAACGACTAGAAGTTTTCTCTGCACGATACACTCTCTTCGTATCCATTCCCAATAGATAGATGCTTCACTTTTGAACTTCGAATCACGACTGATTCTCCACTACTGAAATACAGAACTGAAATACAGAAGCAAAATTATAAAAGGAAGGTAATATTGAGAAGCAAAGGTATATATTTTGATGAGAATATATATTGGTGTAATGATTTACAATAGGGGAACATCTGCTGCAGCGAACAAGGCCAGGTTGATGGCTTATCCTGCGTGCGCGCTGGGCGGGTCGGAATAATGCGCTCAGATAAGTGCGTTCGAAAGGTGAAAAAGTATACCTGAATATATATATACCTATAAAATATATATACCTATAAAATAATATATATACCTATAAAAAGACTACCTGAATCTTTCTAAAATTTTGAGCTAACATTCTTGAATATATTTACTTTCGAAAAATATAAAAAAAACATTTCTTTTCAATGTTGAATAAAGTAGAATACTGTCTTAATTATTATTATCACAATTATTATTATTATAATAATTTGTTATAATTATTATTATTATTGCAATAAATAAATACCCGAGAGAACTAAATTGTGCCGAAATGATTATATGAATACGAGCGTCCTCAAGGGTAAATTCGGAAATTAGCCTTATAATTAATATAATTTCAATGCGATTATTATTAAAACAATTTAATTGTACTTATGTCGACTGCCCATATACAAATCAATAAATATGTTATTATTATTATTATTATTATTATTATTATTATTATTATTATATATATATATTATTTATTATATATTATATATTAATATATAATATAGGCGATTATTATTATTGTAATATTTTAAAATTATTATTATTTTTTTCAGCGGCTCGATACGAAATTAGTCGAGCGGTGACGTAAACACGCGATCGACTAATTTTTAGGCGATACGGCCGAAAGCAGCTCCTTCGAGCTATCGCGAGTCCAGAGCTCTAGTAATCCTACCTGTCCGAAAATCCTGAATAGTAGAGTCGCGACCCTGATTGCGCGGCGCTCCGTTAAAGACCAACGGGCTCTACTATTCCGTCTGAATCCTAGTGAAGCTTGATCATGATTGCGTGATGCTCCATTAAAGTCTAGCGGCTTCACTAAATCTCCTCTCTTTTTCCAGGTGAGACTTGATCCTGGGTGCACGGCGCTCCGTTAACGCCCAGTGGTCTCATTCCTTGTCCCGAACAAAGTCCTGATCGTGGCTGCACGGGATTTGTCGTGTTTAAGTGCTTGCGAAAAGAACCTGGTGGCATGCTGAGCCACCACTGGGCGATGCGTATTGAGCCGGAGCCACGAAGTATCAAGTACCGAGCAATGATCAGATAACTCGCTATAGACCAGCAGGTTACGGTTGTCCCAAAAGTTCTCCCCAGCCCCAGTAAAAGATTATATAAATATATAGTACGTGACATTAGTAAATTAAGTGCGTTTAAATTTAAGATGTAAATATCGTATAAAGTAAGCAACGTGCGAAAAATAGTGTAATAACGTATAGTAAAGATTTAACGTATAATTCTGTCTTGTATGTTACAGATCGGAGGGCCTGAACTCGGAAAGATTTTCCTTTACTTATTACTTTTGTAATATTTTTTTTGTAGTTTTATTATAATACATTTTTGTTATTTTTTATATGAATATAATTGAGTAAAACGTGATTTTATCCCGATCTTGTCTAAATTTCCCTTTCTTTTCCATTATTGTTTTACCCTATGTTAGAGGATTGTCAGAAATAATTAACAGAAATTTTCGAAAATATAACATTTTAATTTTCTTTCAAAATAGTAACAATTTAACTAAGTTATTTAATAATTGCAAAGGTAAGGATGATCTATGTTTAAAATCTGGAGTTGTTTACAAAATTAATTGTATGGATTGTAATGAATGGTACATTGGACAAACAAGTAGATATATAAAATAGAGAGTTTATGAACATAAACATAGTTTACGTAGTTCACATATTACTTTTGATTTAAAGGAACATTGTTTTTACATTCTTTTGTTTTTGTAAATATGGATATTTTGGAACATGCTATTAATAATAAGTATAAAAGAGAGAGTCTTGAAAGTATTCAGATTTCAAGAAATCGAAAAAATATGAATTTAATATTAGAGTGAGGTAAATTAAATAAAATTTATCATTTTTTATTAAATTGATTGGTTTTGAACATTTTGTGTAGAAGGCGAATTACATATTCAAATTATTAAATTTTAAGTTTAGTGGGAATGAGGGTGTATAATTTAAAATATGGATAGAAGGTTTAGTTTAGTTCCTGGTGAGGAGCCGTAGCGAATTCGAAACGTTGGACAACATCAATTGACAAACTGATCTTCAATTGTCTAAAGGTGGTGGGGACAGTTAGATTGCACTTTCCTAATAAAGAATTTTTTTAAGCTAATATATTTTTATTTCAGTTTAGTCTACAGGGGTGATTTTAAACAAGGACAGTCTGACTGTCATTATAATTTTCAATTAATTATATGTTGATACGTATTAGTATTGATATAAATATATATTGATATTATTATGTATTAATTTTAATTTATTGAATTGGACTGTAAGACCAATAGAAATATTTATTAATTTAAATACTTAATAACATATTAACGTCACAGCAATAAAGGAATGAATTTCTTTCTCTATTGTCAGGATTGTTGATCGTTAAATCTGAATTTCTGGGAATTTATTGTATATATCTAGAGCCTTCATATACTACTGCATGTAACCTGAACATTCATTTTCCCTGCATTTGAAAATCTAATATAAATCTTCAAAAAAAGTCATAAGATCCAAAGCGCTTTTTTTAAATATCGTCATTTGCTAATAGCTCCTCTATTATATGCTGTAATACCGATGAAAATTTTGGGATGGACCAGGTATCTAGATGTTAATGTAGATCAGACCGCACAAAATTAACATAAAAATATTCTGAGAATAGAAATTATCGTGCATGAATTTCCAACAAACGCTCAAACACACGTGCATAATAGTATTGTCACGCAATATTGTGCCTAACGAAATTGCATGCATCTATACACTAAATATATACAATATAGTGGTTAGTACAGTGATATCAAACTACATATCTGATACATTACATATCTATAGTAATCGTAACATCTATTGTGATAGGCTAAAGTCTTAGCATTATGCGAGTACCGGTGGTTGTAGCGCGAGCGGATCTAAACATGCCCGAGCTTCACTCAGGGTTGATTTTTAGAATTCGTCGCATACGCTGGCCGGTAAGTTCGAAATTCAAGCAAAATAAAAACTTCTTTTTGGAGTATTGCTCGGTTTGACTGTCTTGAGAAAGTAGATCAGCGCCTCATAATTCTCACGTTTCAATGATTATTTTACATTTGCAACGCGTAGATTCATTGTAACCCAACATGCTAATCAACGGCTGCTGATTCATCCATGTCAATGTTCTCGCTACCGACCAGCCAGGTTCACTTATATTTTTGCTACATGTGCACGCTGCGAACGAATTCAGCATCAGCGAGCAAGCGAAAGAGAGAGAGAGAGAGAGAAAAAGAGAGAGAGAGAGAGAGAGAGAGAGAGAGAGAAAGACAGTGAGTCTGATTCGCGAAGCGTACTGTATGTAGCTTTATTGTACCGCCTGCATTAAATTGTTACGAGGTGCTTTACATTTATAAAATCCACGAATGAAGGTACGTTGTTTGCTGTCAAGCCGTAACGGTCAGGTGGTAAGATCATCTGTCCATACAGACGTGCTCGAAGATGATTCTCAGACCTTGATGTTTTGAGCGATGATTGGATCACATACCTTCTAGTTGATATTCTCTGCATCCCTAGTTGACTGCAGTATATCTTCCTTCCTACCTAGGATGGATCTTATACATTTTGACGTGGACGTGGCATTTTTTCCAATTACGTTAGAACATATTCACATAGCCACTAGTTTCGCTTCTTCAATATTGGTTTGGTGGTGACGTATTAAAGCTACTACCTTAGGTAATCTTCGATGCATCTGATCACAGAGATAGACAGAGAGAGACTCAGGAAATATATCTCTCTGTTGTGGGCAGAATTTGGAAGCATCTGATATAAATCGCCAGCCTTTTCGGGCTCTCTCGCGGTGAGCAACTTCATAAGCTTTGTTCTTTATATAATTTCGTGGATTTTAGGTTTTTTTTGTTAGTCTTACGGATTAGCTACGATAATAAGTTCAAACGAATTTCGAATTAACAAATTTCTTGATGTAGGTCATGCATATTACAAAGATGCGCAAAAAGTCGCATGTGCTGTGCCCACCAATCCAGTTGAGAGAGCTCGCGAGCGGAATATAGAATCGCGAATATATTCACAAGAATATATTAAAATTTCTCGATAAACACAGAGCTGTATCTTACCAATATGAAACTACCAACGTTGTAAATTGAAAAAAGTTTAAAGTTGACGAACGACTGGAAACGTATGAGAGGAAGGTACACCGTCGACCGCCGTACGATGCAGCTAGCTAGCAAGCTGGGAATGAACGACCGTAATTAGGTTATGAAAGTGGCTATCGTCTCTTCAAGTTTGCCAATGTATGTGAGTTGATGGTGATCCACGATCTGGTCGTGCAAGCTCTCACATAATGATGATGATTCCATCAGGAAGTAGGGAAGAAAACGACTTTGGAGATCATCCGTAGGTTCACAAGTGTAAGAGAGAGAGAATTAGAATTTCATTTATGACTGCCTAAGGACTTATGATCCTTCATAGGTCAAAAGAAAGAGAGAGAGAGAGAGAGAGAGAGAGAGAGAGAGAGAGAGAGAGAGAGGTATTAATGAAGAGGTAGTACAGAAAGGATATATGGCGTTGTTTATTGCATGCTATTCACCTGTTCTGTCACTTCATGTTTTGAAGCGAAGCTTTTTTGAAAATAAAACGACACGGGGATTTATTGAACAGCAACTGAACTTATCTTTCTGTGACGCAGAATGTGGATGCTACAGAATGATAGCGAGCAACAGAATGAAATAGCAGGTCAGATCACCACTAGCAGTGACGTGACGGCAAGCATTACTACCAAGTCGGTGAGCCATCGTATCTTTCGAAAATTTCGGAAATTTTTGCCGTATTTCCGTTTGGAATTTTCGTCCTTGACAGAGACGAAAATTTTTTTACTGTATCGACTCAGATTCATAGGCTATATCTTATATAAAAAATTTTTTTATATTATATATACATTTATGTTGTCTTTTGTGTAGAGTAAAGATTTATTTGTCTGTCGTGGACAGTCTCTGAAACTGTATTTATTACTAGAGAAATCGTTTTTTCTTTTAATGATAATTATATAAAGTAGATATATTAGAATTTTGATCGAGTTATTTGAATCTCTGTGAAATATAGCAGTTTTGTAGAAGAAACCAAATTTTAACAAATTCTTTTACTATTTATCTCATTTGATAAGTAAGGATCTGTCGTGCTAAACCTCAATTACACCACAGATAATATTTAAGTGTAAATTCATCTAGATATATGTACCTACATGGACTTTTCTTTTTTAATAGGACGGAATAGTATATGAAGATTAGGATCATTAATTTATTACAGATCCAGATAGAAACTTAAGAAATGAAGGCAATGATCCGAGCGGAACTGAATGAGGGACAATGAGGCAAATATAAGATCTAAATACTTTAGTAAAACCACTGATTTCCTATAGAATTTTTGAATAAATAGAATGGAATAGTTGTCCAACATCAGCAACAATGAGTACAAGAGTAATACTCAGGTAGATCAAGAAAGACAGGGGCACGAATGATGGTGAAAATATATATATATCCAAGTTACAGGAAATTAATGTGAGTACCAGAAAAATTAGCAAGCTAATATAGAGAAAAGAAAACAAGCTTTCACAAAACACCGAACCTAACTATAAAGCATAAGCCATAAAACTAACCACAAAAAGGAATTTTTTTCATTGTTGAATTTATTCTAGTATCTTTAACGTATTTATTTAAAGAAATATTTTTGAAACATTTAAACATTTTATATAATAATAAAGAATCTAACATAATAATCTTTATCGTCACATGTTTTATATAATATATAGTTTCTGAACTAATACAAATATTTCTGTTTTCTATTTCTCTAATTACAATTATAGTACACGAGTTCTGTCATATTAGGAAAAGTCAGGATCATTGCTCCTACTACATGGCGTTCAGTTTCTACTAATGCATTCAGGATACATATATCTGTATAATCCTTTTTAGCATATGAGATTACATATGTTCTGGCATACATAAGAATATATTTTCACACTTTGGTGATTCCACACATTAAACGATGTTGTACATCGTACATGTTGTACATCGTTTAATCTGTGGAATCACCCAAGTGTGAAAATATATTCTTAGAAATACATCTAAATTATTTAATTTAATGCCACAAAACATAATAGCGCACCAAATATTAATTTATTTGATAATAAGTTCATCACTATTTGCATATGCTTCAGACAGAGCATATTTCTTATACAACTGAAACATTTGCATATAATTTTTCGAAAATATATTGTAGAAGCTGACCAGAAAATTGTTGATTTTCATTATGTAATCGCATATTTTTCTTTTTCTCTCACAATTTTCTATTTCCACAATAGATAGTTATAGATAATATAAATAGTTTCTACAATAGATAACAAATCTTCGTTGTGCATAATTTAACATTTATATAACATAATATTTTATATTTTGTAATAAAAACGTGGACGAAAATCGTCTTATTCTTTGCGGATAAGCTTATTTATAATAGCTTTGGAAGATCATATATACCCCTGCGTACGAAGATACATACAAACAGAAAAAATAAAAAAAATAAAGATACAGACTTACAGTGGTCAGTTAGATGTTTTAGTAGAGAAACTAGCCTAGTTGAAAGATATGGTTATGATCATACAAAAGCAATATGATGTGACTATGCTATGTATACTCTAACTGCTCCTAGTACATTTGAGGAGGCGATTAAATAAAAAGAGACTGCAAACTGGAAAAAAATGGAAAGAGAAATCGAGAGTCTATATAAAAACAAAATATGAGTGTTAGTAGATAAGCCAATGATAAAAAAATTATGTTTTATATCATGTAAAGTGGGTTTATAAAAGGAAGGATTCAAATACTTACAAAGTGAACTTAGTCGTGAGAAGATTTTAGGAACAAGAAATTCATGATAATGTATAGTTCCCGGTTGTAAAAATGCAAACACTAAAATTGTTAGTAGTCTACTGTTCAAAAAATTTGTATATTAATCAAATAGACGTTAAAACATTGTTTCCCAATGGAAAATAAATAATGAAGTATACGTAGTACAACCGTTAGGCTTCGAAATTGGAAATGACAAAGTATGTAAATGACTAAAATCATTATATAAACTAAAAGAAAGTCCAAGGGCCTGGTATGATTGTTTTAATGAATTTTTAAAGAATTGGGATTCAAAAGATGTAATTATGATTATTACTTATACGTAAACAGAAAAAAAAGAGTCAAATTATGTCTTATTATAAGGTTGTCAAATATCTCCCTTCCACCTTATTGTCTTATGAATTTCGCGGCTATGTACAAAGCGCTACAAAGCTCAAATCTGGCAATACTATACATCATTTTAAAGTTCTTGACATAACGTACAAAACGACGCTATGCATGATTAGTTTGGATATTGCGTTCAAAAATTATAGACGTGTCAACATGGAGTTTACTAATGCCGAAATTCGCGCTATTTTAAAGTTTTCCTTCGTCAAAGGCAAATCCGCTAGAGAAACGTTCCATGAGATAAATGGTGTTTTCGTTGATGGTACGCTATTACTTCGAACCGCAGAGGAATGGTTTCGACGATTCAGAGCCGGTGAAAACGACATCATGGATAAGCCAGCCGGCGGAAGACCTGTAATGACGAATACCGATCAAATCATGGAATTTATTGAGTTAGATCGACATGTGGCAACTCGTGAAATTGCCCACGAGATGAAAGTTAATGGACAAATCATTTTAAATCGTCTGCAGAAGGCTCGGTACAAAAAAAAGCTTGATGTTTGAGTGCCGCATGATTTGACGCAAAAAAAACCTTCTGGACCTAATCAACACCTGCGATGTGCTGCTGAAACGGAACGAACTCGACCCATATTTGAAGCAGGTGGTGACTGGCGATGAAAAATAGATCACATACGACAATATCAAATCAAAACGGACGTGGTCCAAGGCTGGTGGACCGTCCCAAACGGTGGCCAAGCCGGGATTCAAAGCCAGCTAGGTTTTGCTGTGTGTTTGGTGCGATTGGAAGGGAAGCATCCACTATGAGCTGCTCCCATATGGCCAGACGCTTAATTCTACTATCTACTGTGAACAACTGGGCCGCTTGAAGCAGGCTATCATCCAGAAGCGTTCACAATTGGCCAACAGGAAGGGTGTAGTGTTCCACTAGTACAACGCCAGACCACACACTTCGTTGATGACTCGCCAGAAGCTACGGGAGTTCGGATGAGAGGTTTTATCGCATCACCATATAACTTGGACATAGCGCCAAGTGATTACCACCTGTTCCTGTCCATATCGAACGCCCTCAGTGGTGTGAAGTTGGTCTCAATAGAGGCTTGTGAAAAGTGGCTGTCCGTGTTCTTCGCAAATAAGGAGAGGGGTTTCTACGAGAGGGTTATTATGAAGTTGCCGTCTAGATGGAAACAGATTATCGGAAAAAACGGTGCATATTTGAAGTAAATCTAATCACTGTAACACTTTTTATAAAGCACTGAATAAAAAGTAAAAAAGCGGAAGGGAAATTTTTGACAACGTAATGTAATGAGAGTGACAGTATTCTTATTTATATTTACCCTCGTAGAATCTTAAATAAAATTCCTACTAAAAAATAAAAGAAAATAATTAAATTGAATTAAAAAATAAAATATAAAATAATCTATATTCTAATACGCGGAAGGGAGATATTTGACAACCTAATATTTCATGACGATTTATTAATTTGTTCTAGAAATTTAGAAACTAATAAATATAATAACAAATAGACTAATAAAAGATTAACAATGAAAGACTTAGGCAAAATTAAAAACTATATAGGCGTTGAAATTAGCAATGAAAAAGAAATAGTAAAATGACCAACCTATGACATTAGACCAAGAAATATATGTCGAAGCCTTTGGAAACAAATTTAAAACTAGAATTTGACCCGGACTGGTACACTTAAACTCCGCGCGTAAAATGAATCGATAAATTTTGTTTTACTATATTGGTACAACCTTTCTTGATGTTCCCGCGAAATTTGAGCGCTATATCTCCATTAGTGTATGTTTTCCAGCTATATATTTACGACGCAAAAATTTGTCTGACGATATTCACTATGGAAAAAAAGTTGTTCAACGAATTTGCTTGAAATTTTGTGTTTTCAATGGAATTACGACTACTGAATCGTTGAAAATATTGTAGAAGTATTTTTGAGAGTATATTTATCGCGAACGCAAGTATTTGAGTGAATGAAAGCATTCAGTGAAGGTCGTGAAGTTGTCTAAAATTTGCCTCATGCATGACGCCCATTCATCTTTGTTAACAATGATAACATCGAAAAAGCTGAAGAAATGGTGTTTCAAAATGGCCGTGTCGATATCAGATAGATGACAGAGGCTCTTAGCATCTCTTATCGATTTTCTCAACATATTTTGGTTAATGTTTTGCATATAAAGCGTGTCAATGCTAGACTCGTTCCAAAAGATCTGAATCTTTTGCCAAAACAACGTCGAGTAGAGGCCGCAAAAGAAATGTTCAAAAGCTGAAGATCCTACATTCATCAAACGCATCATCACTGGTGACACGACATAGGTTTACGAATATGACGTCGAAACTCCCCAGTAATTTAGCGAATGGCGCTCCAAAAATGAACTGAAAACGAAAAAGCTAAACTAAACTAAAATTTATACTTCAAACTTCATGATGCGCTGTCATCAACTTGTAAACCTGCACCATCATAGTTTCTAACGATGACATCTTCTGCTCTTTCGTAGTCCGCCATCTTGACTTCCTCTATATTTTCGTTACATTCTCTACCTTTTCTAAAAAAATTTTATTTTTGACAATTTTTTATGGAATATAATTTTCGTCATCTGAATTTTCTAAATTTAAACTGTCAGATTTGATTTTTTCAGTTATTTTTGCACTGTCATTTAAGTCATTTTTCTTATTCTTTTTCATATACTGATCAAAAACGAAACTTCATGTAGAAGTCGCTAAAAGACAACTAGAATTCGCATTCTATCCACATACGTAAATCCTGCTAGAAGTCATCCAAAGCAACCATCTTCTACCATTTAGTGGAGATATCATATTTTACGATTTATTATAATACAAACTTCCCGTAGAAATCGTCTTCATACACCTGCACATTATAATCTACCATTCGAAAACGAAACTCCCCGTAGACATCGTCCCGTGGTATATAAACCTATAATTCTACCGTGCAAGCACGAAACTCCCAATTGAAGTTGCCCTAAGAATTAACTTCTATGACTGTTAGCTCCATAAGCGCACAATATGACTATACTACGCGCACAACATGTGAAGTTGACGCCGAACGCTATTTATTATATTCACGAAATTATAATACGCTACTCATAATGTATGTATATATAGTATATGCCCTTCGGAAGATAATATAGAACATATATTTCAAATTTCAGGGAACTTGCTTCAGCAGTTTTTTATGGTATACAGTATAAACAAAAAACGCTTTGTCTTTATAAATTAGTATGAGTGATTACTCGACTGCGATGGAACGCGATGCAAATCTGCAATGAATTGTAATACTAAGATTTCCTCATACCTCCATCAGCACACTAACTATGTGATACAGTGAGATACAGCTAATAATAAAAGTACGATGTGTTCCCGTAAAATATACGAACTCATTATAGTATAATAATAAAGCTTTAATTAAAACTGGATCGCCAAAACCGAAAAATGCTCGACAAATGAAAATCGCCGAGCTCAAAAAACACGTCTAACGTTAGCGGCTGCCACTTAAAAAGTAAGCAATGAATATTGCTGAAAATATTATCGTACTTCAGGGGCATGCGTACCAACAAAATAAAAAAAATTTATATAGGCGGACTCTCCAAACCCGCGAAATTTAAAGATTCTCGTTACTTTTTGAACACACCTCGTATATATATATATATATATATATATATATATATATATATATCATATATTTTTATAATAAAAGTACGATGTGTTCCCATAAAATATACGAACTCATTATATCAGGTATGTGAATAAGTCTTTCCCGTTTTTTTTCAAATTTTGAGCCTTTATTGTGAAAAAATGGTTACAAATGAATTACTGAAAGTATTGACCATCGCTAGCTACAACTTTTTCCCATCTTTCTGGCAACATACGAATCCCGTTGCGAAAAAATTCGACCGGTTTGGCCTCTATCCAGTCATCCACCCATTTTTTGGCTTCCTCGTAGGAATGGAAGTGCTGGTCAGCCAGGCCATGCGTCATCAATCTGAAGAGATGGTAATCAGACGGAGCAACGTCTGGACTATACGGCGGGTGGGGTAGGACTTCCCATTTGAGCGTTTCTAAGTATGTTTTCAAGGGCGGTGCAACATGTGGGCGAGCATTGTCATGTTGCAAAATAACTTTGTCGTGCCTGTCGGAGTATTGTGGCCGTTTTTCTCGCAGTGCGCGGCTCAAACGCATCAATTGTCGTCGATAGACCTCGCCTGTGATCCTTTCATTCGGTTTCAGAAGCTCATAGTAAACCAAACCTAGCTGGTACCACCATATACAGAGCATGAGTTTGGCGCCATGAATATTTGGCTTGGCTGTCGATGATGATGCATGGCCGGGTAGTCCCCATGATTTTCTTCGCTTCGGATTATCGTAACGTATCCACTTTTCATCGCCAGTCACGATACGATGCAGAAAACCCTTTCTTTTATGTCGCTGAAGCAGCTGTTCGCAAGTGAAAAAACGCCGTTCGACGTCTCTCAGCTTCAGTTCGTACGGCACCCAATTTCCTTGCTTTTGGATCATTCCCATGGCTTTCAAACGCTTGGAAATGGTTGTTCGGTCAACTCCCAATGCTTCAGCAAGTTCTTCTTGCGTTTGACAAGAATCTTCATCAAGCAAAGTCGCCAATTCTCGATCTTCAAAGATTTGCGGCCGCCCGGAACGCTCCTTGTCTTCCACGTCGAAATTACCGCTTTTGAAGCGTCGAAACCATCCGCGAACACTTGAATCATCGACACAACCTTCTCCATAAGCCTCCTGAAGCAATCGATGCGTCTCGGCAGCAGATTTCTTCAAATTGAACCAATAAAATGAAACTTCTCGCAAATGACGTCGACTCGGCTCAAATTTCGACATTTTCACGATATCAAAAATTTATGATGCGAAAAAATTTTAACTAATGTGTTAGTATGGAATTGTTGACATATGAATAAGCTTTGATTATGACATATGTAACTATTGAATACTCGCACAGTATTGGTGGCGCCATCTCTTACAAAAAACGGGAAAGACTTATTCACACTCCTAATAGTATAATAATAAAGTTTTAATTAAAGCTGGATCGACAAAACCGAAAAATGCTCGACAAATGAAAATCACCGAGCTAAAAAAACACGTCTAACGTTAGCGGCTGCCACTTAAAAAGTAATCATATATTTTTGTATTTTAAATGAAATATCGAGAATATTTAGTTATCGGTTTCAAATGAAATTCAAACAAAACATTTTCTGTAAAATAGGGAAGCGACGATATATAACATTATTTACAGGAATATAAATTTATACGTACAATACCTTTTATTTAGATATTATTAACCTGTTCAGATTAATAATATTCATGTCAATATTCAATAAATCAGTTAAATTATTATCTAGCGCGAAGCCAATACGGGTGATGCTAGTAATGCATAATAGTGGTATTGACTTATGATAATAGTGATAAGCGATGGATTAGGACCGATGTTTGATCAATACTAAGTAAATATTAGCTCTGGGAAGTGAAGAGAAGTTAAAAGGCTGACAGAATACTTTCGTACTGCAATATTGATGTTATATTTCTTACAAGATAATATATATATATATATATATATGATATATATTATTGTGTTATTAAATAATCGATATTTTGCAAGGGTGCGAAGAATAGTGTACATTTATTAAATGAAAGTTTATAATAGTAATCATGTATTACTAAATGAATAATAAAGGTTTAAAAGTCTCTCAGGGAATTTCAAGTTATCAGTGCTGTGACTGGAAAATACCACAATTTTTTCCTATTGGTAAGTTGTATATTTGAAATCCATCAGTGTTGTGAGCAGAAAATCTTTAGATCTTCGGAAGCTGTATTTCTTAAATGTATAACTTGCTTTAAGGAAAATGTGGTTACTATTTTCGAAAGCTGTAAGTTATGCTTCTAAATAAGTATGACGAAATACCATCTTTTGCCTAGTGTAAAGTATAAATTCGTATCAATCGGTGCCGTAACCGGAAAATCATTTGGTTTTTAAAAGCTGTAGATCCGAAATTTATGCTTTATTTTAGCAAAATTTGGGAATTTTCAATATGGATGTTTTTCTATAAAAAATAGATACTAATAGCTTTAAAACAAAGCTTTTATATCCGGGCCAATAAGACTGCGAGAGGAAACTTCTCGACAGATCGACACTCTGCCTTTTTACTGGTTCTTCTATGAAGTGCGTTTCTAACAGTTTCAAAATTATTAAAAATTATTATAAAATTTATACTTTATCTTGTTATTATTTTGTGGCTAAATTTATTAAATTTAAACCTATTTGTTTGTGAATTATAATATTTATTTATACGAGTGCAGCCAAAATCTTTATCAGCCGATACATAGAAGATAAGTACAGCTCGTGATAGCGGGTAGTATCATTAAGAGAGGTAACTAGAACGAGCTACGGGAGAGGGTGAGATACCGGTGGTTTCATACCTCAAACGAATTTAGATGGAATGACTAAATGGCTATGGGTCGACTATTTGGATTTTGAAGAGATCATTGTCGTAGCATCACCCGTGCTTCTTAGAAAGAAGTAGATACCGACAACGTATTCACAACCTAAATCCCTTCTCCGAGATAGAGTGATGTTTAATCGACAAATCAAAACGCTTGTTTTGGTCATGTTACTCTCCTTAATAAGATCGTGGCGACATCGTTTGTATAGTAGGTATGGGTAATTTTTATTACCCATCTAAATAACTTCTAGTTAAGAAAGTATGTTTATATACGCAACATTTATAAACTATTACATTTTTTCCAAGACTTCTGTTTAGCGTTGTTCCTCTCTGAACGTATTCAATGTTTATTTACGTAATTATTATTATGTAATCCAACGATTATTTCATTTCATATTAAATTTCACCAACATAAGTTTTTTAATTATAGCTCTACGTTAAAAATTATAAAAGCTATAGAGAAGACATATGATTATAAATTTTAGATGTTCATTATGTAAATGTTAATTAATTATTATTCAGTTCATGTTAAATAATACAGGCCGAGAAAATTTAACGAAAGCATAGTATAGCATTATTCCATATATGGAATTACGCATGTTTACGTATGTTAAAACCACTAAATCTAAACTTAAATTTAGATGTACAATAGTTGAAATTAAAATAAACAAAGTAGTTTTTTATTAGTTGGCATCAAACTTGAACATGAAAATGTCTACTTTTGTGCCAGATAATCTATATTTGTGGAGAATTTTATTTCACTACTTTTTTAAAAGAAATATGCAGCTAATGAACATATAATAGCAATACTCTGTCAAATACGATATGCACATGTTAGTTCTGATACTTAAAATCTGATGAAATATTTAAAAGAAAAAACATTTGATAATTAAAAATAATTATTTTGAACTTAAATTAATTTGAATTTAAATTAAATTTTGAACTTAAATTATTTTGAAGTTAAAGAACGCTTTGGCTCACTGAAAAACTATCAACGTAAAGAGTTAGAGAACTTACTCAATCAGGACAAATGACAAATGTTTACGGGATTGCAAAAAACATTGCAAGCAGATGAGTCAACTGGTTGAAAATATTTGAAAGTGCTCAGCGTGACTCGGAAGCTACGGCACATCTGGTGAATAGAAGATAAAATATGTTCAACAGCGATTTGTCACATGTAAACTACTGCTTCAATGGGTATTTTGCACGGTATCGTGAAATAATATATTGTAGGATATTATCTGCCATGCTTCAGGATTGTCTGTTATGATATGTTTAAACCAATTGCGACTATCGCCGGATATCGCTAAAGCTGTTTACTTTATGAATCGATATCCAAGAATGTGATTTTATTATACGGTAACGTTCGACCTTACGTAGCAAAACTATTGAAAAACTATCTAATTGCAAAACTATTGAAAAACTAAATACTCTCTTCAATTACACATGGTTTAGCTGACCAGCGTTTTGATTCTAAAAAGCTAAAAATGAATCTATTCCTCGATGGATTTAGAAGGTATTTCGTTTTTTCTATACAGAATTTATATACTGCGAGAAAGTTGGAAGCAAGTGGTTTCTATTGATCGCCGTCTACTTTGAATAAAATAATTTTATTCCTCATATTGTAAATAAAACTTTGATTAAAGAATAGCAGCATGAACATATTCCAGGTCCTTAATATATTTCTTTATTATTATTATTTTGATGCTACTGGAACTTAATAGTAATATATTCTAAAATATATTATTATATTCTGCATGTAACTAAAAAGTTGATTTAACAATTATGGCTTAAAAATATAGCTAAATCAGTCATATGAAGAATAAATAAGATCATAAATATTTCATCATTATTTATTAATCAATAGTAACTTTATGATGCTATTTCTATAAATCTGGCTATATGTACATATGGTGATAAATCTGACTATAAATGTGTGCAATTTTCTAGAATTCCAAAAAATAATCTTACCCTGTAAGTTCATTCCGACTCAGATGTGTTCTTTTATGTAATTTATACATAGCAACATTTTTATTATGGCATTTCTTCAAAGCTAAAAATAAAAAAATTAATGTAATATGCATTGCAGCTATAATTATATGATGCATAGAATGAATAATTGTTCAAATAAATTTAAACAAATTAAATTTTAAATATCACTGAATATGTGTCACAAAGAAATGTTATTGACATTGGCAATTCTCCCCCAGGTGATTAAGACAAAACTGAACGCTTTATTTTATAAGAATTATGAAATAAAATATGCAACAAAAAATTTATTTGAAATGTGGAATTTACATGGTTACAACATTTGAATCTATAGAATACGACTGTACGTTTTGTATTTTTGTACGTTTCACCCTAGATCTACAGACATTTTCTGATGAATAGCTGCATGGAATTCTTTAAAAGGTCTATTTGACTTAAAAAATAGGGCTTTTTATATTTATATTATATTATAGTATATATATACTAAACTGAACGTCTGTACAGTATAGCTCGTCAGCGGATATCACGCCAGATTTCCGCGTGAAGGAACCAGTTAGCGAACCTCTTGCGGAAAATCGGGCCACAAGTAGAAAAACTCGATTGAATTATCCAGGCTTCGCTCAGGCCATCAAGGCAGAAGAAGAGGAAAACGGACGAATCAAAGAAAGAGCGGCGTGAAGAGGACTTCGCTTCGAGACGTCGTTCTGTGCAGATACTTCGTTTTGCACAGAGCTTAATCGAACCGTTCGCTGTATATCGTATATCCTTGACTTGTGTTTTTACTCATATTTCGTATCAAGCGACGCAGAGCGTTCGCTTGTCATACTCGTTCGGAAAATCGGAATTCGCCCGATTCCGTGCATCCGTGCTCCAGCGGCTTCGTCCTGCTAAAGGGCCATGAAAGTTCCAGGGGAGCGCCGGTGAAGAAGGAGATATGGATGCTTGATGAAAGGGCACAGCGTAGGACAGCAATTCCGTCGAAGGCCACGCCGTCTGACTGCCACCAAGCACACGCCTTCTCACGGTGCAGTAGCCTTGATCATTCCAAGGCGTCAATTCGCGTATCATCAATTGCAGAGCTCGGAAAGATTGCGTAAATTGGCGTATATCAGTAAATGACAAACATATAACGTGCGGAAGAATATTACGTTATAATATATATATATATATATATAACAGTCGTTCAATAAGTCCCGAGCCTAACAACGAAAACAAATTTTTCTTCAAAAATCATTTTTATTGATCAATATAATCTACTTTTAGAAGGATACAATCGTTCCAACGCCTTTCCATCTTTTCTATACCATGTTCATAAAAGGATTTGTAACGTTCCTTCTCCTTCCGCTTTATTTTTATTGGAATTCTCTGGGGTTTTCAGGATATGTGATTCGGATGGAGGAACGTATCAGGACAAGTTTTCGGGTGAATGATTTGATACTCGTTATGTTTAAAAAAAAATAACAATATATATATTTTTCTATAAATTATACAATAAAAATAATTCAAATAATAATAAATTGATAAAAAAAAATAAGAAATAACTTCTACTTTATTGGCATCTCGGTGTAGATACCCTGCAACATAAAAGAATAACGATTTATAAATTAATTATTAGCGCTGGCAATTTTATTTTATTTTCTGTCTACTTATTAATTGGATTATCTAGGTTTCTACGAATTCAGACGGCCTTGACCCAGTGCTTGCTCGCTTTGTTTACGCTATTTACTTAAACGGTTTATAGAAGCGGTCCGTCTGTTTACACGGAGTTTCTTTCGCAATATCTGAATAAATCTTTATTCTCTCTTTTATATCACGCTAAGGTGCGCCTTAGCTAGTGATATATAAGAGTTCAGTATTTTACTCAGGAATAAGTATTTCTTTTTCCTTAGTAAAACTCCGTTTTCCTTTTGATTTATTTTACAGCATTTACTTCTTATATTTATGTTTGGGTGTATAAATTTACTGGGTGAGTTGGCATTTAATTTTGCCTCGATTTCGGACTCCTCTTTACTTTTCAGGTACTCTTCTATTTTCTGGATTATATGTACCGTTTTAGTAATTGCGCTTCTCGGGACATGTATACGATATTCGGCTCGCATATTATAATAGATCGTCTCTATTTGTTTAGCTTCATCGTATCCTCCTCGGCGTCGCATAAGCGTCATAACAGTGTTTACGAATGATCGTATTGTTTCTGTTATTGCTTGTTTTCTATTACTAATTTGTAGATCGAGATTTCTTAATTCTCCTGGTGATAAGTAGAAATTCCGCAGTTCCGTTTCAAGTTCCTCCAATGTATTTATGCTTGCTGCATAGTTTCGATACCACAATTGTGCATCACCTCGGAGTAACTCGGGATATCCTTGTAAAATTTGTTCATCTGTATATCTATATGCCTTTTGTAATTCTCTTACACGTTCGAGAAATGCATATAAATCTTTTCCGTCAAAATGACAATTCCATTTTCTCATTTGATCGAGAACTCTCGTAGTTGGATTTGTCGTTTCGCCGGTATGAATTGCTGTGTTAAAAATTTGGTGATTTTCCTCTGCCATCCTTTTTATTGGCGATAATGTATCAGTTGTAGGGGATGAGGTACTTGGTCTATTTTTTTCATTTCGCAGTCGATGTAATTCTGCTTCCAATTTTTCTAATTCTTCGGTTCTATCTAAATCTTCTTTGTATTCTGGAGCATCAGCTGGTTTATCGATATATCCTTCCGGATGTGTTCGTACGTACGATACCAACCGTGATTCTAATAAAGGTACACTGCCTTCACTATCTACATTTATTTTTGTCAACTCTTCTATCAACTCATCTTTAGTGAGACGGTATATCCAGGATACGCGCGGGGTAGACATTTTTCTTTAAGCAAAAAATTTTAATTTATAAAAGAAATTTAATTTTTGGCCGTACACTTTTAATTCTAATATTGTAGTTCAAATCATTCACCGGACTTTTTTATCAGGTCCCTGTTCGGACGCCATGTAACGTTCCTTCTCCTTCCGCTTTATTTTTATTGGAATTCTCTGGGGTTTTCAGGATATGTGATTCGGATGGAGGAACGTATCAGGACAAGTTTTCGGGTGAATGATTTGATACTCGTTATGTTTAAAAAAAAATAACAATATATATATTTTTCTATAAATTATACAATACAAATAATTAAAATAATAATAAATTGATAAAAAAAAAATAAGAAATAACTTCTACTTTATTGGCATCTCGGTGTAGATACCCTGCAACATAAAAGAATAACGATTTATAAATTAATTATTAGCGCTGGCAATTTTATTTTATTTTCTGTCTACTTATTAATTGGATTATCTAGGTTTCTACGAATTCAGACGGCCTTGACCCAGTGCTTGCTCGCTTTGTTTACGCTATTTACTTAAACGGTTTATAGAAGCGGTCCGTCTGTTTACACGGAGTTTCTTTCGCAATATCTGAATAAATCTTTATTCTCTCTTTTATATCACGCTAAGGTGCGCCTTAGCTAGTGATATATAAGAGTTCAGTATTTTACTCAGGAATAAGTATTTCTTTTTCCTTAGTAAAACTCCGTTTTCCTTTTGATTTATTTTACAGCATTTACTTCTTATATTTATAATATTAGTCGATCAACGTTATGATGACTTGCAGATTTTCGGTCGCCGGTCGGTCTGGCATTAATTCGAGGTGCGCCTCGTGATTAATAGCCGTCTGGTAATTTAATTTGACGAAAAGGAGCGCCTTTTCCCCGAATTAAATTAGGTCGATTTTAATTTTGTCTCCCGGCGGTCTTTCTGGATTATTTCCTATGTGAAAAAGAATTACTTTATCAGAAGTCGGGAGCGCCCGTTCTTCTGAGTCGGTAATTTTTAACTCTTTTCTTACGAGTAAAGGGGTTTTTCCTTTGGCCTCGAGAAAGAGTTTTTTTTCATCCAGGAAAAAACACAGAATATTATCGGTCGGTAGATGACAGTTCTCTTCGTCACTCGGGAGGTATCCTTCCTCGACGAGTGCCGAAAACGAACCGTGCTCTTTGCAAAATTTAGCGTACTTTTATACACGGAAAAAGTACGTTACAAAAATCTGATTGGTTATTATTTAAAAATACGGTGATACTGTTTCTATTGGTTAAATTATTTTATTCTATTTATTCTATTCTATGTTGTGTTTGTTTGTTTATTTATAGTAATCATTTCGTGTATATGTGTGCCTATTTATTATGACCTTACATTTATAATAACTGTTATCACGGTAATAAGTTAATTTATCCTACTCTTTTTCCCGTTACATTTCCCCCTCTTTTCGGGAGCGGAAATTTATCTATCTAACGTAAATTTTTGCTTAGGACGAACGAAAGTATTATTACTTTTTACTTACGTTTTTTAAGGCGGTAGCTCGTCGCACCTGTCCCGTTTCTCTTATAATTCTGAGTAGGTACCGGGTATCTCCGATACGCGCCCGGTAGCGTACATATCCTTGTGGATATAGCAAGACTTGCCCATCCGGAAGTTGGAATTTGTTCATCGGTTTACTGGGTGTCGTCGTATCACAGTCAGGTCCCTCGTATTTAGACGCTAGTTTTGCATTGAATACTGCCTGTTTATTGGATAGTTCGTGTGTTCTTTTTAATACTTTTTCTCCAATCCTAGGCGTCCATATTCGGCGTCTCAGGTCGTAGTAGTGTTTCTGTCTCTGAAAATTTCGCGCCAATTGTATTCTTGCGAGATCTAGAGCTTCCTGTATTTGTTTCAATCGGTTTTTACTATCGACCTGTGTTGAGTGTTTGTTCATTGTCATTTTTATTCCCGGTGGGCATAATTCTCGGCCATAATTTAAATAGGCGGGTGTATAACCGGTAGATTTGCAATGAGCTGTGTTGTATGCGAACGCTATATCGGGTAGGACTCGATCCCATGTTCTCTGGTTTCCGCCTACATATTGTGCAATCATCGTTTTTATGACTCGGTTTGCCCGTTCTACAGGGTTACACTGCGGTGTATACGGAGGTGAACGTCGGTGTATGATTTTTGATTGTTTTAATAACGTTAAAAAATTCTTACTTATAAACTGTCGCCCATTATCCGATATTATCGTGTTAGGGCATCCGTGTCGTAGAATTATTTGTTCTCGAACTGCATTTGTCACAGCTTTTCCTGTAGCTTTACGCAGTGGTCGTAGTTCAATCCATTTTGTCATTTTGTCTTGCATGACTAAGAGCCAAGTATTTAATTTTGTCGAACGAGGTAATGGTCCGACTAAATCGACAGATACTATTTCCCAAGGTCGTTTAACTTGGGTTGCGTGCATCATTCCCGCAGGTGCTTGCTGTGATGTTTTGTATTGTTGGCATATATTACAATTTCTTACATATTTAGCGGCCATTCTGAGCATGCCTGGCCAATAAAATAATTTTGCTAGGCGTGCAAGTGTTTTTGCAACACCCAGATGTCCTGCAGTCGGGTCATTATGCATTTTTTCGAGTACGTCATTTTGTTCACTTTTTGGAACACATTTTTTCCATTGTGTCGACTCGTCTATTTCATTAAAATCGAGTGTATGTAATATATGTTTGTATAGTTTATTATTCTCTATACAGTAGTCGGGATTATTTTCCGGGTCGGCTTTGACTGTTGTTAAACATTTCATATACCAGTCTTCCTCGGGTGTGTTTATATTACAAATTTCTACGGGCTGTCGAGACAGTGTATCGGCGAGCAAATTATCGTTGCCTGGCCGATATTTGATTTCAAAATCGTATTGACTGAGTTCGAGGGCCCATCTGGCTAAACGTCCTGACGGATTTTCTATCTTATTTAACCATTTTAAAGACTGGTGATCGGTCAGTACAATAAAATGGTATCCTTCTAGATAGTCTCTGAATTTCCAGATGCCCCATTTAATGGCCAAACACTCAAGCTCAGTTGCAGAATAATTTTTTTCTGCTGGCGTGAGAGTGCGACTAGCATAAGCAATAATACGTTCCGCTTTTTCGTATGGTTGAGTAAGGGCGGCTCCTAGTCCTTCTGTGCTTGCATCAGTCTGGAGAACGAACGGTTTTTCCCAGTCTGGGCAAGCCAGGATCGGTGCTTTTGTTAATAATCTTTTAATTTCATCAAATGCCTTTTGCTGCGGTTCTCCCCATTCCCATTTCGTTTTTTTCTTTATTAGTTTATGTAGAGGAGCAGCAACATTGGAAACGTCTTTTAGAAATCGTCGGTACCATGAAATTAGTCCCATAAATCTTTGAATTTCTTTTGAATTTCTAGGCGGAGATAAATTAGCGACGGCTGCAGTTTTTTCTGGATCGGTGTGCAGGCCATCTTTATCTACAATGTGACCTAGATATTTAAGTTGTGGACGGACAAAATTGCATTTTTCGAAATTCGGTTTTAGCTTTGCGTTTCTTAGACGTTGAAACACTTCTTTTAGTATTTTTAAATGGTCTTCAAAGGTTTTTGAAATGATGACAATGTCATCCAGGTATGCAAAAACATTTGGGGCCATTTCGCCGGTAATCACCTGATCCAATAATCGCTGGAATGTTGCAGGTGCGGAGTGTAAGCCAAAGGGCATGACGGTGAATTCAAATAATCCCTTGCCAGGGACGGTAAATGCGGTAATCGGTCGACTTTATGGTGTAAGTGCTACCTGCCAGTAGCCACTTTTCAAATCAATGGTGGATAGATATCTGGCTTCGGTTAATTTATCTAAAATGGCGTTGATTTGCGGTAATGGGTATGCATCTTTTTTCGTGACTTTATTAATTTTTCGAAAGTCTACGCAAAAACGATCCTCGCCATTTTTCTTTTTTACCATCACGATAGGCGAGCTCCATGGACTGCTGGACGGTTGGATTACACCTTCTTGCAGCATTTTATCGACTTCCGAATTTATGATATTTTGCATAATCGGATTCTTTGGTCGATATTTTTGTTTAATTGGAGTAGTTTCTTCCAATATAATTTTGTGTTGCAACAATGGTGTTGGCCCTTTTGTATTTTCTAATTTTTGTTTTTCTTCAGCAATAAATTTGTCCATTATTATTTTTTCGTGTGGCTTTAAGTATGTTAAACCACTGTCTTCTATTTCACAAATATGTTCGGTTGGTGCATTTTTTATATGAAAAATAATTCGATTATTTATTCGAATTTCCGTATTTAATTTTCTTAGTGCATCCATTCCGAGAATCATTGGTTGATTTAACGTGTTCAATACCAGGAAATCTTGAAAAAGCCGTAATCCTTTTGTATATATATGCCCCGAAATTAAATCACCTAATTTCGTTTCGGAGCCGTCGGCTAATACAGCTATTCTATTACTTTCTTTATTTTGAAAGCCATAACGTAAACAGACTTCGGCGATTTGTTTACTTACGTACGAGCTGGCGGATCCCGTATCGATAAGTGCATTTATTTTATAGTCACCTATCATTATTTCGGTGAATAATCTATTGTCTAGTTCGTAGTTTTGTTTTCGGGCCGGGCCTGTTGCATTACAGGGCCGGCCCCTTTTGCATTTCCCTGTGCATGGCAACTGCAGTCACGAGTAAATATTCCGTCCTTACCGCAGTATGAACAGAATAGTTTTCTCGCGTTTGTGCATTTAAATCGGTCATGTCCCCGTTCCTTGCATTTCCAACAGCATAGCGTTCTATCGTATATAACTGATATATTACATTTTGCTGTCGCGTTCGATTTATTTACATTTGTTTTGTTTGGGTGTATAAATTTACTGGGTGAGTTGGCATTTAATTTTGCCTCGATTTCGGACTCCTCTTTACTTTTCAGGTACTCTTCTATTTTCTGGATTATATGTACCGTTTTAGTAATTGCGCTTCTCGGGACATGTATACGATATTCGGCTCGCATATTATAATAGATCGTCTCTATTTGTTTAGCTTCATCGTATCCTCCTCGGCGTCGCATAAGCGTCATAACAGTGTTTACGAATGATCGTATTGTTTCTGTTATTGCTTGTTTTCTATTACTAATTTGTAGATCGAGATTTCTTAATTCTCCTGGTGATAAGTAGAAATTCCGCAGTTCCGTTTCAAGTTCCTCCAATGTATTTATGCTTGCTGCATAGTTTCGATACCACAATTGTGCATCACCTCGGAGTAACTCGGGATATCCTTGTAAAATTTGTTCATCTGTATATCTATATGCCTTTTGTAATTCTCTTACACGTTCGAGAAATGCATATAAATCTTTTCCGTCAAAATGACAATTCCATTTTCTCATTTGATCGAGAACTCTCGTAGTTGGATTTGTCGTTTCGCCGGTATGAATTGCTGTGTTAAAAATTTGGTGATTTTCCTCTGCCATCCTTTTTATTGGCGATAATGTATCAGTTGTAGGGGATGAGGTACTTGGTCTATTTTTTTCATTTCGCAGTCGATGTAATTCTGCTTTCAATTTTTCTAATTCTTCGGTTCTATCTAAATCTTCTTTGTATTCTGGAGCATCAGCTGGTTTATCGATATATCCTTCCGGATGTGTTCGTACGTACGATACCAACCGTGATTCTAATAAAGGTACACTGCCTTCACTATCTACATTTATTTTTGTCAACTCTTCTATCAACTCATCTTTAGTGAGACGGTATATCCAGGATACGCGCGGGGTAGACATTTTTCTTTAAGCAAAAAATTTTAATTTATAAAAGAAATTTAATTTTTGGCCTTACACTTTTAATTCTAATATTGTAGTTCAAATCATTCACCGGACTTTTTTATCAGGTCCCTGTTCGGGCGCCATGTAACGTTCCTTCTCCTTCCGCTTTATTTTTATTGGAATTCTCTGGGGTTTTCAGGATATGTGATTCGGATGGAGGAACGTATCAGGACAAGTTTTCGGGTGAATGATTTGATACTCGTTATGTTTAAAAAAAAATAACAATATATATATTTTTCTATAAATTATACAATAAAAATAATTCAAATAATAATAAATTGATAAAAAAAAATAAGAAATAACTTCTACTTTATTGGCATCTCGGTGTAGATACCCTGCAACATAAAAGAATAACGATTTATAAATTAATTATTAGCGCTGGCAATTTTATTTTATTTTCTGTCTACTTATTAATTGGATTATCTAGGTTTCTACGAATTCAGACGGCCTTGACCCAGTGCTTGCTCGCTTTGTTTACGCTATTTACTTAAACGGTTTATAGAAGCGGTCCGTCTGTTTACACGGAGTTTCTTTCGCAATATCTGAATAAATCTTTATTCTCTCTTTTATATCACGCTAAGGTGCGCCTTAGCTAGTGATATATAAGAGTTCAGTATTTTACTCAGGAATAAGTATTTCTTTTTCCTTAGTAAAACTCCGTTTTCCTTTTGATTTATTTTACAGCATTTACTTCTTATATTTACAATATTAGTCGATCAACGTTATGATGACTTAATCTGTTAATTATGATGACTATTAATCCGAGGTGCGCCTCGTGATTAATAGCCGTCTGGTAATTTAATTTGACGAAAAGGAGCGCCTTTTCCCCGAATTAAATTAGGTCGATTTTAATTTTGTCTCCCGGCGGTCTTTCTGGATTATTTCCTATGTGAAAAAGAATTACTTTATCAGAAGTCGGGAGCGCCCGTTCTTCTGAGTCGGTAATTTTTAACTCTTTTCTTACGAGTAAAGGGGTTTTTCCTTTGGCCTCGAGAAAGAGTTTTTTTTCATCTAGGAAAAAACACAGAATATTATCGGTCGGTAGATGATAGTTCTCTTCGTCACTCGGGAGGTATCCTTCCTCGACGAGTGCCGAAAACGAACCGTGCTCTTTGCAAAATTTAGCGTACTTTTATACACGGAAAAAGTACGTTACAAAAATCTGATTGGTTATTATTTAAAAATACGGTGATACTGTTTCTATTGGTTAAATTATTTTATTCTATTTATTCTATTCTCTGTTGTGTTTGTTTGTTTATTTATAGTAATCATTTCGTGTATATGTGTGCCTATTTATTATGATCTTACATTTATAATAACTGTTATCACGGTAATAAGTTAATTTATCCTACCTATTTTCCCGTTACAGATTTATCCTTTGCTTCAAAATAGGCTTCAGTTTCGGGAATAACCACCTCATTCGAGCCAAATTTTCATCCCTGGAGCATTTTTTTAGATCAGCAAAGAGTTAGTAGTCATTGGCAGCTAAATCTAGCTAAATATGGGGTATAGAGAAGCAAATCAAAGCAGAATTTGTTCAATTTTGCCATTGTTTTCATGGACTTGTGACATGGTGCATTTTCTTGGTGAAAAAGGATTTTTTTCTTCTTCATGTGCGGTCGTTTTTGTGCGATCTCCTCCTTCAAATGTACCAACAAGTCAAACAATAAAGTCAATCAAGTCAACATAATAAACACTGTTGATCGATTTATCTTTTTTCAGATAGTCAATGAAAATCACGCCATGTGTATCCCAAAAAACTGATGCCATGACTTTGCCAACAGACTGATGCATTTTCGGACGCTTTGGGCGGCTTTTACGAGCCACGAGCCACTCAGTTTATTGCCGATTCGCTTCCGGAGTGAAATCATGTTTCCATTTTTCATTCATAGTCACGTATTAACGCAGCAAATCTTTTTATGTTCCAGACGATATCTGTGTCATTTCTGCAATTTCATACACCTTTACTTTGTGATATTTTATTATGATTTTTAACATTTCACTCACATTTTGTAGTGTAATGTCTTCTAATGGCCTACCGGAACGTTCTGCATCGTTTGTGTCCGAATGACCACGTTTAAATTCAGCATACCATCGACAAATCATTAGTTTGGATGGATAGGAGTCCGGGCTTCTACGGTGTTTTTACCCATTAAGAAACAATGTTTTATCAACACGCGAAACTCGCTTTTTTCCATTTTTCAAACAAATTACAAAGTGACTTAACTTTAACCTTGATAACTTTGTGTTTGTGATCAAATCGACGTGAAATTTTTACACATTTCATGTAAAGGTTCGTACTCTACGCAAACTTGGCCAGTTTGATTCTACTAGCACCCTGTAATGCACCATGCACCATTGAACGACGTGTGATATATATATATATATATATATATATATATATATATATATAAAGATATATATTACGTAATGCCGTACTCACTGAGAGATGCAAGAGTACTTTGTAAGGTCAAGCTTTTTTTCTTATTCATTGTATTTTCAACTCGCCTTATTAATTGATTTATTTATCTTCCAAATACTTGCCTAAATTGTAATTTTTACGTTATTAATACTAGCCGATTAACTAGGAGCTGTATATTTAAGTTTAAGTTTTTTGTATTATTTTGTATTCTTATCGATACCTATTATATCTATTGATGTTTCATTTTTATCAATGGAAATTTATAATTTCTTATTGAATTGTGTAGCAAATCATAAAAAAAACATCATACCTCCATATATAATTTGCAATAGGGCTTACTATACACTTGACATTTTCGCTGAAAAGCGAATATAATTATGAATATCATGTAAATTGAGAAAGAAGTAGAAGAGAGAGAGAACACCATAAATATCGCAAAGTAAGAAATGACAAATCACGCAGGTAGAGAATATGGCAAAACGACAGAACAGAGAGGAAAAGGAAAACAAAGGTAGGCGTGTGAGAGAGAAAGAAGATAGCCTCCTGTATGACTGCCTAGGAATTGCACACAGTGAAACGTGCGCACAAAACATATCGAAGACGACAGATAAGAAATGAAGAAGGAAATGATACCTAATTGCACCAACATTGTTCTACTCTGCAATATAATATCAATTAAGATCACGTAAAATACGTGATTTACGTAAATTACTTAAATCTTAGAAGGAAAATTTAAAAAAATCATTTTATTACAAATTACAATACTTTAATTGTGCTTATGTCGACTGTATTAAGATAAATTAATAAATATATATATATTCATCTTACAGTCCAATTAAATAAATTAAAATTAATACATAATAATATCAATATATATTTATATCAACACTAATACATATAATTACTTAAAAATTATAATGACAGTCAGACTATCCTTGTTTAAAATTATGAATAATTTTTTCAGCTAACATATTCTTATTTCAGAGTAGTCTACGGCGGTGATTTTAAAGGACAGTCTGATCATAATTATAATTTTCAATTAATTGTATGGTGATATGTATTAGTATGATATTAAATATATATTGATATTATTATGTATTAATTTTAATTTATTTAATTGGGCTGTAAAACCAGTATAAATATTTATTAATTTATTACAAATTACGCAATATCAAACGATACGAATAGGAATAAAATATGAAAATTCAAAAATAATATAAGAAAATATATTTTGAGAACGGTTACAGACTAATATCGCATTACAAAAATTATAAAATAAATGGTCGATGAATATTATATTTAATAAAACATTTCCCAGAATTAGAACCAAGAATATAACTATAAAATATAAAAACAAAGTAAAATTGAGAAAATAAAGTTATAGTATTTCGCTCGAGTTGTAAAATTAGTTTGAACTGAGAATCATTCTCATATAAAATTTAAATACTCATATTTCATTTCTTCTCAACTTATCATAATTTCATGTCAAGTGCATACTCATTTTAATATCTATTATTAGTCTACATATTATACTTTTATTAACAGTTTTAAAAATCAACAAGATATGTCATTTATCCCGGATGTAGAAAATGATCTGATAATAAACTTGGAGATTTGGAAATGATCTTATTACTTTATTAAGTGTTAATGTGACCGCTTTGCCTTTCTCCAGATAGTCATTAAAAATCACACCTGCAGAATCAGAAAACAGTGGCTATCATCTTGCCCGCCAATGGGACCATCTTCGCCTTCTTCGGAACAAGTTCACCGGGTAAAATCGACTGTTTTGACTGTTTCTTGGTTTCTAGAGTGTAGTAGTGAAACCATGTTTCATCGACAATCACGTATCGCTAAAAAAATTCTTTTGGGTTTTGATTAAAGAGCTCCAAACGCTTCTCTGAACTGGTTACACGTATGCGCTTCTTGTCTGTAGTCAGCAAATGCAGCATCCACGTTGCTAATACTTGCTTTCACACGCTCTAGAAACTACAACTACGATCCGGCTACAATTTCGTCTGTAACCGTTCACAGGAAAATACTGGACTGTAATGTATTTCTGGTCCGTGTGTAGATATTATATACGGCATCTACAGAGAAAATTGTACTTTCATGTTGGGTAGATAAAATAAAATGCCCAAGTGCCACGGAACAACTTTTATGGAAAGCTTGATATTCCTATTAATTAAATACGAACCTCCACGTACAAGTCGTTATGTTACACCTGAACATCGCCTTCTGCCTCCCAAAGTCAATTCTTTCCGTATAGGTCGTTCCGATACACTTAGACGCTGTATTGTAGCATCCAACTACGATACTCTCTAGAGAAGTCGTCCAGAGACACCTGGGCATGGTCTTCTACATTCCGAACATACAACTACTCGTAGGTCTTGCTAAGGTGCCTGACGATCGTATTCTACTAATTAAATAGAAAAATTATCCGTAGAAGTCGTTCCGACACATCTGGACATGGTTTACTAACGATTTCACACGATACAAGAACAGTCTGACTGGCATTATTTTAATATAATATATTTTAGTATAAAGACTATAAGACGGACAACAAATTTATTAATATCATTCAAAGCATTCGATATAAGTACCATTTGTAATTTTTAATTTCATAGGATACTCCTCCTAAATGTTATTCCGAGACACCTGCAATGTTATTGTACCATCTAAACTCGAAACTATCCCAGAGATTGTGCCGATACACCGTGATATCAAATCCAGTCGCTCGTATTCTTTTGTTCAATCTTAAAAACACATACCTTCCGTTTAGTTTGATTTTGCATTTAACCATCTTATAAGAGAATATTAAGCGACAGAAAGAGGAATAGAGAGAGAAAGAGAGTGAAAGAGTTTCTCTAACAAGAAAAAATAAGATGTACAAATCATATTCAAGGTGTAGGTAATGTCAGATAAATCTGAAGACCAATAAGGGTAATATAGTTGGTTATTATAGTTGGACATGACCATTCAATTCAGGTGGTCTGATATTAATAATTCAAGATTTCTACTTTGAATTCATATTGAGTTGATTGAGACATTATTGAAGATGTCATCTATTGGCCGCTAGTGGAACTGACTACTAAAACCGATAACTGAACACGAGCACGATACTAATTTACTGTGCGCATGACACGTGGAGTCAATGTTGAACTCAGCTTATTATCCCCATCAAATTATAACATGCCGCTTACAGTGAATGCCCTCATAATATATAGATGAAAGTTAAATGATTTTCAATAACAACATAGCTAATGTAATTCCGAATATAATACAGAATATGAATTTCCAATTTCAGAACTGCTATGATATGATATGATAATAATCATATGAAATATATTGTGACGGTCATGGCGACGGCGCTTGTGTTCGCTATCCCGTGAATATAGTCTCTCTTTCCAGTAGTGGTTTGTATATATATATATATATATATATATATATATATATATATTATAACCGCGTACTTATGCGCGGTTACGTGGTACTTACTTGGTCGTTGTGCATTGCTTGCCGGCTGCACTGGACCTGAAAAGGGGAATGATGGAATGCGAAATAACGCGAAATAGGCGTGTAGATTCTATGCACATTTAATTATCACGCATTCTCTATATTACAATTTCAGCAACGGAATATATATACAAACTCAGCGCGCGCGACGACGACCTTTTAGTACGGGAGCGGATTCCGCGGGCGCGGGCAAATATCGAACGGCAAGGAGTGGTATGGGGGGGCTGCCGCGGTGCGTACCGTCTAGCTGGCAGGGACGCGGAGCGGCCCGTACAACCATGGCGCGCCTAGTCTCGGGCACGCGCACTCTTTCACATATAATAAAACAGAGGATACTTGCGGGACGACGCTCCGCCGTTGCTTCCACTCGTTCCTGGTGGTCTTCTCTTTCGTCCTTCCTTCCTTCCTTCCTTCCTTCTCTCTCTTTTATTCGAGCTCTCTTTATCTTTCAGATCGTAATTGCTTCCTTCCTTCCTTCCTTCTTTCTCACTTCGTTCTAGCACGGGCGATCGCGCAACGATCGGGCAGCTATGAAATCAGCACGCGAATATATATATTTATTTTGCACGAGTCGAATCATCGGGAGCTGGTGATCACCGCCGGGAAAGGTGCTGAAGATGGAGGTATTAGTTTGGCTGGAGCTCTCTCTCTAGATTTTTCCATGCTCTCACTTCGGTAGCTGGGCGGTGAAGGTATTTTTCTCCTCGTACTTCCTCCTTCTTCGCGACGGTCGTGCACTCTCGCGGCTCGCACTTCGCGCGTTTTCGCTGTTGCGCGAACACTCGGTTTTCACCAAGAACGTGGGGAAACGCGAGAACCGGCAAATTTATTATGTTTAAATTTAAATCTATTATGCAGGCAATTGACAAGCTGAGCTTTGACGATCAACTCAGGTGGCTCAAGTACATTTTGCGGTGAATTTCCGATAGGGAGAACTGTAAATTTGAACTCGAAAAGGTACGATTTCTGAAACCTGAAACAGCTGAACTGCAGAACTTGAAACAGCTCTGTAGATTTCTAGGCATCGGGTTCTGGTATCCGCATCAGTTCTCTCTCGACCTTCGTTTGGATAAACGCTCGCCATACAAACAGATGCCAGCGACTCGGGATTAGGCGCCAAGCTGACGTAGACAGTTGATAGAGTGTTACGCATGCTGTGCCTCACAGGGCTGTGGTCTGTACCTACATTTCGCCTGCTGGTCGAGCACTACCACTTTTATGTGATAACGGATCACAGTAGCCTTCATTGGCTATACTCATTGCGCAACTCCACGGTCAGACTCACCAGTGCGGCCTTGTAAATACAGGGATATGACTATATAGTTTCAGCGTCAGCAATATGCAAGATCCATGGTATTTGCGCCTTCATAAGAAAGTGGTGAGCGATCCAATAAAACATCTGTGTTGGAAAGATGTAGGGCAAAGACTATACTAATAACCTTCCGATCCGGCCATCGAAAATCTAGTAGATGACAAGGATGCCTGGAAGCTATTCGTGCTTAACGAAGATCGCCGTACCTTTGTTTATTAATGCCATGAAGAGTTAACAGCTGAGCACTTTAGACGCTATAAGACGTATGACCGTATTGCACAATCATACTAGAGGCCCGCGTTACAAAAAGATGTGACACAATTTGTCCGAGATTGCACCGCGTGCCAACAATGTAAGGTATAGTAGAATTCAGCTGATCGGGCTGAATGGGATAGCCTAAATGCAATGGCCAGAATGGGCCATCAACTGCTTCTAACAAGTAGTAGCTGGAAACGTAACGGGCTTGTTTCCTCAATCTACCCAAGGGTACGAGTACTTACTCGTCTTCAGGGGTTTGTTTACTCATAGGGTAGAATGTTTTCTCATACGGAAGGTATTAATTAAAAGATCAGGTAATTTTACGTTTTGGTACGCCCGAGGTGTTTCTATTGGATAATGGCACCGAATTCCGAAAGAAGATCATCGAGAGATTTCTTTTGAGGGATCCACTTCTCATTGAATTGCACAAACCCACCCAGTATTCGTCCTCAATTTGAGCCTGCTGTTGCCTGGACCATTGTTCTTCCAACCTGATTTGTTCCTTGAGAATGTCCTGGAGAATATCCGGACGAGTCTCGGTCACCAGAATGTAATCGTTGAGAGACCAGGGTGGTCAGAGGATGGTTCATTATGACAATTCCACATGACTTGGTCTCGATAGTTCAGTGGGACTACTAACCTCCAAGCTACGTTTCTACTGCATAATGGTTCTAGTAAATTATCTTTCGTATATTTATAAACCATACCATCGGCAATCATCCATTCCTCATATTTCTTCGGGCGAGCACGTAACTCGTTCATTTTACGAATGTAAAATTGGTCTTTAAATTCCACAAAAACAGCAATTTCCGTCTCCTGAAACAATACGTTGCGAGAAAGCGTATCTAGCACAATACGAAGAGTGCCTTTTTTACAACGTATTTCATAGTTGTATTGCTGCAGTTCGAGCATGCAACGTTCTAAAAACCCCAGAAGGTTTCTTAACTGTTTGCAGAAATTTGAACGTAGCAATGATCCGTTTCAAGGATAAAATGGTATCCTTCTATATATAGGCGGAATTTGCATACCGCGAATATTATTACTAACAGTTCCCGATGATCACTGTATACTTTCTCTCTGCTGGGAAAAGGACTTTACTTATGTAAACAATTGGATGTTCTCCATCCTTCTGTTCCTGAGTAAGTATCGCTCCGATGACTAAGTCAGACGCATCAGTTTGAATTTTAAACATTTTTAAAAAGTCAGACCTTCCCAAAATAGGAGCTTCGATACGTGTTTTCTTTAATCCTTGGAAAACTTCTTCTTGTTCTTTTCCCCACTGCCAGGGAGAATCTTTTCTTAATAATTTCGCTAAGGCAATTTAATTTCTGCTTCATTTTTCAAAAATCTCAAGTACCATCCAGAACATCCTAAAACTCTGCTTAATTCTTTTACGTTTGAGGGGCTAGGTTTTGTCAGCACTAGTTTAAACCTTCTCCTCATCTGGCCTTAGGCCGTGGCTATCGAGTACATATCCTAGATATGTCACACTCTTACATCCGAACTCACACTTCTCTGTATTATTTTAAATCCGGCTTCTCTTATTCTAATTAAAACTTTCTCCAGCCACTTCAGATGATCTTCGAAGGTTTAAATAACTACAATTATATCATCAAGATAACCGAAACAAAAGCTTCAAATTCTGGTCTGAAAAGCATAGCCC